>JARKIC010001452.1:0-119142 GCA_029378375.1 Mycena olivaceomarginata | reverse complement strand
GGCGGACGAGATCGAAATCCTAGATAACACCCACAATCAAGTTCACATTGGGGAATCAAACGAATCCAGCGAGCAGCTCGTGTCTGGGTACGAACTCATGTCGCAGCGTACGAGTCGAGATGGGGAGGGAGACAAGTGTCAGGTCCGAGTATTTGAATAGGGAATACGGACCCCGCAAATCGTCAAGAAGCCAAGTAGTCTCACAAACTGAGTGGGTGAAGTGTGGATTCGAGAAAACTACTGAACTACCTACACACAGTCTAATTAAATATTATTCTAATGTCCTTGTTCTAGGCCACCTTGTTCTACATATATAGCCTCCTTGTATCCGAGACTGTTCTGCCCTTGTGTCCAAAACTGAACAACGGCCGCAGTTAAACAACATCGTCAAGTTCAACTGCCGAATGCCGCCGCTGATCGGGAATCACCGAGATCCCCGCATCAGCGATGCCGATGGGGATGGCCGTATCCGTTACAAACAAGGGTTGAGCGTCTAAAAGAACCAAGCTAGGGCACGAGGATGAGGGCGCGCAGGCCTTGAATAGCCCGCATGAGAAGATGTTGGAAGTAAGAGTCAACGATCCGTGCCAACTAAGACATGAGTGGACAAGTTCGCGGTTTCTGGTTCGCGGTAGGTACTACTGTGCACGGCTTGAATGGTGTCTGGGAGCCCAGCGGGTTCAGTTCAAAATAGAGCTCCTCGCAATCGCTGCGCACCCAAGCAACTAAGCATGTGCGTCTGAAGAAGTGGACGAGAACACGCGGGTTTTTGTGCCATAACTTGAAGATACCAGGCGCCGGTTCTAATAACCCTCTCGACGCTCTTAGATGAGGTTTTGAAGGCAGAAGGCCCATGTCCTCCCAGAGCCTCACTCCTGCACTGGCGTCTTCGCTTGGTCTTCGCAGGGATTGGAATTTGCAATGCGGCACTACCGGTCGGGAGCAAGTCGGAGGAATAGACAGAAACAGCTGAAAATTTGCCACTGAGACTGCACGCTACAACGGCCAATGGCAAGAAGAGTCCGCCTTTGACCAGGAATCAAAAGACTTAGTAATAAAGTTATGTTCAAGCTTGATTTCCCGCTTTTCGCTCCATGCATACTAGGAGTCATCTTAGTCGCTGAACCTTTTTTTTTGAGCTAAATTTCAAATCCTCAACATTGAACAAACGAACTCGAAAGGTTCGGGTTGCGGGTTGTCGAAAAAGAGGAATCAATATCCCTTCGTTTTCCACGCTCGCTTAGAAAAAACCCACCCCCTGTCACCAAGCCCCTCACTCCATGTGTTGATTCCGCAAATCATAGGAAAGTGCCAGGATATAAATCTAAAATGATCCAAAGAGACATGTTAGATGGCTATCCGGATCTGTGTCAATGGAGTGTTCAGCGAATCCTTCAAAAGGTGAGAGAGCAATATCGATGTTTATTCCTGTTCTCTTCCGCCTTCCTTGTGACCTCCGCGAGGTTTAATCGTGCACTTCTTGACGATACCGTTTATTCACCCACTTGCCATTATGTTTTGGCGATTTAGCTTCGTTTTTACCATCCTCTTCCTCGCTTTGCCCTTCGTGGTCACTGGTCAAAATCTCACGAAGTGTACCACCCCTATCCGAGACGACTGCACCTTCTACACCGATTGCCTGGAGGCAAAATACCAATGCGGCGCTGACGGCTACCCCATCGGCTACGGCTTCCACTTCTGCACCAAGTTCGCAGAGTCGAAGTCGATCCTGTCCACGGCCGGAAAGCGTGGGTTTCAAACACCATGCTGTGCTTACAGAAAGCGCTCGTTCCAGAGGCTACAGGCGCTGCGGGGGCCGTCACCACGTGCGTGGACCTGAAGACGAAGGCGTTTGCGACGCATGCAGACTGCTATGTCGACAGCGGCTCTGCAGCCTGCCTATTAGCGACTGGGAGAAGGTCGCGGTGGACATTGTTGGGCCTGGGACACTGGTGGAGAGTTTTGACGCACTCAAGGCTACTGCGAGCGTCGGAGTGCAATGTACAAAAATTCTTTGCTGAGCTGGTCGCTAGTGCTCTCTCTTCCCATTCCGGATGAGGCGTGTGGAGGCACGGTCTTTTTTGAGATGTGGGTGTACCCTCAATATTATTGTGCTCGTCCTGGACTGAGTCTTCGCAGATTTGTCAATGGGATGATTAGTCGCAGCTGCCTTTGTAGTTGTATATATTCCGCCGTACCAATAACAATTGATACAGTATTTCACCGGTCAATGAGACAAACAATGAAATATCAGTTTTACCTTTGCTATTGGTCATATTTGGGAAGTCTGAGTTTGTAAATACTCTTCTATATACTTCAATAATGATATCCCAAAGTTTGGCATTTTTCTGAACTTGGAGCAAGCAATGGAATAAAAAATGTTGTATCATTGACCAGTGAACCCATTGCCGAACAACAATCACTTTCTTGCCCCAATTTCTTAACTACAAAAGTTGTTACAGGTTCAAAAATCATTCAATCCATGTTTTAATATCAAATCTACAATATAAGCCAGGTTCCAGGCCCAGTGGTCCAATACAGCTTGTGAAAAAAAGTTGTATCATTGACCGGTTTGTCTCATTGACTGGTGAAAACTGTATGACCATGGCTGGCGATCGATATTTTGACTGCCATATATTGGATTGGATTCCAGTAATTCGCAGTTTTCTAGTAGTGCGGGCCTAGCACATGATTCAAGCATTACTCGCAGTCCTGAATGCATTATCGCATCAGTTTATTCCCGCTTCAACCACCCTTCCCAGTTACATAGACATCACTACAGCTGTGGTTGAACAGAAAAAAAGAAGTCGCGGCTTACTTATATCGGATGCGGGGAATCAAACCCCGCCCTGCAGCTTGGATCATGACCATGCTTTTAGTGGTGGCTGCCGTGCGTTACACCACACCCGATTATTACTGTACGGTGTCGAACCATTGTGGGTGTCAATACTATTCTGGATCCCATGTCGTGGCATTGTGGTGCCAACTTCTGGGCTGGATTCTTTTCTTCAAGCACATGCACGGTTCAAACCAATCCCCGCCAGGGATGGATTGACAGAGCTGCGTAGGACAGTTCAAGTGATTGTTATAACAAACATTGCTTCAAATAGTAAAAACCAGTTAAGAATCCCCGACGAATATCCAGTAAATCCTTGAATCGAAAAGTGCACGGCGTGCCCGTGAACTTCACAAACTCTGTGAACCCCGTGAACTTCCTTATTTGGCAGGGTCTGGCTTCAAAGACATGCGCCTCCCGACGTGCGCTACCCTCGGCAAAGAGACAATAGCTCCTGGTACCATTGGCGGCGGCAAAACATTAACACCATTTTATTACTAATTCTACTGGGTACGTACACGGCTATCCCGGGAATCTCTGGAATTCAAGCGACTTCCAAAGAATTCCGATGATTCGCCTTTTCAAGGGAATCCCAAGGGAAAAACCGTTGGAATCCATCGTTCCCATCAATTCCTTTGAAAAAGCGATGGAGAGTCTTGTAGGAAATAGCTCGAATTGATGCATCAATCCGGCCGTATCAACTGATGCCATCTGAAACCGTCGGAATCCTTTGAATCGGCGGCCCAGCAAATTCCAAGGGATCCCGGGATAGCCGTGTACCCGTACCATTGTCTGCGACGACGGGCAGCGCACCCGCCCACGACAGCATGACATTGCTATTTGGTAGGGAACCAAGAGTGCACGGGAACTGCGAGATACAGTGGCCTGCACCGGCGGCGTGCGGGGACAACGCAAAGATCAAGGACCATGGGTGCACCAGCAAGCTTGCCGGTAAGCGGGCCTGGCTTGTCCACACGTGATGCTGGCGTTGTGACGGGGGCCGCACTCAACGTCAAGGTGCGGGGGTCGTGGGGTCGGATGGCGGTCGGATAGGGTGTTGTGAGTGTTGTATTTAGGGCCAAATCCTGTCGACTCCGAGCATTTATCTGGGGACGGGGTCGGGCACAGAGGACGGTAGCAGGTATTTCCCTGTGTGGTGGGACGGGATGAAGAGGCGGGGCGTGGCTATGGCGACCACAGTTGACGGACTTCACCCAACACTTCACGCAGTTCACGTACTTCACGTAGTTCACGGCGAACTTCGTGAACTTTCTGATATACGTATGTTCCCCGAATATCGGGGGCGGGGAATCGAACCCCGTCTTGCGGCGTGGATCATGACCATTCTTTTATTGGTAGCCGCCGTGCGTTACACCACACCCAATTCTGATATGGTGTGTGTGGGCCGTGGTGAATGTGAGTGAATTTCACATCATCCCTGATCTCTCATCTTGTGTGAATGTGTTTGCGACTTCTAGGCTGGATTCTTTCTTCGGACTATTCAGCCACATAAACTCTTCGACGGCTCATCTATATCCCCGCCTGGGATTCATTGTCACAACCATGTACGAGAGTTCAAGTGGTCTAATCAGCAAAGAAAAACCACAATTTCTTCAGTCAAGTAGTAAAAACAGAACCCCTCGCAAATGTCCACCGCGGGGAGTTGAACCCGGTCCTGCAACTGAAGTCGGATTTTCCTGCGGTAACATTAGCTGCCGTGCACTTTACAACCACACTCGATTCTTGTATTGTATGTGAGCCACAATGAGTGTCAGACTATGCTATCTAATGTTGCGGTAAGTTACTGGGTAACACATGGGTGTGTTGTGTAGGATTCTTTTCTTCGAACCATCAGCTGATGCAGTCTCATATTGTGTTGAACCGACAAAAGAACGAGAATCATTTCTGTCGGTAAAAAGTAAAAGAACCACACAACATTGTAAAGTTCGGGTGCAGGGAATCGAACCCCGTCCTGCAGCTTAAATGACCTATGCTTCCATCCCAATCAATATTAGCTGCCGTGCCCTTCACACCACACCCGATTCTTGTACTGTTGAAGAAGTGCTAAAGTCCCGGGAGGCGGATTCTTGATAGGGGTTGGTGGGCCGGTCGGTTTTAGAGTAGGTGAATAGGATTATGGGCCAGAAAATCGATGTAAGGGTAGGTCGAGAAAGTCGTCAGATGAGAGGGTATCGATAGGTCGTAAAAATGGATGTTTGCGTGTGAAGGCGTGAATGTGACGTATCGTGGGGATTAGCACGCCCAAGGGCGTACAACGCGATTTAATAGTCGACGAACGGGGACGTAAGAGACACGGATTTTGGGCACTAGCCCGCACTGGCTCGCACTGGTGAGCGTAAGATGTAGGATGATGATTTGCTGGCACCGTTGGTGCGTATTTACAGTACAAACAATTATGTAACTAATAATAAAGGTACTGTAGCATTTCGTTCAATTCGCGTGTCACGCGTCACAGGCCCCCAAATTCGCGAAAAATTTCGCGAATGTCACGGGTCACCGAGGCCAGTCGCGAACTTGCGAAAGAAGTCACAAAATCGCCAAAAAACCGCAAAAAATGTGATTTTTGTCCCCAAGTACCTCGGTGTTTGATTTGCCGCGGCGCTCGCACGATCTTCCCACACAACTGCCACATTTGACAGCAACTCCTCTTCCCTCTCCCTTGATGCTTATTGCTCACACCATTGGGATCCGGACTGGATTCATTTACGAAGGCGAGAACTACAGAGAACACGGGGAGACCACACATTGTGACGAGGACAACAGTGCACCAAAAGAGTTATGGCACTCAACTGATGTCGCGCCATCTTTGATGCGGCTTTCTTGTTGGCGCCATAAACACATGCTGGTGCGTGAGTGTGCTTATTCGAGTGAGAAATGAGCTCTGGTGCTTTGGGTAAATCGCGAATTTTTTTCTGTGTCACGGTCCCCCGAGCCAATTCGCGAAAACCAAAGTTCGCGAACGGGTGTCACGCGTCACAGGCCCCGCGAATTGAACGAAATGCTACAGTAGCAGGATGGTAGAGCCGAAACCAGCATGTGGATGGGTTTCCACATGCCGGCCATACGACCCCTCCACACTGTATGTGAGCTGTGGTGGGTCTGAGTTGATTTCCCACTATCATCCTGAATCTTACTCATGTTGTGGTACCAGGATTCTTTCTTCGAACCATCAGTTGAATCGTGCAGCCTCTTAGCCAACCCTCCCATCGTAGTTGCAGTTCATTGAATCGACAAAAGAACGGGAATTATTCTGTCAGTAAAAAGCGGAAGGTGGGATCCAATTCGGGTGCAGGGGATCGAACCCCGTCCTGCAATCTAAATGGGATATTTGTCGCCTGAAACTAGAGAGGGACGAACCGAGTGGAAGTATCAAGACAACAATTATTCTCGGAGTCAGGTATGTGCCGAGCAAAATCTTAAAGAACGGTTAATTAATATATAATAAAATGGGTCAGGGAACATGAAGGCATCCAATAATTAATGTACCTGAAGTCAAGTGAAATGAACCCGGAACTCGGGCATCCGGGCAGTCGGGCATGCGGACAGTTGGGCAGTCAGATAATTACATTCCGTGCCTTCGTCGAGCGTGCCAAGAGCGGCAAGGATAGCCTCAAAGTTCCGTAGCAAGCTCGGTTCACCGTCTCCAAGGCGTTCGTGCTCAGGTTGCAAGTTGGGCACCAGTCGGTCTTTACACGGGTCATAACCAATTGCTCTGGGTAATCTCCAATATAGTATGCAACGATTGGGTGGCCACGGCGAACCGAACCATCGCCGCTTGCGATCGGAATACCTTTTGCTCCGGCGACGCGGAGGGGAGAAAATTGGGATGTCGGCAAATACTCCAATAAAATGTACGCTCTGCGAGAGGGCTGTCGACGAATCTCCTTTGGAATGTTTGCCGATGATCATGTACACTGGATATGCAGTCTTATTCCCGAACATTGTGAGCTAAGTTTTGTCGAAGGACAGAAGGATAGGATGATAGTGGCCCCCAGATTATCCTCTTCAGCTTGTTTCTAAGAATTTTTAGCAACAATCGCTGCGTTTCCGAGGGTCGTCGGCCCAGATCAGGCCGTCGATCCCGTCAACCGATTTCGGTTGATCCTGAGGTTCGCCGGCCGTGCCCTCCCCAGCCAACGGCTGTAGGCCTTGGAAAATTACTTTTTTTTGGCCTCCCAAACTTGTCTTACACCTACGACAGATCACAGCTCGGAAGTCCCTAGCATGGATTCCTATTCCCCTGGATAAGACTCAGGTCAAGGGCTATCAGCTGTGTGCCGATGTCAGCCCGATTCGGTTGACATCCTGTCGGCAAACTGCCGTCGGCCGATGTCAGCCCAACCTTCCCTCGGAACACAGTTAGTATAAAGAGAGCTGAAAATGATCAATATCGTCGTGCTTCATATTCACGATGAATTCGCCTTCACTGCAACTTTCCTTGCTCTCATCCAGCTCACTGTAGCACAGGACTTCGTTTACCGTTTTTACAGAAACGGCGGCTGCAACCACACCTCATCTGCTGCCAGCACCTTCCCCCCCTTCCCTGCTCCACCGTATTCCAATTCCTTTGCTATTCAGAATGTTGGGCTGACAACTCCCTCCATAGGAGCAATGGTTCTTACGCAACTTGCATCAACTCTCCTCAAGGCGGCCTTTCCTGGGACCACCTTGAGTACAGTACTAGTCGTCCCGATAATGCAGGTTCGTCTTGCTTTATGATACCGGTCTACCTCCCGATCCTGATACACCTTCGCAGTGCAAGCCTTTGTTTTCTGTAACAAAGACTGCCAGGGTGCAGATATTCAGGTTGTTGGCAACACTTGCACCCCGGCACCCCCAACGTAGGCCTATGCCTCACTGAATAATTTCTATAACAATGCTGACAACTCTCGTATTCTTAGCTGTTTAATCGGATCTTTCATAGCGTGAGGATCCTTCAGCCGTGCCATAATTATCCCCCATTAATTCGTTGAATCCTTTAGCTTCCCTGCCTAAGAGAATGCCAACAAATGCGGGAGTCCGGACGTCCGTTGTTGGCATGCACACTGCGCATGTAGTACCGCTTATGCCATGAAACGTTATGTTTGATTGCCGAAGAATATATTTCGATCTACGTAGAGTGGGTGGACTCGGTGGAGGTATTAGAGAAACACCCCGAAATTTCCTTCGGTGCGGTTGAAAAATAGGCTCAAGTCCGGGTTCGAATTGCTCTGCTTCCCAGACTCTTTGTTTGCAATCTTGAGGACAGGACTAAGCCTCAAGGCACAAAGCGATGGATAGAGAGGAAAACAAACCTCAAACTCCCAGCAAGGCGGCGGTGATTACAGCAGACCTCCCCGAGGCGAAGCCGTCTCGCGCTCCACGATGCCACCCTCCATCAAACGCCATTGCGCGCATGTGCGACGACCTCATACTCGATTCTTGTATTGTATGTGAGCCGCGATGAGTGTCAGACTATGCTATCTAATGTTGCGGTAAGTCACCCGGTAACACATTTGTGTGTTGTGTAGGATTCTTTTCTTCGAACCATCAGCTGATGCAGTCTCATATTGTGTTGAAACCGACAAAAGAACGAGAATCATTTCTTTCTGCCGGTAAAAAGCAAAAGAACCACGCAACATTGTGAAGTTCGTGTGCGGGGAATCGAACCCCGTCCTGCAGCTTAAACGACCTATGCTTCCGTAACGATCAATATTAGCTGCCGTGCGCTTCACACCACACCCGATTCTTGCTGTGGTGGGTGCGAGTCGATTTCCCGCTATCATCCTGAATCGATATCTTACTCATGTTGTGGTAATTAAACAGGATTCTTTTCTTCGAACCATCAGTGGAATCGTGCAGCCTCATAGCCAACCCTCTGATCGTAGTCGCAGTTCGTTGAATCGACAAAAGAACGAGAATTATTTCTGTCGGTAAAAAGCAGATGGAGGTATCCGATTCGGGTGCAGGGGATCGAACCCCGTCCTGCAATCTAATGGCATATTGGGATCCAGAGGAACATCAGCTGCCGTGCGCCGTACACCACACCCGATTTAAATTTATGCATTCTATGCGAGCCGTGGTGGGTGTGAGCCGATGGTATCCGACACTCATGATACTTGATACTTACTTCGTCGGTGTCCATGACGGGGTACATATTGTCTGTCGTCCCCGGGGCTCAGCGGCGTAGGTTAAATCCGAATATTTCTGAGATCGCTATTACACAAATAACTAGTTACGGTGAACTGAAGAACTCCAGGCGATTCCAGAAAAAAAAAAGAAAAAAAAAGCTGTCAGCAGACTCAGTCATTTCGGTGTAGGGAGTCGAACCCAGTTCGCGTTGGCAGCCTGCGGGACGAGTCGCTGCTGCCGCGGTCCAGGTGCGCCACACCCGATTCCTAATAAGTACTTAGCTGAGGAGTGGACTATCACAATTAATCGCAAGTGGGTTCAAATGGTGAGGAGAAACCGACCCTCGCAGGTGAGTATGTATTTTTGTATTTACATCGATTCCGAGCTCAGCAGGCGATTCGATCCATCCGACTCGGGGCGGAATATTCGACGTCCGGTTGTTCAGAACAGTTCTCGTTCTCGTTCTCGTTCTTGCGATGCCCCGCGGCCAGCTCTCCCGAAAATTACCTTCATGTTGGCGCGCACGATCACATTAATCGATGCGCCATCGACAATCGACAATCGACAATCGACAATCGACAGCGTATTTACATACCGCCGCTGGGATGTGTTTTTCTTCGCGCATCGATATCGATAATAATATCGTGTTTGGGGGGTGATTTAGGGGGGGTCAGGAGGGTGTGTGCGTGTTTTCGATGGGGCGGCGTTGTTTTTAGGCTGAATGAACTCTGAAGCTCTATATTCGAGACGGCGGAGCTACATACGTAGCCACGGGGAAACCGTATGAGCCGTGATAATGAATGAAGTGTGGGTCCACCCGCGCCGAGCGTACCTTCGTCTGTAAGTTATACTCAAGCTCAAGAATTCGAATCGAGATTTGGGGTCCGGAGGAGCTGTGGAAATGTGTCGAATCGAATCGAATCGTAATTAAATGAATCTAGGAAAGCCTGGCTGCGGATTATCGGAAGCCGGAAGGCGGAAGCAAGGCAAGGCAGGGTAAGTACCTCGTATATATATATAGTCTAGTCTAGTCTGCCAGAAGAGACGAGACGTGGCAGGAGGCACGGCGCGCGGAGATCGCTCCCCGGGTTGCAATTGATGGACGATGGACGATGGACGATGGATTGATCGAGGTTGGAATGTGGTTCGGGCAGACAGGTTCCATTTTCCGTGTTACATATAGAAGCGAAAACAAACGCAGGCCAGGGACGGGATAGTCCGGCGCAGATGGGAATGGGGGTGCATCCGAAGCTATTTGAGGGTCGGTGTAGGTCCGCGAGCCAGCCACACCCCCGGGTGGATTCGAAAATAGAAATGGCAGACTACATAAGACCCGGAGCAGTGCCTGCGGGAAATGTCGCGGCGGGCGGTGCTGGGATGGTCCGAGTCCTGGAATGCAGAGTTGGATGGAATCCGAGCCGCGCGCGATGGCTACCAGGCGGGTTGGCTGCGGCTCGAGTAGAATTAAAACCCCAACTGCGGGCGGAAGATCCAGGGCGAGAAGGGAAGGAAGTCGCGCTGGCCTGTCCTCGCGGGAGAAGCGCGTCTTAAGCCCGTGGTGGCTGCACCCTCAGGCTGCTGCGCAGTGGATATTTGAGGAAAGCTGCCGGAAAAGGTGTACAAGGGCCGGAGGACCGTTCCAGTTAATAGTAATTGAGCACGCTGCGTCATGCGGATCCGGATTTCGAGTGTTCGACGTCGAAGCGGCTGGATGGGTATGGGGCGCCCGACAATCAGGGTGCAAGGCGGGTCCTGTGGCGAAAAACGCGCACCGGGGATCGGCGCGATAGGTATCAACTGCGTCCAAGGTCGAGTGGGCGTTGTGGACGTTGTCGACGATGGCGGCCGCATTTTGAAATCAGCTACTTATGGGCCCCGCAGTCGCCAGAGCGATTTCGGATTCACACACGCATGGTTGAGGTGAAACGGGACTGTGGCCATCCGGGGATATGCGAGCCGATAGCCGGTGTTTGTTTGGGTCCGTGCGCTGGCTTAAGGCGTTGTGTGTGGTGTCAACTGTGGTCAACAGAACCCTCACCCCCAACCACCATGATCCCCCGTATACACCGTCTATAGCGATGTACTTGGTGCAATAACCACACGCCGTCCGTCGCTGGCGGGGCTTGCTTCGCTCAGCTTGCTCGCCGTCTACAGCATCCCCCAAAACAATGGTATTTTTTCCCTTTCTTTTGTGACGAGGGGCTGACAGTGCGCAGGTTCTAATCAGTAGCAAGAAGTACGCCTGGTGAGTGTCTTTCCGGTGCTGAGAGCAAAGGCTGAGTGGTGTATCACCAGTGAAACATGCATAAAGGGTCATCGGTCGTCCGCCTGCAGGCACACCGACCGGCCGCTTTTCGAGATTAAAAAGAAGGGCCGGCCAGTGACGCAGTGCGAACACTGCAGAGAGTTACGAAAAACAAAACAAGTCCATGTCAAGTGTATATGTGAAGCGAAGGAACCATCCCCCTCCATCGCCCCAAAGAAGAAAGGTAGGTTTTGGAGATATTCGCTGGCGGAAGGATGCTGATATTTTTGTTGCAGGTACGTCGACGCTCCCGGCGCACGCTGCGTTCCCGCACGGCGTGCCCGACGCAGGGTCGGCGACCACGTCAGACTCGGACCACGGGGGTATGCCTGCTGCTTGCTGCCCCTGACCTTCCCAGCGTCCGATTGCTGAACATTCTATAGGGTCGACTCAATCGGCCTCAGCGTCGGGCTGCAGCTGTCTAGTCACCGGCGGCGCGTGCCACTGCTGCACCCCGCGTACCCGCCCCGGTGCCCGCCGCCGCTCCGAACCCCCGCTGCCGACGGGCCTCAGCGCCCTCAGCGCCCCTCACCGCCCCAACAGCCCGACCCTCCCATCCCCATCGAACATCATCCAGAATGCACAGTGCTGCAGCACCAACACCTCCCCCGCCCTCCCGCCCACGCCACATCCCACCCCGAACCCGTCCCCGAACCCCGCCATGCCCGCGCGCGCGCAGAGCCACCACATCCTCGCGCGCCTCGCCGAGCTGCGCCCCGTGCTCCCGCGCCTGTCCGCGCGCGACGCCGCGCTCATGCAGGGCGCCGCGGGGCAGCACGACCTCTTCCACCACTCGCCCGGGCACCACCACCCCGCCCACGGCCACGGCCACGGCGAGACGCACTTCTCGCCGTACGGCCGCGCGTACGAGCACGCCTTGTCGATGCACCCCGACAGCGACGCCAGCACCGGCAGTGCGGGCTTCTATCAGCAGGTACCATTCCATTTCATCGATTGCGAGATTACGACGGTGGGCTAATGGGTTGCGTGACAGGACGGCCGGAGCGTCGAGTCGCTGCTGAGCATCAGCTCGCTCGCAAGCGTTACGAGCCACCGCAGCGCGGGCGGCGGAGGGCATCACAGCCAGAAGAGCGTGAGCCAGAAGAGCCACAGCCAGAAAAACTCCTCGTTCGACGGCGGCACCACCACCACCACCTCCGCCTCCGCCTCCACCTCCACCACCTCCACCTCGTCGTTCTTCCCGCCCCCCAACCCCAAGCCGGGCGAGACGGGCATGGACTGGCGCCTCCCGCCGAGCCTCTCGCGCTCCGCAGGGGACGCATACCCGGGCGCGTCGACTTCCGCGCCATCGTACGACGCCGCGGGCGCAAACGCCCGGCCGCGGTCGGAAAGCGGCGTTGGGGACCGGGATCGCGATCTTTGGGGGTCTTCTTTCGGGGGTAGCGCGGGCGCCGCCGCCGCCGAGAACAACAATGCCGTCTTCGCGCCGCGGCCCCGCTCTGAGGCCGCGGCGGGCTCCAGCGCGCAGAATAGCAATAACGCGGGCGCTGCGTATGTGCGCGGCGGGGGTGTGCGCGCGTGCGGGTGCGGCGCGGGGTGTGCGTGCCCGGGGTGTGCGCTGCACGGCGTCGCGTCGTCCGGCGGCAGCGGGAACGGCAACGGCAGCGGGATGCGCAGCCCCGCGGACGGAGGGGGGCGGCACTGCGCGGACCCGGCGCAGTGCGGCGGCGCGTGCCTCGACTGCACGATGCTCGGGCTGCCGGACTACGGCGCCGTTGTGGGCTTCGGCGCGGGCGGCTCCGACAAGAGCGGCGGCGGCAAAGCGGGGGCGGGGTACCCGTTCGACGTCCGACGTCGACCGTGACGGCGGGGGGAAGCAGCTCGCGCTGGACGGGTACCCCGGCGACGCCGCGCTCGCGTACCGGAAGGCGTACAGCGCGGACCTCGGCGAGCTGGACGGGTACCCCCGCGACCTGGAGCTGGAGGGGTACGACCTCGAGCTGGACCTCGCGCAGGAGGGCGGGGGCGGGTACGCGCTCGACCTCGGCCGCGACATGGACGCGCTGGAGCTGCAGCGCCAGAGCGCGGCGATCGACGAGTGGATCCGCGAGGTCGGCGCGCTGCCGCTCCCGCCGCCGCCGCCGACGCCGTCCGCCCCGTTCGAGTTCGAGCACGGGTTCGACGGGGGGCGCGGGCGCGGGCGCGCGCGGGGGGGTGAAGCTCGAGTTTGATGCGATGGGGATGGACTTTGAGGTGGGGCCAGCCGTGGGTGTTCGACGTGGGCGTGGGCGTGGGCGGCGCGGAGCCCGACGCGCCGGACGGCGCCGGGGACGTGCCCATGCGCATGCAGGGGCTCACCGGCGCCGACGCGCCTGTGCCGCACGCTGCGGCTGAGCACGCGGCGTTCCTCACCGTCCCTGGGCCCGTCGCGGGCGCGCACGGGCGCAGCCGCAGCTCGAGCTCGGCGTCGTCGGAGGTGTCGATGCCGGGCGGCGGCGCGGGCGCGGGCGCGCACATGGGCGCGGCCGGCGCGGGGCTCGGGCACGGGCTCGGGCTCGGGGCGCGCGGCGGGGGCGCGGGCGCGGGGCTGGGGGGCGCGATGGTGCTGCCCGCTGCGACCGCGCCGCCCGTGCCGGCGCTGCAGTTCTCCCCCCGCTGCCGGCGGCGTACATGGACGAGCAGATGCTGTTCTTCTGAGCGCCTGGTCTGAGTGCGCCTGCCGTGCCCCCTCCCCTCCGTCTCCTTCGCTTCCCCGACGTATACAAGGACTGCTCACGCCCGTTACGCCCTCCATGCACATAATCAGCACACTACACTGCAGCAAACCACCATCATCATCTTGCCGACATATCTTTCTTTCTGCATTCTCATTCCCTGCACTGTTCCAGCTACGATACCACCCGACCCATGTCTATAGTTTTCTTTTCTGCTCTTCGCATACTCACTTTTCCTGCATACCTCATCTGTCTGTCTGTCTGTCCGTCTGCCTGCCTGTCTTGTTCTTCTCGCGTTCCGATGTACTTACTATTAGTCCGTGTTAGTTCGTTAGAGGTAGTTAGTTGTCGTCCCGGTCTGCGTCGTGATTCATAGTTTCTTTTCCTCTTGTGAGGTGTAATACGTAGGCGTGTATGTGCATTGGCAAGGGATAGAGTTGTAGAATTGGAGATGGATTGTTTTGTTATGAAGAAAGCTGGTCCTAAAGTGCCCGAAAACCGAAAACCGAAAGCAGACCTACAGGGAAGCTGGGATGGCGTGTCTGAAAGCGGGTCTGGACTTGCATAGATTACACGGGCATTATTTTAAATTGTGTACCTCGTTTTCTGCAAAGCTCGACGGTTCATTTCGGATGCCAGTGGCTCGCTCGCTCGCTCGAAACCCACTTTAGTACGGCACACGCTGCGTCAGAGTAATCTCCCTGTCGATTGGATCCAGGTCGCGACGACATTGCGCAGGAAGGAGTCTCCCCTGCGGAGTCGTTTTCAATTTCAACATCAGCCAAAAATGTAGAGCGAACGAGAGATATTATAGAAAAACGCACAGCAGGTGGAAGTCCGACGCAATAAGCGGCCCGCCCTGCGCCTGCGTCCCGAGAACGCAGGCCACATCCCCCCAGGCGTGTCACTGCCAAACGGCACAAGCTGGTCCCGCGGATCCATGCTGAACGCCTGGCCGCCGATTGTGACGCTGAATTGAGGGACCGTTGCGTTGCACTGCGCGGCATAGAGGGTCGCGCCGGAAACCGTGACGAGCTCTGCGGGCGGGGCGAACGCGGCCGCGTACCCCGCGGCGACGGGCGCGGGGACGAGGTTGACCGCGGTGCCGGTGTCGAGGACGGTGGTGCCGTTGCCGAGGGAGGCGTTGCGCGCCTCGGGGATGTTTTCGCTGCCGGGGAAGTTGTACGAGTCGATGGGGAGGGTGTACCAAAAGAACTGCCGTTTGGATTCGGCGATGGGTGGGGGGGTAGGCTAGAACAGGGACGGTGACCGATGTGTTGTGGATCACTGGAACGGGGGCGATACCGCCGAAGGCGAGCAATCCGAGATTGGGGGTATAAAGGTCGGTTTCTGCTTGCTCAGTGGTGGGGCGATCCAATGCGATGGAAAAGTCTGCGCGTGTGGTTACCAAATGCAAGGTCTGGGGAATGTAGAGACGTACAAGGATGTTCAACTTTCTTCTGCTTGACCGCGGTAAAGAAGAAGGGATCATACAGAATACGGTTTTTTAATAGAGGCCGTAGTTGGGTCGGAGGTGTTGAAAAGACTGGTCACGTTTGGGAAGGCGAGACCCTGCGACGGGAAATGAGACAAGAATCATTTTGTTACTTGGTCGAGCGACGCACGAGGATACCCGATAGAACGCCGTCTCCCGTCCACGCTGCAACATTTGGTATCGGTACCACCTGTCGCGACACCTCCAATCCACCGATGGACACGGTCTCCAAGGCGATTGGTCCCGCAACGTACTCAGATGTTCCATACGTTTGATTAAAACTGACATTTTGATACAACTCGAAAGTTTTGGATGAATTCGGATTGAAGCCAGTTGAACCGAAATTGCACGTCGTCTGCGGTACCGGACTGCCGGTAAGGTTGAAGCACGAAAACCCCGCCTGCGGCACCCAGGTGTCCGAGCTACATGAATGAAAAACAATTAATGACTTCCAGGATTCCATTTAGATCTACTCACCTTCCGCTGTCGATGACGAGACTGAAATTTTGCCCACCGATGGTGACGTTTACAAGGTAGTCGGTGTCCATGTTACTGCCCGCTAGAGGAACCGTTGTATACGCGTTACGCGACACAACGCCTCCACGGAGAGCAGCAAGCGCGTCGACTTTCGCTTTGCGGCGGGGCACCTTCTTGGACAACGCCACGGAATAGGAGGCGGCTGGGAGGACACTTCGAGAAGACAGTGCGGGATGGTGTGCTTCCGGCTGCGGCGCTGGGCTTGCGAGATGCCCAGGAACGGCGCACAAAAGAGTCAAGGCAAGTGAGGAAAGAGACAGTACGTTCATGGTTTGTTGGGTGTTCAGTGAAGCGGATGGGGGTATTTATGCCCATCGAACGTAAACCGTCACGCATGGCTCGCATAGCAAACTGCACTGCCGTGGACTCGGAGCTCCTAGGCCCCGACTCTGTCGCCGTCGGACAACGTTGGTATGGGCGCAAAAAATCACACGCCATGTGACTGCCAATGATGGATTCACCTCAGGCTGATCTCGGGAGTGACATCGCGATCCTCAACGTCCAACGCCAGGAAGCTAGGAAGGCGAGTCAAGAGTCGAAAACAAAGTGGATGATGGCATTGGGAAGAGAGGGCAATGCGGCCTTGCCCGATCACGTGTACAGTAAAGTCGAACCTCGGTCATTGTCGCTCTTTACTCGTTCAAACCGCGCTCAAACTTAGTCAGGGTCTCTCGTGGTTGAAGGTATGTATTCACCCTGCCGCACCACTTTTTATCTCACATGCGGAGGTGGTTCCGTGATGGGTTGCGCATTCATCATAGTTGCAACACGGTGCCACTGTGGTTCCGAAATTCCGACCCCTTTGAGCAAGAAGGTATCTTTTTTCTCCTCCACTGCATCGTCGCGTCGGTACATCATAGCACCGTTCAACCAAACGAGGCACGAGTTGTAAGCATCTGCCTAGAGGACTAAGTAAACCTGACTAACGGTCACTATCCGCGGCCTTAATATACTTTATGCGGAGTTGGGTTGGTCGCTGCGTGGAGGCAGAAGTTTGTGGCTCAGGTGGATTGTCAACAGAATGACTGACCCTCGATGATCGAGCTTATGTGATCCCAATGAAGGTTGATAGTTCAAATCCCAGGATGGGAAAGAATTCAACTGGGGAGAAGATTGAAATTCACACTGGCACTAACCGGCCACGGGGAAAGACCCCGGAATGAAGGTCTGACAGATTGTCAGGGTCAGTCATTTTGTCAACAGAAGTTATGTCCAAGAAATTAGCCTGACATCTGGGCTCGGACTTTGGTGTCTGCGAGTCAAGAACCACAGATATGCTGTTCCAAAGGACTGGTGTCGAGAGTGCAAGTGCTCACCAATCACGGCAGACTTGCATGAATAGCAGCAGGGCAATGGTGGGATCGGGTTCTCTGAATATGTGGCTCGTAACCTCCGGAGGAACTGGAGAGCCGTGGTAACAAACCAAGGTGCGGTGTAACAACTCCAAGGACCTCACCCGGCCATGTGGTAAACACTGTCACTCCGAGTCATAAATTTTGATATGCAACGGTTAAACCAGTACGGAACTGTGTTTGCTTTCGTTATTTGGGATGAAGTCCTGTAAAAAGCGGCAATGGGCGAGTATTATTTATCTGCTAAAGGTCTCAATGACATCGTCTGCTGGGCGCAATCGAAAGCATGGAGCACCCAGAAACCGTGGTTTTTGAGAACGAGTGAGGATAGGGTCCCCAATTCAAACAGCCAAGTTGGATGATAATATCCTCCAAAGAGTTCCTCTGGCAAGCATGCATCATGAGCAGATGAGCGCCGCTTGCAAGAGACGACCAATGGATCATGCATCACCTTTGATTCCTCAATACCCTCAGAATCTCTCCTAAATCTTTTGGGTCCGAAGCATTACAGAAATTTTGATTCAGAACAGCTTCCCTCGTAGACCGACATGCCTTGTGTCTTAGACAGAACGGTTACCGGTCTACTTCACTCGACCTGTTGCAGAACTGGTTGGACAGCATTTTCTGCGCAGATTGAAGTCCTCTTTTAATATTTTAAACAAGACCGTGGAAAGCGGCAAACAGATCGTCCTTCTCCGTCCTCTCAGGAATCTCAAATCCACCGCGTATGTGACGTGCAACTTTCGCGCCGACCAGATGCTCCACAAAGGCAAGAGCCATGTCGGAACCTGAAGCACATTCAGTCAACTGACACTTTATTAAAATTCAAATATTGGAGCCTCACCTGCAGCGACGCCCGAGCTGGTCCACACTTTCCGCCCTCGGCTACAACCCATCGCGCTTCAGGGACCCACTCAATTTCTTTGGATGTCGCGGCCTTGAAAACAGAGGTGGAGTTAGTCTTGGATATTTCAGGTGTTGAATTAAAACATACAACGATGGTGCGATAGAACAGCTTGTTCGTTGTGGCGCGTTTTCCATTCAGGATGCCAGCAAGTGCAAGCTGGAAGGCACCAGTGCACACAGACATCATGTATTTGGCTTTGGGTGCCTGTCACACAATGAAGATAATCTCATCCTCCGGAATATGGCTCTCGCCCGTTTCAAAGTCTGGGCCGGGCCCTGCCGACACCTTTGTTAACACTCTGGAGAGTCTGATGACAGAAGTGGAATAAAACCTGCGGGGACCCAGAGAATGTCGAACTGTTTCCCATCTGCCATAGCGCTGGCATATGTGAGTGTTGGGTTGATGGTTGGCAGATTGCAGCCTTTGGCAGCCACCACAGGATCCATGGTGGGGGTGAGGTAGTCGATTTTGACTCTGTATGGAATATCGGCTATGATGGCGCTGGACCAGGAGGCCTCGTCTCGGGGATCGAGCTCGGAAAGAATTTCCATTGGCGTCACGAAATCGGAAGAGAGTCACCCTATACGAGATTGCAGACTGCGACGCTGAGGGTCTCTGGCATTTTCAGGAGGGTCTGGGATGTCGGCGAGCGAGGGCAGTGCAGTTTAAGTATCGTTTTTGTGACGGTCCCGATATGTTCCGTCAACTTGCTTGGTTAACTTGTGTCGGGCGATCCCATGTGTAATACAACTGCGGAGGTACTCACAGCAGCTATATAAGCCTTCCCATCAAATATTGGTGGCTCACTTAATAGGTTGCGAGTAGAAAGTCGGTATAAGAGACTAACTGGTTGATATGTCCTACTAAGTATTTACGATTGTTACAATTGTGAACCATGTCTTCTGCCAAAGTACACATTATTCGCACATTTAGCCTTGGCTCTCCACGCCGAAAAGACACCGACCAAGTGTACTTCTTGCTACTGATTAGAACCTGCTCCTGTCAGCCCCTTGTCAGAAAAAAAAAAGCGGGAAATGCAAGAGACAGTGAGCAAGGCTGAGCGAAGCAAGCCCCGCCAGCGACATACGGTGTGTGGTTATTGCACCAGGTACATCGCTATAGACGGTGTATATGGGGGATCATGGTGGGTGGGGTGAGGGTATCACAGTTGAAACTTGACACCACACACAACATTACAGCCGTTTTCATAAGTATGCGGAAAACGTAAAATTTTCCACGGCTGTGGGGTCTTGTTTGTACAGGGCGCCTAAATCTTGCTGGATGTCGTCTCCCACTCGCTCCTGCCCGCACCATCTGCATTTTCAGCTCAGACTCATATTGACTATCCAAGTATGCCCATAGCATCTCCGAGGGTCTGGAACCAATCTGGACTCAGCATGCAGCATAAACACCCTAACTGTTGCATTCAATGCATCTGGCCCTTCCATCCAACCACCAGCCCTCAATTGGCCTCGTATCGTACCCTAAATCCACCACAAACCAGTTGGTAGCAAACCTTTGGGGTTGCACTTGGCTGCACGGGTGTTTGTGACCACATGCCAGCAACAATACATCCCCGAGTCATCGTGAAGTGTGGCCTGGGCCCTGCAATTTGCAGATGAACACAGTGGGGGAGGAAATGGGTTTGCGTGAACCAAGAGGGTCGCTGGGAAGGGCTGGGGACTATAGTAAGCATGCCTAATGTCGCACCGACTTGTGCATACGAAACCGGCCAGATTGGCCTCCACGTCCCCCGTATGGGCCCCCATCCCATTTGTGTCCTTCAAAATCTAATAGAATAACCAATGTGTTGCTATTCCATGCATTTTCCATTGGAATCAAGTGCCAGTATCCAGCGAAAGCATCAAATAATGGGAGATCACAATTTGTTAGGGGCTATGTAAACAAGACTCAACAGCCGTGGAATACATTTTCCGCATCACCCTCTTTATAAAATTATGTGTGTCTGTCCGAAGCCTTTTTATACTCCGCCATCAGCTCTAACCTTTTCTGTCGTTCTCTCTGTTCCCACTCATGCCATGCCTGCCACGGCCGCGTAAATCCAGGACCAATGATAATAGGTGGGAAGGCCTGATGCGAATCCTGACGAGATTTTGGGATTTTGGCGTCTAGGCCTGGTCAAAATCCTGACAAAATTTCGGTTTTTGGGTGAAGGCCTGCTCAAAATCCTGACAAAACCTGCGCCAGCAGAGGAAAATTTTCGAAAAAAGCTCCTGGGAGACCCAAATGGGGCTCCAAAAATGGGCCTGATACCAATTTCCCGACATTTTGGGCCAAATTGAGGGTCTAGGCCTGTGTCAATCCTGACTTTTTTTTTTTGAAACACATCCTGACTTTTTGGGTCCCAAACAATCAGGCCTTTTGACCGATTATCATTGGTCCTGTAAATCCCATCTCACTTGACATGTACAGCCTCGGCATGTCGAGAAAATGGGCCGTCGTGAACTCTCGATCCGTGCGTTGAATTTATTTTCATTAGAATTTGCAGGCACAATACATCTCTATTCAATTCTTAAAACAGATGCAGTCCACATGAAAGGAAGGGGATGCGAGGCCGCAAAGCGGTCGAGCAGCCGCTTGTAAAATTAAGCCTGTCCGTCTGAAGCCTTTTCAAACTCCGCCATCTCCGCAGTCTGTCCATCAGCTTCTAACGGTCTAACCACTTTTGTCAATCTCTCTCCAGGCTCTCATGCCGTGCCTGTCCTGATCCGGCTTCACAGAATATCTATGGAACACCGCAAAACTCTGTCTTGAATGCTCAATTCAATACTCGAGGCCTGGAATTTATTTTGTTGTGAATTACAGGCTCCTTTGCTCAATTCTCAACCGAACATTGACATTCAACTGGGTTGAATCTGCGCCATGACCGAAGGAAGAGAGTGCGAGGCCGCAAAGCGGCCGAGCAGCCGCTTGTACTTATGGAAACGGCTGTAAGCCAGCGCACGGACCAAGCCAAACACCGGCTGCTGGCTCGCAGATTTCCAGATTTGTCCCCACACATCATTCCCGATATAGTAATTCGCACACGTGATCGCAGCCTTGCCACAAGCGACGGCGAGAACAATGAAGAAATACTGTGAGTCGAAATGAGTGTGACAGACGCGTCTTTACGCGTCAAAGCGTGTCGATGGGTGGCACAGTTGTTATGGATGACAAGTCGTGGCAAAAATAATATAATATTATTATTATTACTCGTATATTAAGGAGATCTATTGAATCAGAGTGCACCTGTTTGGACTGCCGAAATTACCCCATCAACTATCTCAGCTGACCCCATGGATCTACAATTAGCTTAGACGCTCGGGCGCTTAGGAATTTCAAGTGCCCGATCAGACCCTCAAGCTCCACTCGAAAGCATTAAGCAGATAGGTCAAATCAGTATGGACATGTTTGCGCTGATCCACACCACGAGCGCGCTCGCCAATTCCCGTGTAATTTATCCTTTTCTTGCTCCCCGCGCCACGCAAATCCCGTTTATGCCCCAAAGAATGTTCTAGGTGCCAGCTGACACTATTTGAACGTCGCTGATCAAGCGGCATTCAAGGACTCCCGGAGCACTCAAGACCCGTTACTCGTATTATAAACGGTTATGGTTGTCTCGAATTCGAGTCAGATTGCAACTCAAGTCGGCTTCCTCATCTGCACCTTTTTTCCCGTCCACTCATTGACTCCACCCCATTCCACCGGTTCCTCAAGGCCTCGATCCTCGCAATACATTTTTTCAACATCACTCGAACATCACAGTTTAACTTCCGGGGCGCCTTCGATGGGCTGTGTGCTGTAACGGGATTTCTATTTTGAATAGACCACATGCACTTGAGTGGAGCGCTCAAGGGCCGCACAAAAAGGGAACCTGTCTAACGCTGCTGCTTCCCTTCGCCCATCATCATCTCACCTCCCAGGAGCGTCCCTATGCCATTCAATATGGTGCTCAACATGACCCTAGCCCTCCGCAAGGCCTGTGGCATCAACCCAAGAGTGTTGCTCCTCCTGTGCCTGTCAAGACAGTGCTCTAACAGTCAGCCAAGCCGATCAAGCCCTTCGCAAGACAATCCACAGCCGGTGTTTCCCACGTCAATACATCGCAAGCCATCTAATCGAGTCCTCAGCAGGACTGGGACACATCAAGTTTAACGACTCTGCAACGCAACGTTCGGTCGCAAGTCCGAATCAAACCTCCCCAAGTCTGCAGCGCTTTCAATACCAGGCATCATTCTCATTGATCATCAACACCTCGAACTCGATCACTACAGCGTGCAATATTCTCCCTGCGACGCGCATATTATACTGATGACTCTTCATAGCACGCTCCACATCCGTTTAGATCGCATGGGGTCCTTCTGGTACGTTTTCTTTTGAGTTATCTGATTTGTTTCAACTCGCACACAGAACTGTCTCTGGGTGCGTCGCCACCATCCCGCAAGCGTACATTTTACTGACGCAAGGAGTAGGAATCCACGGCATTGAAAACCGACGACAACCCGTTCGGCGGCTCGATTTCTTCCAACTGCGAAGCTACTCGCCCACGCGAGACGGGCCTCAGCTTGGCGGGTCATCCGCGGCTTTGTGCGACCTGGCACGAACTCAAGCCCTTGAATACCTTTGACTGATCCCTGCGCACGGTTCCACCTATTTTTGCACCTCTTTCGATTTGTGGATGGTTTGTCTACCTCTTGCACGCAGTTCAATTCTGAAAGGTCCAATGCTGATGATTTACCTTTCAAAACAGGTTCAGTTTGGAACGGTATTCAAATCATGGTATCATCTGTGCGTGAATGCACGAGTCCTGATAAATTCATTCAACTCATGTGTACACCACACAGCGCTGAATTTAATTTTTATTTATCTGGCGACCACCGCATCAGATTTCGCCCCTTTTCTCTTTTCTTTCACTGTATTTTGTTCATACATGCGTGCTCTCCGACCCACACCTAGTCTGTGTTCGGCAATTTGTAGCATGGTTCGTGTTTAGTCTACGTCCAGTATCTCATTGCTGATTCCATTCCAGTCATCGACTTTCCAAAGTCGAATTTTAACCATGGTCTGTGCCAAGTCTGCGCCCTGTTTCTCATCGCTCATTCCATTCCAGTCTTGGCTTTGGTCATGGTCTTGCAGTGAGGCGCGTCCCTTAACCCTTCCCGCTTACATACTGTAATGCAGGGGCATTGTTGAATGGTCGACTGAGCGGCGGATATCCTATATGTAATGTGTAGGTGGAAACCCTAATTTGTTGGTGCGCTGGCACATGATTACGATGAATGTCTATACAATGTCGAATATAGCTGCTGAATTAAGTGCCTTGAGTTAATCCGAGACTCCGAATTTTCACATTGTCGCCTATGCCGGAGCGAAGCGAAGGCAGATCTTGTTGGATGTAAGATTATATATTAACAGTAATATGACCGCCTTTCTGAACCGTCTGGAGGTGCCGGTGGGTAAAAGTCGTAGTTACGATAATAGGAGTGCGGATGAGCAGGGGGAAGGAGAGGCAGTCGCGGGTGTATGCCTCGACGTCAACCGAATAAACCTGGGTGGTGTCTGATTGAGACCTCACCCGATAGACTGCGTCTCCTTCGACCTTCTGAACCGAAATCTTGTGGGATGGAAAGAGCGCGGGACTCGACTTCAAGCCGGTGCTTGACTTCGAGGTCTGGCCTTTCAAAGCCGAAGTCCTGGCGGCAATGTTTTGCAATGAAGTAAGGGATTGCCGTGTTGATGAGGACGTGCAGAAGGTGATCTACGCGTCTGTTCCGCTTCCCTCGAGGAATTTCCCCTTGAGAAGGTGATGCCACCTGCGAGTTTATTAGTTAAATGGACAGCAGCGTGCATAACTTAATCACTCACGATTCGACGAGCATATTCGTGTCACAGAGCTCGAAGACGCTGCGATCGCGACGGAACCGTGCGGACCACATCTCGATGTCAACGCTGCTTGAGCCAATTGGTCTCGAGGTACGCAAAGAAGCTTGTAGGGGCGGCAGATTTAATCTTCTTCAGCTAAGCCTCAAACTTTGCGTCGTCTGTTATACGTTCAGGAGCGTCCACAGCTCAGGGTAGTGGGTAATAGAAAAGTGCTGCTGCCACGCATGCAGACATACACCAGCACAGAAGGACGTGTGACTCGGGGTAGCACCGTATTATCGCATTTAACTGTGCCCAATCTTTGTCCGACATGAATTTCCGCGGTGAAAGGCTTTGCCTCGGTCCGTCTAAAGCTGGAGTACTGCTGATAACATGGACCCGACGAGTGGAATGCAGCAGTACAAGCCACAACCACTAACCGAAATCCACATCCTTGTTCCCCCTGGTTGCACAAGCTTAGACGTGCCGACGAGTATTCATGCATTTTTAGACTTCCTCACAGAACTGTGAAGGAGTAGAAAGGGACACAGATACTTCAGTTCGACTGGTTGAAGCCCTTACTCAAGCACTCAGAACGAGAGCACTTGACTAATGGCATGCAAGAACTGTTGTGGTGGGATTAAGACCCTCTCTTGGCATAGCCAACTGAGTGCGTCAATCCTACACCAATCCAAAACCAATCCCAAATATAAGCCTTCCAAGGCTGCTGATTGTTTAAGGTCCCTTTCGACCGTATCCCATAATCCCAAGTAATAAGCCTTCCAAGGCTGCTGTAGTGGTGCCGTGTTCTCAATCCAAATCCCAAATCCCTTCACACATCTTAATCACAATCCCAAATTATGTGTTTTACTTCCACCGAAGGCAAGACATATTAATCACATTGTGCAAACGAAGCAAAGCTCTTAATAGAACCAGTCCAGGATCACAAGCGCGGACTAAGCGTTGTAACACAAGCCCTAGATCCAAGTCTCTTAATTGAGACCAGGACCTAGCTCCTGTGCCAACCCAATGTTAGTGCCACAAGCACTAGATCCAAGTCTCTTTATGAGACTGGGATCTAACACCTGCGCCACCACCACTGCAGTAGTGCGTCCATGGTAGAACTGCCCTCCTTATATACTGTACATTTACGCTTACACTACTCTAATTACACTACCTGAGTAAGCTAAAGATCTGCCATTTAACTCCTTGTTTCCGATCGGTTGTCTGACTCGACTGAACTTCCAAGCCAAATAGTGTTGTCCTGCCCTTCGGACCATTGGATTCAGAAAGCGTCGTCAATTCCTGATCAAGCCAAGAACCCAAATTGGGACGGTAACGGGGCTGAACCAAATTAATGGTCAAAGTCCCTTGAATTAACACCTTCAGATTCAAGGAGCGTTGGGTACCAGCTTTCTGTAGATACCCTAATCTCCCCGAACCGCCCAGTAGTTGTTGAGATATACACCGATGAAGCCTTGCCCGAGTCAAGAACCCATATTGGGGATAGCAACATTGATCGGTGATTAATCATGTGTCCAGACACGTCCCCAGAATAGGCCAATCAACCACAACAAGGTGTGTCAAGCCCACAGTTCTATCTCTGCCAATAGACACTGGTTATTCAGAGTGGATATTTAAGTTCCCTGATATTTGTTGGCCCCACAGAGCCTTAATCAAGTGATTATAAGGACTCTATTATTAAACCCGTTGAATCGAACCTTAATCAGTATGGGAGGCTCTGATTAATGTGCTCTCGGGCGGGCTGATTAAACCCTCATGCAGGATGTGCCTGATTAACCATTCGGGACTCATGTTAATCCTGGAGATGTACATCTAACTTGGTAATGCACAGGAATCCCAACATTAGCGAGATTCCATGCAAGGCCAGATAGCCTGCTTATCAGCGGCTTAATACTCGGGTTGCCTTTCAAAGAAGTACGAGGAAATAATTGATGGTTACTTCGGTCCCATTCGATGCAAGCATCCATGCCGCAGGCATGCCTGTTCATCCAGGAATTATCAGTGATTGACGGGTAGGGATTTTAGTTAAAACAACATACCGTGCCCCCATTTGTCACGTATTATGACTATAAAAAGACTCATACCCTGATAGTGAGTAGTATTATGTGTCGTGTCGAGGCCAGCGAATTTACTACCCCCACTTCTCCCAGCACTCGCGCTGGTACTTGGTTTGTATGCACAATGTAAAGGTGTTACTCTCCAGAGCCGAGCCAGCAGGAGGAACGTCGCTACTGCCTTTGAATCCCAGCAGTTTCCCGGCGCTTTCGGAGATTATCGACCCATTGTTTCGTAGACTCGCCATCCTGGGCGTTGAGGGGAACGGTTTCGGCCTCAATATCTTTCTGTAGCAAATCAATTGGTTGTTTGTTATGTCGGGTGGCATGGGTTCGTACCTCGATTTGTCGGATATCTGCAGCAGTTATGAACTCGTTACGTGCAGAAGGACAACTTCGAAGGTTCTCCAGGTTGTCCTCCGTATTAACGTTCCCTCTGACTTCCTGAAGGACGCGAGCACGGTCGACCCCCATACGCAACAACTCAGCAATCCGGAGCCACGTTTCAACGGGGATGCGAATGAATCGAGCATTGGCATCGCCGGTGGGGTGCGAATGCCCGTGTGCATAGCGGCCCAGGACCTCCTCTGTCCCTGGGTACGTCTTGAACGTCAAACAGCACTGGCACCCAGTCAAGATGCGTTTACTGGGTACCTTGTGGCTGCGAGCTGTTTTCTTGGTATACTTAGAAATAGAGCGCGAACTTTGACGACTGCCGACATAAATGTGCTTCGAAGACCAGCTAGGTGCCTTATTCGAACGATTTTTCCGATGCTCTTTGCGGTGGAGCTCAATGGTATGGGTCTTTTCTTCGTCCCGTATCCACTGCTGCATCTCGGCCACAGCAGCCCATTTCATGGTGTATTTTCCCATCGCAAGGTCATAGTGGTAGGAGCCGCGGGTAAACTGTACGGGAGGAATGACCACTCCAAAAGCGTTGAACGTAAAGGCATATTCTTCGGGGGGTAGAGTCGATAGACCAGGATCATGGACCCGTTGGGAGATGGGAAGGGGACTGGGTGGCACAGGTTCTGAAGCCTGTGGTGTAGGAGATATCGTCAAAGTTGAACTAGAGATTACACCCCAGTTTTGTACGACACTAGTGGAGGTGGTCTCAGGTTGCTAGTGAAGTTTGTAATGCACTCACTGATAGTAGTCCTTATTGGAATTAGAAACTGTTGACTCTGGAACATTGAGTGATTAAGTTGAGGATTTCGTGTCGTTGGTTCTAGCAGACCTCCACATATAAAATAAGGGTGTTCTCTTTGAGACCCAACTTCAGTTGCGCTAGTGACTTTGCCCTCACCCTGACAAGACGGAAGCTCTGTTGTAGTGTGTTGGATCGCTTGCTAGGTGATCGTGTGTTGACTTGAGCCCCGCCAAGAGAAAGACGGACTAGGGTGTTCTCTTTGAGACCCAGCTGCAGTTGGTGCTAGTGACCTTGCCTTCACCCAGACAAGACGGAAGCTCTGCTGTAGAGTGTTGGACCGCTTGCTAGGTGGATTGTGTGTTGAATCGGACCCTACTAAGAAGAAGACAGACTAGGTGCCCCCACCTCTAGTTTAGCTATAACTTGTCAGTTACTTTGCCTTCACCCCGATATAAACGGAAGCTCTGTTGTAGTGTGTTGGGTCACTAGCTGGACGCTTGTAGTGAGCTAGTGCCGATAAAAGTAGAAAGGTTCCTGTTCTCGGTTAAGGAATAGGTCGGTGGTCAAGGAGAGTCTTGCTGTTTGAGACTTGAAGTCATTTGGGGTTAGCCTCAGTAGTCCTTAGGTTGCCTAAGGCGAGGATTTTCACAAACCTACAAAACTATGCCCTGGTGTTCTCGACCTAGCGGTCCAGCCATCTTGTATCCACCCCATATAAACACACCTCCGGACCATCCTAAGGTTCCTAGCAGTGTTGTTGTTGGCGGTTGCATATTGCTAGCATGTTGTAGAGTGTGTTGTTAGAAGGCTATAAATCAAACTTGTGTTTGTTCAAACCTGCTGGTCACATACTATGGCCCAGACCCAAACTCACAAAGAGAAGCACTTAGATCTTTGGAGGTAGATTGGTTGTAGTTGGTTGTTTTGGGTGTTTGTTCGCAATACCTATCAATTAGCTATTCCTAGTCATATAAGAAGTGCACCATTTCATCAGTTGAGATGGTTCATCAGGGCGCTTAAGTCGTTCACTCGAGTAAGCAGAAATGGAAGTGGTATTGAAGGTCTCAGCGATCATGGCTACAAATTCAGTGTAATCCCATAATTCTTCTTCGTAGGAAACCTCGACTTGGAGCATATTGGCCTCTCTCATGGGTTGCCACCTGCGGTAGTGCGGTGTGAAGCCTCCGTGCTTCGGTGCTGAGCTCCTCGCAAGACGGAATCGGATTGGGGGCTCCATAGGAGCCTCACCACGATCGCGATCCCTATCGTGGTCTTCTTGCGTGGTAGCAAGGCGAGTCCGCGCGCAAGCGGGACTCTAGCCTGTTCCCTGGATAGGAACTGTGTTACCCAGTAGGGCTCCTGTAACCTGGAGAGGTGGGCAAACGTTGGATGCCCAGCCGGAGTGGGGGTACAGGAACTGGCTCACCCGCATTCTCTTCAGTGGAACGTGGTGATCATGGGTAAAGGTGTAATTGTATTACTCAGCATATACACAACGGTAAACTAACGCTGATCGCGCTACTATCATAAACTACATTACGTACAGTGAATATACAAGCGGTATCACAGAGCCCCCCAGCGCGGAAGCATCAGTCCAAGTCCATTTTGTCATCCTTGCTCGAGGGGAGCAACTCCTCCTGGTCGATGAACCAATCGATCTCCGTGTCAGACCATCGGAATTCTTCCCATCCCTGCCGTATTTCTTCCTCCCAGCGGAGCAGTCTCTCTAGACGCTTCTTGGGCCGGTTGTGAACACGCTGGTGGCCAGCAACAGACTTCGTCGTTGAGACTCGCTCCTTTAATCCGACCTCCATCCATTCCAACAACGCACGTTTGCCCGCGTCTTGCGGAGTTTGCAATCGTTCCAGCAGCGGCCTCTTGGGGTTCGTTAATCGCTCAAGCAACGGGGCCATTGGAGGATCAGCAGCACCCGGGTGCGGAGTCTTCAGGCGATCCGACAAGGAATCGCTCAGCACAGTGGTGCCGTGGGTGGGGGGCGTAGACAAGTATCCCAAACGGTTCGAGCAGCCATCCTCCCAATCACGTCCGAATCGGCGGGTCGCGGTTGTGGTCGAACATCCCAAGCGGTTCGAGCTGCCATTCTCCCGATCGCGTCCAGGTTCGTAAGACGCCTGGCCAGAGCCGGTTCTCCTTCCTCCTGCGAGTTTCGTCGAGCAGGCAGCGGTTCGTACCGACAACAATTATCTTGTTGAGGCGACCGTTCTCGACTCAGGGAATGTCGGTAACACGGGGATGGACTTCGACTTTGATAGTACGTCTTGTTTCGTTCATACGCGAACGTTCGTTGATCCCGGTACCGAGGAGGCGAAGGACTCATCCTTCGCAAGCGTTGTCTGGGCTGAGGAGATGGGGAATGGGAGTATCGCCGAATTCGAGGAGACGGAGAACGGGAGTATGGGCGAGCGAGATTCCGCTTTCTTCCACCAAGTTGACGGTTGTGGTTATCTGGCAGCGGAACAGCTCTTCGAACGTCGGCTGGTCGCCGGACAAGAGAGTTCGCTCGTCCTCGTGTCTGCGGGTACGGTTCGGGTGTTGCTGGGGCTCGACGCTCGTCTAGCGGAGCTCCAGACTTCACCATCTTCTTGAAGGAAGGTAGCCATCTTCTTGAAGGAAGATAGCTTGGGCTTCACCTTCCCCAAATTCTCCGGGGGCGGAGAGGCGTCCAAACCAAACCGATGCTGACCCATTATGGCCCGTTCAAATCTGTCACGACTCATGTATCTGGCCCCAGCAGATCGGGTGTTCCGTTCCCCAGCTCGCAGAAGCAGCTCGGCGTCCCTCGAATTGCGAACTTCGAAGAGATAATCGACTCGGTAGTCAGCCTGTAATAGTCGGTATATCCCCATGATGCTGGTCGACTCGATTTCTGACCCGAGGTGGCAGAGCCACAACCAGAGGTCCCCAATTCCGAAGGAGAAGCTATGGCCGTGGATGAGGACATAAGTGATCACATCTTCGTCCATAGGTTCAGGCAGTCTCTCTGTCTCCGTCGTCTCCCGTGTCTCGACGTCCACCATCTTGGCGTCTTCTTCAGGTCCTAGGGATACAACGGATCCTTCGCTGGGTGAAGTGTCGCGCGGGGCCGTAGTCGCCAGAGTTCCCTCGGCAGTTGCGCCTTTGAGAGCGGATTCCTCGAGTTGAGGGCTCCTTAGTAGAGGTGTGGGAGGAGAGTATCTCTCGCCGACGCGATGTCGGGAGGCCTTCTCTCTTCTGTACATCCACACCGAGGGAACGGCGCCAGCCCAGTCCCTGTGCTTCCGAGCTCCAAAGGCCCATCCCGGTACAGGTCGACCGAACTCTTCATCTACGTGTTCAAGGACTCGAGGCAAGGCGGGTAGATCCGAGAAGATGAGCTTCCGCTTCAACTTCTGATCGTACCAGAGTTCCTCGTCACCCTCGGTATCCCCTTTTCCTTGGGCTCTTGCTCCTCGAGCGCAGATCAGCGGACCGACGTCGGGTTCGTCCTCTTCCAGGTTCGGTTTCTGCGAAAACTGTCCACGACCCCTTACTCACAGCGTCGCTGGAGATCGGAGGTATTTCCAGTCGATGGAGAGCGTCTTCGGCGTTGTCGGTCTCGTGCAGGAGGCATGCCCATGGCATATTGAGTTGCCAGTGCAGACTGGCCGCTACTCAGTCCAATTCTCTATCAGGTCGAAGGTTTCCGGCGAGCAGGGTGTAGAATTCCGTCTCGGTGAACTGAAGTCCTTGCGCCTTGGCGAGGCGATCGAACTCATTGTTGAGTAGCTGCTCGAGACTCGTTCCCTCCTGAAATGATGTTTGTGTACAGGATCCTTGCAGGCAGCGAGGCAACTCGCTAATGAAGAAGCATGGAACGTAGGCTTCGACGAGGTACCAGTTGACAAGGTCAGTGACTTTTTCCGTTCACCCACACCCCGACCAAGGTATCGTCGGCGGGATTAACGCCTCCAGGGTAACGGCGCTCACTCTGATGAGGAGACTCCGTCCATCTGTTCATGAAGGCGATCCACGCTTGCTTCTCCTTGATTCCTCGCTGGCATTCGATGAGGGCGTCCATAGCACGATCGAAGATGTGCAGAGCAAGCAGCCTTTTGATGTCGGCGCGGCGGGGGTAGATAGGTCGCTGATCTTGGAATCGGTGATGAGCGGCCTTGGGGAGCAAAGCCACAGTCGCTCGCTCGAGATCCTCGTTTCGGGCGACCAGGGATTGGATGTAGTCCGTCTGAACGTTTCCTTCCATATCGCTAGTCGACGTCTACACAGTAGCACCAGATATAAACTCGACGTTGGAAGTTTCCTGAGTTCCTTCCCTCGTGATCATCCTGAGCCACGGTTGATTAGGAGCATACGGTTGGGGCACACGGGTATAATCCCACTTTCCTCCATGACCGTCGGTCCTTCTCTGATCGGGGGCAGACCCATTGGAACTCCATTGAAAGGAGGGGCTGGTCCTGGGTAGTAGGGATCCTGACCCGAGTTTGGACTCCAGATCAGCCAAAGTTTCTTCCTGGCTTCGACGACCCGGGCCCAATACGAGCTGAAGCTAGGAATTCGTCCACCAAGGAAGGTATCATCGATGGTCGGTTCGAGACGGTATCCATGCTGATTGCGCAGTCGAGGGGTGGAGAATTTGCAGGAGTCGAACATCGACATTCCTTTCAAAGTCAAGGGCGGAGTCTTGCGACGTCACACTACGCTTGATTAGCTAGGAACGCTCAGGGCGGGAATGGGCGCGGTCCCGACTCCGAAGGCGAGGCGGAAGAGTACGAGGCGATAGCCTAGGAAAGGTTTTCGGAATCAAGGGCGGAGTCTTGCGACGTCACGCTACGCTTGATTAGCTGGGAACTCCTGGAGCTGGAATGGGCATGGTCCCAACTCGAAGAGGGAGGCAAGGAGTACGAGGTGATGGTCTAAAAGAGAGGAGAAGGGATCAACAGGAGCAAAGATCTCGGGCCGATTGATCCGATCATTTCGGGAATACTTGGATTATTTCTTCAAGTTATCCAGATACTCTCGTCGGATTTCAGGGGCATTGCGAAGACTGTAGTCGGAGACCCACGAGTCCTCCGAAGGTTCGAAGCCGTGCCAGCGAACTAGATACATTCGGTGATTTCCATCCTTGCGCTTGGTAAGGTGATGTCCAAGTATGGCTTCTATTTCGTACTCTTCACTGGCATTGAGAATATCTCGAGTAGGAGGCAGCATCGTTCGCTCTCCGAATCGCGGATCCGAGATTCGGTACTTCCGTAGGTGCGCTAAGTTGAAGATGGAATGCATGGGGTAGTTGTCGGGCAACCGTAGTCGGTAAACCAATGGATTAATCTTCTCCATGACTTCGAAGGGTCCAATGGTTCTCTGTACTAACTTCTTGCCGGTGCCCTTGACGTCTACAAGCTTCAAGGTGTGAGAGTTGACGAGGGCGAGATCTCCCGGCTGCAATTCCTCAACAGGTCGACAGCCCTTGTTGTAAGCTCTAGCCTTGCCGTTCCTGCGCGAGCGCTAAAGTGTCGCGAGCGGATTGCCGATGCCTTTCCAAGACCGCAATATATTCCTCAGCTTTCTGGCTCGGTAAGAATGGTCTCCTGGCGGGGTCGGTGTCCGGGACTAGGAAAGATGCTGCTCCTCGTGGTTGGTAACCCATAAGAAGGAAATCGGGAGTATATCCGGTAGAGCTGTGTACCGAGGAATTGTACGCTCGCGAAGCTTCGCTGAGCCATCTCGCCCAAGTAGCACGATCAGACATGACATAGGCGCGGAGTATTTGCTCGATCAGCGCATTGAGGACTTCCGTTTGCCCGTCCGTTTGAGGGTGGTGGGAGGAAGAGAGGGCCATGACACTTCCGTAGTATTCGACCACAGAGCACCAGAATACTGTAGACCAATGTTTGTCTCGATCGGCAATAATTCTCTCTGGCAGCCCGTACACGTTGGCTACTCTTTCCATGAAAATCCGGGCAAAGCCTTCCTGCGTTAATCCATCGTGGGTGGGGACAATTATGGCGTACTTGGTCAATTTATCGACTATGACCAGAATTACGGTGAACTTGGATTCCCCGGACGGGGGCAGGCCCGTGATGAGGTCTAAGGAGACGGTGGCGAACGGACGACTCGGAATATGAGAAGGTCGGAGGCCCCCCATGGGCGCTCTACGATCAACCTTGATTTTCTGGCAGATGTCGCAGGAAGGGGCAAAGTCGTCTACGTCCCGAGCCATTTTGGGCCAATAAGATAGCTCTCCAATTCTGGCTAGGAGACGCTCTGGTCCAGCATGGGCACTTTCGATGGCGGAGTCGTGCATCCATTTGAGAATGAACGACACCTGAGACTTAGGTACGCAAAGTCGAGAGTTCCAGTCCACGTCCAGGAAGTACAATAGTTCGTTGTTTCCTTTCTGAAACCGGGAAGGGGTTAACAAGGTATCTGGGCTAGGAACTGATTCGACGTAATGCCGTCGAAACATGGGATCCTTTCGGTATCCCTTAGCGAATTCTCAAAGGAACTCCGGTTTCGCTCCTAAGAGGACGTGCGAGCAACGTTCCCAGTCCTCTTCCGCTGGTCCTTTGGAAGGCGACACTCCAGAGGGGTAAGTCTAATGATTGCCAGTCGGAAAGGGCAAATCGTCGTCGGCCGGGTTTTCGTCATCTAACTCAGCTTCCGGAGACTCATCGAGCTTGGCCTGTCAACGAGTTGTCACGGGATAAGCTTTGTATTTGAAGATGACATCTTCCCACCAAAGGGCAGTGAATGCGGCTCTTTTAGCACGAGTGAATGTATCCTTGTCCTCCGCGGTTTGGGCACGATCGACTTTCTCCTGGTCCGGAGGAATAGCAGGAATATTGTCGCGCGTAGGAGAGTTATGCGGTGGAATCCGTGGCAGCCTGGACAGGGGATCAACATTAGAATGGATCTGCCCTGCCTGACACTGGGGACAATGTACAATATCCGGACCCCATATATGGTAAGTCATATGGGGTCCGGATATTACCCGGATATTGAAACCAAACAGAGTGAAAATAGGTAACAACACCTTCTATAAAAGGTAATTGCACCAGGCTCACAACAACTTCCTTAACAGGTAACAGCCATGCAGTTACTTATACACCTGTTTGCATTGTACACAATGACATGATCATGAATAGCAACTATGATTATGAAAGACTGTTGATCACTTCTTGGTCCTGATCATGAGCTCAGATAGAATGAATTCCTGCAGGTTCTTTTCAGACATTCAGGGAGTTCCTATAACATATGAAAAAGCTGGTCACGGACAGATGAAAGGCTGAAGGACAGATAGGCTGGAACGTGATACCACAAAGACAAGTGGATACACCAACTAACTTAGCTTTCAATGAAGGAAGCAGAAGTAAGACCATGGAACACTGTAAAACCATTATATTGAAGGACCACTACAACAGGTACTTACTGCAAGGGCTTTCAGGCAATGACAGAAACACAAATATCACCTGAGTGCACACCATTTGAAACTACCATAAAATCAGCAAAGCAAAATGCCAAAGACTCAAATTAACATTACATACTGGGAGAACCGAGTGAGAGAGTGAGGTTTAGCCGATAGGCAACAAGTTGCCAGGATACTGCTGCATGGTGTTGGCGGCAGATATGAAGCAGGGAGAGGGCTGGGGGCATGAGGACTGAGGTGGTGGGTTGGAGGACTGGAAAGAGGAAAAGTGGTGAGGTGATTGAGGGCCTTCATTAGCAGCAGTGGCAGTGGAAGAACGGGAGGGCAACCACATCCGATGCAGATGCATGTCAGTTTACATCTGTGAAGCACCATACACGGGAAAGCATCTGTCAGCATTCTGGGACTCGGTGGTGTATGGAGACGAAGAAGAAAAGGATCATGGACAGATGCTCACCCAAAATTGTGGGCAGCACAGTTCTGCGGCATCTGGAAAGCACGTCAGCATGGGGAATGTCAAAAACAAATGAAGAAGTGACGAATATGAATGGCCACAAAAAAGAAGACAGAAGGTGGTGCAGTGTAACTGAATCGCAAATCAGATGATTCCCATTTGCAAACCCAGAGATTGCAAGGAATGGAGGGAACTCACATCCAATCGCCGAGACAAAAGCTGGTGCAGGAATTGGGTGGATTGCTCGAGATTGCGTATTCCTCAAGGGCGCTGAGGGTTCATATCAAGTTGGGAGGCCTACGAATAAGATGAGTTTTTTTGAAAGAGAAGTAACAACGTAAAGAAACTTATCCCGGCATTCAACTCGAATCTCGTCAGATTCGAGGACGGTGGCGACAGACATGCGGTGGGAGGAAAGAGCAAGTGCCCACCAACGGCCTCGACGAGCGTGCGCACGGCGAGAACGGGGCTGCAGGCTAGGTTACAGAGTGTGACGTGGAATAGTGCAGGTCTGGTCTTGGAAAGTAACAGTGAACGAGGTTGCCCGGGAGGGAATGAGGTCGTGGTGGAGGTAATGGAGAATGAGGTCGTGCAGGATAGCTGACGGGATGGGGTCGTGTACTCGAACCCAGAAGATATTTTGGTCTCGTCTATGGTGATGGCGTCATAGTGGAAGTTTTGGACGAGCCTGCAATGGGATGAAGCGAATCGGTCCCGATCCGGAGTGGTACGCGGAGGGCGTCATCCCAACACGTGGTTCTCCGGGTTGTGAACATGTTCAGGCCCTGAGACAACGGTAGCGTTCGCGGGGAGCAGGGCCAGCAGCGTTCGCGGGGAGGTGACGAGCCGCGGGAGGGTCGCAGCGTGGGCAGGGGTGCGTGAGGGCGAAGAAGGGCAGGGGGAGATCGGCGATGTGGCCGAGGTGGACAAGGTGGGCAAGGTGGGTCTTGGGGCGGACGGGACGGGTGAAGAGGACAAGGTGGGTGTCGGTGTTGTGATTGTACTCGTACTTGAACTTGCAGTTGAACTGGGATTGGATGGGGAGGAGGCGCACTTGGAAGATGCGAAGGACGTGGCGCGCGCACGGTATCCGACCGTCCCCTCCCCGAGCCATGTTCGGTCGAGAATCGCGGCGGGTGCTGGAGGGCTTGGCTTACTGTCAGTACTCAGAGCAAAAAAATAAAAAATGCCAGGCATGAAGAAGTGTAGACGGGGGAATGGCACTGAGGGTGGGGAATCAGGATGACGAGCCGCGGGATTAAATAGAACAGACCAAGATTCACGGTAAGCTTGCGCAGGTCCAAGTCGAGCTTTCAGGGGAAGCGGAGGTACATAGGTGGTGATGCCGGACATGACATTCGAGACAAGCACATCATGCATCGGGCAGATGCTGCTACACCGCAACTCCGACACGTGCGAACGTCAATACCGGCCCGCGCGTGCCCATCTCGCCCTACATGCGAGCCGGGTCGCTCCCCGTTCAGCTTGCCTCATCGCAGCTGCACCCCGCCAACCTGCACGGCACCGTCAGCCCGGCAAGCGTGTACGTGAGAGCTAGACCTGCATGCACACTCGCCACACGTCCGTCCCACCCAGCTCGGATCGCCACATCCGCACCCCCACGCAGCGCGCTCTCCTGGACCTCACCTGCACCCCGGCGCGACGTACTGTATCGCCTCCTGCGGCCAAAGTCGGCCTCCTCCTTATTCACCCAGCCAGCCAGATATCCATCCTTTACGTCGTGGACCCAGACCCACTTCTTTTCGTTGAACTCTGCTTGCTGAGCAGCCGCGCGCGCGGCCTCTGCGCTCTCAGATGGGCGAGGAGCGACCATTTGAAATGAAAGGGGACCCTATGTTGTGGGCGACAAGCTAGCTGCGAGTGGAACGGTACAAGTTGGGAGGTCAAAGAGAAAGCGCAGACGCGAGAATGTATCGTCTGAATGTATCGTCTGAAGCCAGGATTGTCGTGCGCAGTGAGTGGTTGCGAATTCGGAGAACGCGCGTCACGCTTATCGGCCCGCCTTCCGCTCTTCCAAATGGCTTCCGATCTTTCCATTGTTCAACCCCTCTCGTCCTAGCATGGGCATCTCGAGACGCCGTAAATCGTCGCCGATCTTTGCGATCTCCGAATTTCAGAATCTTTTCTTGGGCCCAACTGTATTGATATCATACTCTAGCCTCTTTCATATCGAAATCGTCCTGCAAACTACAAGAACTCTGCGTGACAGAGGAGCTCAGTGTCCAAGGATTCCTACCATAAAGCTTTTCCGTCGATGAAGGTACTTTTCGATGACGACTGAAAATTGTACGTCCGCTTTCATGTCCGGACAGTCACCAATATCTTGCAGGATTCATCACAATTTTTTGTGGCACACGTATGGCTGCATAGTACTCTGATGCGACGCGTTTCCATTCGCCTTCGACTACTACACAGACTTGGGCGGGAACCGAGCACATTTTTTGGGCTGTCGAGCATTCTTCGCACTTGTTCAAAGCTGGGTACCATAAAATCGAATAGACTTTGTTTCATTGCTAGTGCCAACTTCTGAATCCAAGTAGGACCGCAAAAACGAAAGACCTAATTTTGTCGAGCTCTCATCTCTGCAAAATTCAAAACACGTCGCATTGAATAGAGCACTGTTCATTGATATTACCGCAGACAAGGGATACTTTTACCAACGACTGGCTAACAATCACCTCGAATTTTCTCGGGAATCTGCAAGAACGTAGGCGCGGCCATAATCTTGACGTTTTCCTCGGTGTACGGTGCGTAACGGATACCGAGGAATGGCTCCGCTCTGATATGATGGTCAGGACGACCGGTACAAGAATGAGGGCCGACATACTCCTTTGGAAGATCGACACTCGCTCGTTCGTAAGAGATTTATCAAAGGTATACTTGAGAATTTGACGACCATCTTGGACAAAGTTTAGGTTCAATAATAATTACAGGTTCCGAATGCGCATACGTCCCGATTCACCGACGCCGCCCAGCGGAAGCTCGTTGACTTGAGATGGAGCTGAGCGCTGGCTGCACAAGCTAGAGGAACCACGTACCAGCAAGCTGCTGGAAGGTATCGTTGAAAACCAATCTGCCGTTGAATGTTCCGTTCAACACTGGTTGAAATGAGCAGATTACGATAGAGGTAAATGGGGAATGTACGTTGGGTTTTCTCTTCCGGATTTTCGGTGAAGGCGTACAGAACCGAGAGATGGTGACTAGCCAGTCCATCAGGCGAAACTGGCAAATACAGAAAAGACACGACCCACCGCTCCCTCATGAGGTCAATGGCATCTTGAATACTGTCAACGGGAACAATGGGCAAAATCGGACCAAAAAACTCTGCAAAGATGTTCAATCTCTGTCTACGGTGTGCAAAATAGGCGGCTTACCCTTCCATCAGCGAATCATTCGCTGAAATGTTCTTGACTGACCACAATAATTTCGATCTTGAGATCCCGCCTAACACTATCTCACCCTTGGTCCTCTTGAATAGGTCCATCAAGCGAGAGTGCTGCTCTGGAGACACATCACACAATACGCGAGATCGAGTCGGATGCAAGAGACCCATCTGGGAAATTTTGAAAATAAGATTCCTGGAGAGCGGCGATGAACGTGTCTTGATGCGTGCGCGGAACAAGTACATAGTCGGAAGCCATGCAGACCTGGTCCCATACAGGTCGGAGAGGAGCCTCCGGTGGAAAAAAAGGGCGCATGCGCACCTGCCCCCAATTCTGGGCTTTGCCCCATAAAATCCTCTTTGCTGCAATTGCGATATCAGTCGCTGGATCGACGATGACCGGGCACTTGCCGCCGAGTTCGAGAGTGAGTGGAGTGAGGTGCCTGGCAGCAGCTGTTGCAATAATGCGGGATATGCGGGAATTGCCGGTGTAGAAGACTTGGATGTTGCGCCGTTATTTAGCAAATCCGAAAGGTTTAAGCACGTACTATGGCCCTTGAAATATAGAAAGTGAGCCAATAATCATCTATGACTGGCACGTAAAAGCGTACATTGTAGTCCAAGCAACTTGGTAGTCTTCGATACACTACCTAACACAATCTTGAATGCGTTGGAGTCTAGGTACTTGGGGGCAAGCTCCGAAAGCAGAGCAGAGTAGTGCGGCACGATCTCGGACGGCTTGAGAACGGCACAACAACCAGCGGCAATTGCACCGGTGAGTGGTTGAAGGCTGAGAATCAGGGGATAGTTACAGGGCCTGCAATGCACGTGTCAGTTCAAGCACGTCTCAGTGTGAACTTGAAATACGGACGCAATAATCAGAACTACTTACCCCCTTCGCGCTTTTGTAGATGGTGGGAGACCACGGCTTCTGCCAGTCCCTGAGGGAGATGAGACGATGGTCGCATGTTGATGAGACAACGTACGAGACATCGACTATGGTGGGCTTGACCCACTCATCCAACTTCTCTGCACTGACCAGGGAGTGTTGTGCAATGGGGGCCTAAGATAGTACGAGTCAGTGCACGAATCCGTGACAACTATGATAGACCCACAATTTCGGCAAAGTACATCTTGGTTTTCGGTTTGCCCACGTCTTTTGAAACCGCTTCAGTGAAGGCCGGAGCATTTTCTTGCACCATGCGCGCCAGTTGAAGGAGCTGCTGTTTTCGCCACTCGACGGGCAGAGAAACACCCGCTCTGAAATTTGCACGTAGGCTCTCTCGAATGTAATAAAGGTTCAGTTTGGTTGGATGCAGTGAGTTCCAGGATGCCTTACACCTTCTATCTCGAGAATCGGAGTGATCTGCATCATAGATGTAAATAACCCAGGTAAATATTATTCATACTCAGTCGCAGCGACCGTCGGTCGCGCGTATGTCATGCAAATACTGGGAGACAATGTAAGATCAATCCTTCCCTCATCCGTCCTTCCCAAGACCCTCTTGACTACGCCAAGATGAACTCAGAGTAGTCGTGACGACGTGCAGCCGGCTCCTCGTGTGACGTGTCCGGTAGGCGAGCGTAGGTGTAAAATATTTACGCTAGGTGGGACGCTCAACCCGCTCGAGTCGACCTCACTCGGAGTCAACGGTGGCCAGCGCGAGCATGGGGTGCGGCGGCGGTACGGCGGTAACGTACGAGCGCGGTTCGGGCGTAGCGGCGGCGAATAAGGAGCGCGGCGAGCTGGAAGCGAGGAATGGCCCTGCGCGCACACCGGCAGCGCAGGGCGTTCGGCGTTCGGAGAGAGTGGCGAGCGGGACGCTCGCTCGCCCGGCCGTAGAGATGAAGCCCTCGCGGCAGTGGCGAGCTATGCCGCCGCGTGCGCGACGAGTCGAGGGCGTGGGCGGTTGGGGTTGACGTCTTCCCAGGTGCGTTATAGATGCGCCAGTCGTTGTTTTGGTCGCGGTGCGGGTAGAGCGTGATCTGCTGCTCTGCAGTGCCGTCCGGTCAATGGGAAGAAAGTGCAAGCCGGACATACACTTGCTACTGCCGGGAAATTTGTGTGCGTGCGAGTGCAGGTACCCGCCCTGAGTGGGATCGTGATCTGCGAGCCGACAGCAACGTCCGCGAAAGTGTAGGCCCTCCCACGCTCCTCCCCCAGCTGCCGCTTCGCCAAGTACCCCGCATGGAAGAAGCGCGGCACCCCCGCGTGGGCACAGCGCGCTGTCCTTGAACCGGTCCACACTCTCCACGCCGAAGAAGCAAAGAGCGGCGGCACCAGCGAGCCCAAGCACCATCATCACGAAGGCCTAGGTGAGCCACCACGACACGCGCGCGCGCTGCGATGCGCCCGGGTGCCCATGGTGCCCGTGCTGGGATGGCCGTTATTTTGACCGGCGGCAATGGAGGAGAGAAGAAGAGAGAGAAACGGTACGTGCTCTGTGCGTGACCTTGGACTCCGGTGGCCATGGTCATGTGATGTGATCTCTCGCCTCTTTCCACTCAGCGCACCCATGACAACAGAACCTGGGTCGGAGAGATACCGAGGCGGTCGGCCGCGGCGGCAACGGGAGCGTCGACGGCTCCGCCGAGGAATTTGGTAATAGAGCTGGATTAGTGGGTATCAATTGGACTTGGAATTTATTTGAAAGGGTGAAGCGCGCTGCACCTGAGACTGCTGTAATACGCCTCGGTTACAATGCCATGTATTGAAGACAACTCGAGGAGGGTCTTGTTCTTGGCGTAGTTGTACGGGTGGAATTCGATCTGATTGACGGCGGGACAGACGAGTGCCTTCTGGACGAGGCTCTGCAGCTGTTCCAGGGGGAAGTTGCTCACGCCAATGGTCCTTGGAGAATCGAATAAATACTACATCTCCGGAAGAAATCAATGGATTACGCAACGCACTTGGCCAGACCGTCCTTGATGATCTCAAACTCCTTCCACACTGCGTCGATATCGGGCAGAAACCGGGGTTGATGGATAAGGTAGAGGTCCACGTACTCGAGGCCGAGCTACAAGAAGACGATATATCACGCCTGGTGGTACCACAAAATAACACGCACGTTCGACAAACTCTTCCGGATCGTTTCTTGGACGTCGCCGAAGCCGTATTTCGTGGTGATATACAGGTCAGACCGGGCCAGACCGCTATCGTGGATCACGTCTCCAACGTACTCTGTGGCGAGTATTAAACAAACGTCTGCGTTCGGTCTCGTAGTCTGGAGTCTGTTCGTGAGCGGGAGCCAGATGGAAGTGACACAGCACGCACATTGCGCAGTGTCGATATGAGGGAAGCCTGCATCGAGGGCCTGCTGGACATAACGAGTTACATCCGTGTGCTTGTATATGCTCCCGGTGCCTGAGATAACCGAATGAGTGAGCTTCACAGTCGGTAGAACACCCAAATACCAAAGGCGATTGCAGGGAGCTGGGAGTGGGTTAAAGACATATGAGACTAAGCTTCATGCACACTTTCTGCCGTCGTTCAGAGGAAATGTCCCAAACGGCATTTGGGTTGTTGTGGAGAGAGAGCAAGGAAAGAGATTGCGAAATTACGCGATATGATGGCGATATGACACCCACAGATTACGCATCACAACGCCGGGCCCCGCCGGGCCGCCGTGTGTCTTCAACGAACGAGGTATGAGTTTCTTGCTATTGTTGAGATATCTGTGGTTTGGCCGATCAGACGAGGAAAAAACTCAAGTAGTGAAGCAATGCTTATGGCCTAAGTATTAGTAGTTTCGAATTGAACCGTGATGGGTTGGGTGCTCGGAGTACACTGGCAGCTGCATCTGTTCATCCTGACCCGCATTAACTGGTGGGGACCGTCTGCTAGCAGGCCTACGGTGCTATATTTCCTGGCATGGACTGAACACTAACATATTGAGCGGGGTTGTCGGAATTAGTATGAAGCAAGAAATCAGACTTTGTATAAGCATGAAGCGTGTGTTGAAGTCGATGGCGCTTCTTCGGGCATTTCTCTTCGGTCATTCCAGTATTTGAAACAGTAACTATGGTCGATTTAATCCAGCCTCCCGCATGGCGTCGTTCCTCAAGCTTCCGCGACATGTGGCAATCCAAGTCATCCATCTTCAACTTGATTCGAATGTAACCTTTCTCTTCGTCGCGTGAAGTTCAATTAAGAATTACCTGATGGGTAAGGCTCCAACCATTTAGTTTTCGTTTACGGAAGCTGGTAAATTAAACGGAAACGGTATCTAAACTGTTTAAAACCATTTAAAACTGTTTACAAACGGTATTTTTTATAGAGCATCCAAATTCATGCACATATTGGGTGACTAGGCCTTTATTCTGATTCAGTTTGCTTCCTGTCATTTCAGTTGACAGCATCAAGTATTTTGGGTTGGAAAAAGGGTACACTTGCAAGAACAGTTCGCGGTAATTTGAGATCATACAGTTCACCTTCAATGGTGCCGGCATTGATGCAACTTATGGAGTATAAGTTAATTGACAGTACTATCAGAGATGATGACGACAGATGAGATGATTTTCGGGTTCAGGTTGCTGAAGACTGAAGGTGAGGATGAGAGCGCGAGCGGCGCAATCTTGCCCGAGCCGTCAATCATATGAACAATCACTGCATTGGGAATACATGCGTCGGTCAAGTGCTCCAGCGCCAGTCACATCAGGTGAGTGGACTGAGGGACCATATGAGTCCCTAGTGACATTTCTGACAGCAAGCCTTCCTCATATTCGCACCAGCAAATCCACTGTGAGTGATTGACATTGATCAACCATTTAAACCATGTAAAAACAGTTTGTAAACAGTTTGACCCCAGAGGCAAACTAAACGGAAACGAAAACGGTTAAAACCGTGTATAGACGTTTATAAACGGAAATGGTTGGAGACTTACTGATGGGGATGATCGACGAGAAGAGGATGAGGAACCGGACGACGTAGATGTACGCGGGCCCCCGGAAGCCATTGAGCGCGACAAGCACGACAGAGAGCGCGAACGTCACCAAGCACAGAATCTGGGCCGTGAGTATGAACATTGTTCTCTAAAACGTGCTCGTTTAACACACCTTGGCGAGGTTGTTGATCTCGAGAACAAGCAGCCCGACCTTGGTTTCGGGGTGACTCGTGTGCAACATGACTGCGCGCGTTTCGGGACCGGTGTAGACGACGAGTCCCACGGCAGACCCGGCGGCGAGGACGGTGTTTGCCCACAGTAGGTTCTCGGCGGTCAGTGGCGCGACCGACGGGATGTAGTTTAGTGGGACCGACTCCATGCTCCGCATCGCCTGCGCGGGGGCCGGGCTGTTGCGAGGAGCGCTGGACGCCTGCGCACGCATCCCAAGCGCGGCGGTGGCGACAGCGCGTGCGCAACGGTGTGAAGTCGCGGACACCGCTCGGAAGGCGAGGATGGTGCTTCCACGCTAGATGAGGAGGGGAGGAGGAGGAGCGGGTCGTCGGTAGGGCTGAGTAAAAACTCGAACAAGACCGTTGCTACGCCGAGGTGAGGTGAGTGGAAGAACAATATTTGAATACAAGACATCTTACATCATATGCAGACTGAGTTGGGTGGTGGGTCGCCAGGACGTCGACGCTACGGCGACGTCCTTCGTCAGGCACGCCGGCGTCGCCTGTGCACCGTGGCCGTGTAAACAGGCCGATGGTGCGTCGGAGGATATAGTAGAGTGTAACTGGTGATGCAGAGGAGGGAAGATGTAGGTGGTGGGCGTGCACACCGACACGGAGTCAGATGGCTAGGACGGCCTACGGTCGCGCGTCGTAGACGAGATGCGGGGACGGCGCTGTCGCGGTTTTCCAGGACGATGCTGCGGTGAGCGGCGTCGAGCGTGAGGGGGACGTGTGCTGCTGTGAGGGCTGCCGAATCGACGCTGTCCGGGATGTAGGGGTCGTTGAGCCCAAGGTCGTATTTGGTGCTGAGGACGCGACGTGCAGCCGCTTTCAACGTCGATTTGGGAACGGTGTGGTTTGCGACGAGCTCCACAGTTGCCTGAGAAAATCATCAGGACCTGGCGGCTCCCGCGCCCAATGAAGGGTGCTGCATTCAGACCGCCGCGGGGACTTCCATGGGCGGCAAATGCTGGCAATGAGTCAACAAAAGACAAAGTCATGATTACAGCGTATTCACCTTCACAACAGGCACAACGGCGTCTGGCGCATCTCACGACCCGTTCTTCGACAGCCCCGACGCGTACGCAACGCCCATGTGCGACGTGAGCACGAAATCCTCGCCCCGTGCCTCCTGCACGCGCCCCCACCGCGGCTCCTTCCCGAGATCGAGCACAGGCGAGAGGCACGCGCGGATGCCGATGCTGCGCGCCTCCGCGCCGATGGCGCGCCCAGCGGCGTACGCGAGATTCTTGTCGAACGACGCGGCGAGCCCGATGGACTGCGGGAACGCGATGTTCAGCTTCTGAAGGGAGTTAAATTGCGACTTGTTCGTTGGGTACCAGGCGTGTACGATTCCTACGCCGGCCTTTGGCGCGAAGCGCGTGGCGCAGTCAGACGTCTGGTGTTTCATTAAATACACATCAAGTATAGAGGAATACCTATTACCGTACAGAGCGTTGTCGGAGTTGGGTCCCACCATATCGTCCGCAACATGAGGTGTAGCTGCATAACTATTGGGCTGGTAAGAAACCGAGTTCGGGTACCGAAGAGATTACATACCAAGCGCTCGGATGTGGACAGCGAGGAGGTTGGCGTGGAAGGCAGTGGTACGTAACACCCCGGTAATCATCTTACACACCTGCCTCTGAACTTTCCCGACCCACACCGTGCCCGCACGTCTCGCGTTGAAACCGGCCTGTACCACACTGGGAGCGCGTACTCCATGCACGGGACGACGACAGTCAGGACGAGTTGCCGGACGTAGGAGTGTGGGAGGCCGAAAGGGGAGGAGATGCGGGCAAGTACGGCGTTGGTGCCTCGGCTCTGGGCTAGCTCGACATGATTGCGGAAGGTGAGTTTTTGGTCCAGAACCAAGCAGCTTTGCCGTGGGCGATGCCTCAGCATCACCATCCTCAGGGGCACAGCGCGGTAATGCTCTCTGTGGCGGCGTCGCGCGCGAGGCCTCCACTGCGCCACAGCAGATGCTCAGCCGACTGATCGCGCCCTGGCTCACGCTGCGCGACGCCTCCCCGCCCTCCGCGAGATCAATATTTCTTTTTTTTGTGTGTGAACGCCACCCTTTTGCGTGCGTGACCTTGGCCCTTCAGTCCAAGGTCACGCACAAAATTGCCTCTTTTGAATCCCCTTGGCCTCCCCCACTATGACATTCCAGTACGCCGCGCCTGCTGTCGCTGCTGCTGTCCACTACGCGCCCGCTCCGGCTGTGCTCCACGCTCCACCCCGCAGCCGTTGCAGGCCCCACCTGCAGAGCCCGCTCGCCCCGCTCCTGCTCATGCGCGACAACGCCCTCCCACACCCAATTCGGCTCCGCAGCCCACCCACGCACCCGCTGCATTCTGCGATTCACGCCCCCTTCCTGATCCTGCTTGCGAGGTCGTCTTCGGCCCTGTTACCTGGAACGTTACCATCAACGTCCCTGCGGACATCGCCAACCTCATCCGGGACATAATCCCAGCGGGCGTCTTGTGCGCATCCGGTACGCGCCGCTACCCGGGAAGACGCAACGGCTTCACAATCGTCGCATTCATTTCCTCGCGTTCATTGTCTCTGGCCGGTCTTACCGTAAGCCTCGTATTCATCCGCTTCGATTCACCTGCTAATAGTACATCCAGTACACCGTCTACTGCATCTACCAGAAGTACCACATTGCTCCGCGCTACGCCCGCGCCGCCGCCGCCAACACCGAAGTTGCGCCTGAGATCCGCCTCGAGATCGGGCTCATGGCGAGCATCTTCATCCCCGCGTCCTCATCTTCGGCTTCGCGTCAAAGTCGAGCGTGCACTGGATCGTCCCCATCATCGGCGCGGCGCTTTACCTCCCCGGCATCTTCCTCAACTTCCAAAGCATCCTGATGTATGTCACATCGGCGTACCCCGCGTACGCGGCGTCGGTCGCGGGGAACGACTTCTTCCGCTCGGCGATTGCGAGGGTGTCCCGCTATTTGGGAGGACGTTCTTTGTGAATCTAGGCCTTGGCCCGGGCTCGGCGCTCCTTGCTGGGATTTCGTTCCTGCTCATGCCTGTGTTCTGGGTATGTCTAACTGTCACCTTTTCATCTGCATTGTTGCTGATTAAGCCTGTAGCTCTTGCTCAAGTACGGACATGTCCTGCGCCAGCGGTCAAAATACGCACACAGCCCGTAGTGGCGTCCTTCTCGAAAACTTGTTATCGGCTTCGGTATTGAAATCCGACGCATATATCGCCATGGGTCGTCCTTCGTCGTCCATGTTCAATGGGATTGCAAGTGTTGCTTCCCTTAGATTTACAATAGAATAATTCAGGCTGTATTTTTACCGGGATTGGATTTCGTGTACTAGCAGGCGCATCACTAAATAATATAATCTGATAAACAAATAAAACCGCACGAGAGACTGAGACTCGGAATTACGTAGTCACTTTCGTTCGCTCGAAAAGGCAATTTATGGCTGTGCATAGCTTCCTTCGATCCATGGCCAACCATGACCACCCAGCTTCCTCAGGAACTTGTAGAAGCCATTCTCGACCATGTCGCGGATGACTTCCACTCTCTGAAGGCTTGCTCGCTGGTGTGTCACGCCTGGCTTTCGCGCAGCAGATGGCACCTTTTCAAAACATATTACTTAACGTCCAATATGATCTCCGGCTTCTGCGAAGTTCTGCGAGCCCCCAGCTGCACCTTCTGGCCATACATAAATGCCCTCAAAGGGCCCTGGGAAGACGCTGGCGGCGAGGCCGATGCGGAGGACCTGCGACGCCTCACGGGTGTCCGCACGTTAACAATTTCCGGGGTTGTTGATGTGACAGCATACGAGTCATTTCGCACATTCCTCGGAGCCTTTCCCACCGTCATGCGTGTCGACATGTTGTTTTCCTGACCTTGAACTTCCCTCGGAGGCCCGCACCGCTCTTCGATATCATCAGCCTCTTCCCCGCCCTAAAAGAGCTATTCGTCCGCAGACTCCGTGGTACCGCCGAAAGTTCAAACGTTACTTGGATCAGTCCACAGCAGCAAGACATCTATGGCTTTGGTTCTACGATACTTTCCAAGTGGGCTTCCCGCCAGCTGCTCGATATTCTATGCCTCCAGTTTTGTATGGCATCAAGTAGCCCCCAGCGCGTGTGGTGTCTGTGTACGACCGGACGTGACAGAAAGTGCAGGATTATACCAAGTTATAATGTCTGTCGATTTCCCCGCCATTTGTTTTGTGTGATTCACGCCTACAGACCGGTTCCGGACTTGGATGGCCCGTTCTTCTTGCGGATGAAGGACGCCTCTGGGATCGAGACGTTGTCCTCGGTGTTCACCCTCACCCGTAAGTCGCGTCCTTCAAAGCGAGCGCAGTACAATGCTTAATATTGCCTTGTAGCTGCTGGACCTGGCGTCCCTGCCAGCGACTCCGAACCTGTGGCTGGTAACGACCCACAAGCTCAAGCGCCCTTGGGGCTAGCAAATTCTCCGGTCGCCTCGCCGATGTATTCCGGTTCTCCCCCTGCCACTGTGTTGTCTTCTATACCAAGTTTTTCCAGCCAAGTCTCTCCAACAGCTTCAACTATCCCCAGTGTTCTTTCCGCAAACACTGCGCCACCTCCCGCCGCCTATGCAGTCCCATTATTAGCAGTGGCAGCGCTCGCCCTCGTCGCGGGCGTGTTGTTCCTCAAGCAGCGACGGAAGCGAGGCTTGCAGCAGCGCCCCTCCGAGTCCGGAAAGTTGCCCTCGCGCACAAGCAGCTGTAAATCGAGTTCAAGTGGCAGAAGCGAGATCGGCTATGCTCTTCGTGTACTCTCCCGCCAATACGGATACGCGTCGCGACTGAGCCCGCCTCCGAAGACGCCCAGGCTCCGATTACCCAGTTCATTAACGACAACGCAGATCTACACAACCCCGAGATCAGCGTGCAGGACTGGGCTGCCATCGAGACAATCACCGATTGGCTGCACACTTTCAGTCTTACTACGAGTGAAATGTCTCGAACTTCTCGTCCCATGCTCTCGTTCACGCATTCGACATTCCGCGGGCTTCAGAAAATATTGAAGGAGAAAGTTGCAGGACTTCCGAAAAATACGTCTCCCAAACTTGTCGAGGGATTGATGAAGTCTCATCTGAAGCTAAGTGATTATTACTATAAGTATGATCAGTCTCCGTTTTATATTTGGGCTGCACGTACGTCTTTGTGTTGATCACAAGGATTCGTTCAGCTGACTACTCTTTCCATGGTTCTTGACCCTCGGTTCAACCTCAAGAAACTCCGCCGGAAGGACTACGCCGGCGATGCAGACCTCAAGGTAATCTAGAGCCTCAAGTAGTTGCACTCCGTGAGTTCTTCGATGAGAACTATCTAGCCGCGTCTTCCACCGCTGGCCCGGCGATGTCGGAAAAATCCGAGCAGCCTTATAAGGCAACGGTCTGATAAGATCCTTGTCGGCCCCTTGTAAGATAAACACAAGCAAACCAGTGTCTTATCAGTCGCGCCGCCTCCTTACAAGCCCATCTGTGGATTGTAATGGTCTTATAAGCTCATGTCTAAATTCATTTTCCGGGCAGTCAGAGGCATAGCAAGTAGTAAAAATGTATTCCCGGACAGAATAATCCCGAATCCGTTTGGGGATTTGCACAGCCCCTGAATCCCGGGTTCCGGATAGCTCCGAGTCCGCGGGAATTCACACATTCCGGTGTTTGAATCCCGTATTCCGGTAGCCTCATGGTTTGGGGGAGGCAGCAATGAGGCAGAGACGGGCTCAGCAGCTCTTGTCTCTGCCCCTCATTGCTGTCTCCCAGGTGAGGACTCACTGCTCCGCTGCTCTGTTGTCTCTGACTGATTTATATGGCTTTCAGAGACACATTGCAAACCAAGCACTCAAATTTGACATTGTTGAGTCGAGTGTTGATTGGCTTGCATGAAATCATGTCTCGTTGTTGCGATCACTGCGGCCGGTCTTTCAAGCTTAAAGGTTTTGCAAGCCATGAGAAGGGTTGTTCCAGATCAAAAGCTCGAGAGCTGCAAAGTCAAGCCTTTTCGGAAGAGCTGGAACAGCACGAATGTAAGTTTTTTTAATCGGGATGAATTGAATGCTGAGCAGTCTCTAACCCTACATAGTGAAAAAATTGGCTACGGATTTCATTCGCAATCAGAGTAAGTTCTGGGTCTACCAATTACCATGTTCATCCTACCACCACAATGCCGCTCATTTCAAGCCACCCAGACAACAAACCAGCAGAGGACCACCAGCCAATATGCAATGATAATAATCACCTCAATTATGCAGGTAAGATTTACAACACCCCTAAGATACTAAGTGCAAACTGGGCCTTAAAATTCAGGCCCTATTTTTGCCGACACAGACTTTGATGCAGAAGCTGATTTGCCCTGCGGGTCTACTGACCATCAACCCCAAGTGGATGATATCAAACGGGTCTTTCACCCTCACGCAGAATTACCTGAGGTCCACTTGAGCTTCGAGGAATATCGGGCATCTCAGGTTCCACCAAAACGGCGGCATCCAACAGATGTAGAACCTTGGGCACCTTTCCGAACGCGACTTGATTTTGAGGTCGCTGAGTTTGTGCAGGATGCCATGCTCAACAAAAACCAGACTGATACCCTCATCTCACTCATCCGACGTTGCTCAGAAAATATTGAAGGCCTCACACTGCACAGACAGTCTGACTTGGAGAAACAATGGACTCATGCATCTCGAAAATGCACTGAGGCAAGTGACCTGTTTATTTCTTGCAATTCTTCATCTTATAAGCTTGAAGTTTGAAAGATTCGATGTTACAGTGCCATATAAAACCAGAGACCAAACATTTGAGATGTATGCCCGCCCACTGTGGGACTGGGCCATGGATATAGTGCAGGACCCTCATCTTGCAGACTTCTTCTGCTGGGATGCTGAACAATGCTACATATTTGATGGAACCAAATGGCAGCGTTTTTACACGGAGCCATGGACAGCAGAGGCCATGTGGGAGATTCAGGTAGGTCTTAGGTTTCTTACCCACATTGGGATGATTCTCACTTCATCTCAGTCGAAATTGCCAAAGTCGATTGATAACAAGCTCCTTCCATACATCCTCTATGCTGACAAAGCTAAATTGTCATCTTTTGGGACCCAGAAGGGATACCCCGTGGTCGCACGATTGGCCAATATAGTTGTAGGTCTTAGAAATGGCTCTGACTGGGGAGGTGGTCAAATTGTTGGCTGGCTGCCTGTGGTATGTTCTTTGCACCATCTGATTTCCTGTTTATCCTATTCCCTTGAGCAGGTTGAGGAGGATCCTCTTGAGAGCGGCAAACCGGGTTATGTCAATTTCAAGAATGCTGTCTGGCATGCAGCCTTCTACAAGCTCTTAGAGAGCATTGTATTGGCATCCAAGACAGGTGTCATGACCAAATGCGGCGACGATGTGTTTAGATGCCTTTTCCCGATGATTCTGATTCTAGCATCTGATTATGAGGAAGCGCAAGTGCCATTTATATTTTATCTTCACCTCAGCTTATCAATTGTATTAGTTGTGTTATGGCGCTGATTCGTGGCCTGCGGGCACTGTATCCTTGTCCAATCTGCTATGTGAAGAGGGATGAGCAGTCTGAGCTATCCAAACATGCAGACCTTCGGACCAGCAAAGAGTCCAAGGATACTGTGATGCAGGCAAGAGAATTGAATGCAGAAGACCGGGAGGAGCTGCTCAAAAGCCGCGGGCTCCGCAATGTTGATGTGAGTCCAAATTATTATGAATTATACAGCACTAATTAACTGCATAGAATGTTTTTTGGAATGTGGCATACTCCGACCCACATCAAGCTTTGTCATTTGAGCATCTCCACAGTTACTCCTCCGGACTGTGGGGGAAGCACTTGTTTGAACGTATAAAAACACACACCGAACAACTTCCAGGGCGTATGGCTGCTGAAATTGACAAACAGTATGTTCACCTGCATCTGTGGTTTTCCATCCTGATTGTTTGCAAGGTTTTCCTCTTTTCCACGCTGGCGGAACCTCAACCATTTTGAATCGGTCATGTCAACAGCCTTCAATGACGGCTCCAAACACGAAGACATATCAAAAATGATGGTCCTTGCGTCTCACAATGTGCTGGAGCGCCCAGTAGACCGCCTCCTTCTTCAGCTATGCCGCAGCTATCAAGAGCTTAGTTTATATGTTACAATGAAGCTGCAAACAGCAGACAGAATCCACGATGGTGAAGAGGAGTTCAAGAATTTTGGGTGTCTGTTAAAGGTATATTCTTGTGAAGTGTGGCTTACTTTGCCCATTGTTAACAGCCAGTATAGCTTTACATCGAAAAAAACCAGCCAAATCCCAGGTTTGGATGAGAAGAGCTGGGAATTTCCCAAAGTTCATGCGCACCAACACGTATTTGACGACATCCGCCGCAAAGGTGCTGCCAGGAATTTCGGAGCTAAAATTGATGAAGTTATGCATGGGTCTGCTCGAAACACATATCTACGACAAACTAATTTCAAGAATGTGGCACCCCAGGTAATTTAGCTAAAAAAACTCGGAGAAACATATTAATCTGCTACAGATTCTCCGGTCTGAGCATCGTACCATGGTCGGCAAGCTAATTCGCGATCAGATTAATGATCTGGACAGAATCTGGAAACAGCAGTGGGAGGTTTCAAACAAAGGAGAAGCTGTTGAGGATGAGACATCACCGAAAGTCACAGAAACAACAGACAATGTGGCATTGGGATCAAAGCTGCCCCCAATTTCCTTTGGCGAGCTGGAACAGGCGATGAAAGCCGACACGGCCTTCCACCGTTTGCACATCAGGTTCTCTGAATTCTTCACCAACTTCTTGCATACCTACGAGGAACTCCCAGGTGGAAAGCGTGTCAATTTCCATTCATCAGACAAGGTAAGACTCTGACATTTGTGCTCTTTGAGACCAACGTCTGATACATGTCAGGTTGTGCCCTGTCAATACTTGACAATCTTTTACCGGTCTCTCGATGACTGGTCTGATGAAAAAGACCTTCTTCGATGCAACCCGGACTTTTTCGGACGTGCGAGATATGACGGAGCCATGGTCCTTACAGCAACAGGACACATATTTGTGCAGCTCATATACATCTTCGAAATTTCAGCCAACAACAAAATGTATCCCTTTGCACTGGTGCAGCCCATGGACGCTCCGGTGGGGGTAATCTCGGCCAAGGACAAGGCCCTGAAGCTCTTCAGGGTTCGCACCAGACAGGCCTCGGAATTCATACCGGTTCGCTCAATTGTTCGCGGAGCGGTGCTGGTTCCAGATTCGAATCCTGAGCGCAAGGGAGATTTCTTTGTTATGGATGTTCCCGAAGGCGACATGTTCTTGAGGCTCCGTAGTATGTTTAGAGACAGGTTTGATAAATAGGATTTTTGGTTTTTCACAAGATCTGACTCGCCGCAGCAAAACGTTTAAGTCTGAGAAACCGATGACGCACAAGCTATAAAGATGAAGAACTTTATAGCTTGTGCGTCATTGCGTCGAGCTGTCCTCATCGCATGATCCGCGTGGCATCATGTGATCGTGTCATTGATATCCGATGTCCCTTGTACCATTCACCCTTCGAGTTAGTTCTCAGGCACTGAGGCAGCCAGCATCCTGCGCGTGTACCCCTGGTCTTAGCGGTCACTTGGTCCCGTGCTCGCCTGCGTCCCGCCTCCAGTTCTCTAGGGTTGAGGTGCGGCGGGTGCTGTCATCTCCCCAACACGGAGTCTGGCAGAGCAGGGCGGAGACTCTACCACAAACGCAATGGACTCCAGCTCGGATTTTGCCCAACCACCGCCCAAGAGTAGTTGCAGCCTGGAATATTCCCGAGAAACCGGTCCTCCTCAGAGAATGTGAGTCGCTTTTTACTCTTTCATTCTTTTGTCAACGCTTGCCTCTCTTGCTTTGCCACCCAACTCTTACATTTGAGCAGGGTGGCAGGGCAGGGCTCTTTTACGAATACAAATTCTTTGTTTCTCGTTCCTGTGGAATTATGTACTGATACTTTACTTTACAGCGTACCTTCGGCATCGCTTCAGACGTCTACACACCACACCCCGCCTCCCCAGACCCAAACAAGTGGAGGACGGGTATTGCTCCCGCTCATCATCTCCCACCGACGACCGCACGATCAAAATTTTGCGAATGGGAAGGCGTGGGAGGTCAATTCGTGCCACTGCCACTTCAGCAGTGTCTCCACCGCGCTGTTCCACCCGAAGCACGAGCTGATCGTGTCCTGCGGTGAGGGCAAGACTGTGTGCGTGTGGGACCTCGCCAAGCACACCGCCATCCAGATGTTCCGCCGCGAGAACGACCGCTTCTGGGTCCTCGCCCTTCACCCCAACGTCAACCTCTTTGCCGCAGGACATGACGTCGACTTAATTGTGTTCAAGCTCGAGCGCGAGCGCCCGGCGTTTTCGGTGCGCCAGGACTCGCTGTATCACATCCGGGACAAGGATGTGCGCTTTCCGTGCGCAAGTTCGGCAGCGCGTGCGTGTCCGTCTTCCTCGTTGAATATTGTCGTTAATTGCGTCCCAGCCATCACCATCGCCAACAAGAACTTCTTGCAACAGTCTCATTCACGAGACCATCCGCATCAAATCCGGTGCCTGGGACAATTCTGGCTTCTTCATTTACTCGACGCTCAATCACGTCAAATACTGTCTCTCCCAAGGGTACGCTTGCCCCATTCTCATCTCCATCATCTCGATTTCGCTAACTCGACTTGAACGAATGCAGTGACCATGGCGTGATCTGCACGCTGGACGACCCCGTGTACCTGACACGCGTCAAGGGCAAGACCGTGCACTGTCACGATCGCTCTGCACGCCCGCGGACCATCACGTTCGACCCGGCGGAGTGCCGGTTCAGGCTCGCGCTGCTCAAGAACAACTACGACGAGATGATGTATACATCATCCGCACGTCGACGCTCCTTGGGCAGAGTATTATTGCGTACCTGCAGCAGAAGGGATCCCCGAGGTATGCTCTACTCTCAATGGTTTTCTGACCTCATGCTGATTTTGGTACTTTTTTTCAGCGTGCAGAACTGCAAGCCCACACTCAACGCGCGCTCGCTCCTGCCTTCCACGCCGTTGTGCCTGAAGGTCCCCGCACACAGCATTTACATCCCAGCAGCATGGTCATTCGTTCATGGCGGGCTGCTCCGGCGCCTGCACCCTCGCAATCAGCTCCCGAATCAGCTCCTGCCCCCGCTCTCACTCCGGCCGCCACACAGGCTCCTCAGCCCGTTGGCTTTGAGCACATCCTCAACCACTTCCTCGGTGCTGGAGCCCGTGCTGCGGCTCCCACTCAAACGAATCAAGCTGGAGTAGACATCGACCTGCAGCAGCTCTTGAACATGTTCTTGGGCGGTGGGAGGCAGGTCACGACGAATAACCGTGCGTTCGCTTCTCTTATCTCCCTCGCGGGGTAGTCAATGTTAATGCGCGACATCTGCAGGATGCGGCAACGTCCCGCACTTCGAGACACCCGAGTACGCGACGTTTGGGTCGATCCAGCCGACGAGCTGGGAGACCTCCGAGGGCATGGACCCCTTCTCGTATGGGCTCAACGCCGTGACGAACGCAAGCTAATACAAGAATGGCACGACGATCGTGCAGACGCTGGTGGATATCGTGTCGAAGAACGGGAACCTGTGAGTCTTCATGTTGCTCTGAGTATCTCTCTCCGACCAATCTGCACCACAGCCTGCTCGATATTTGATCCACGGTGGAGGGCGAGGTCATCGAGGCTATGATGGAGGGACTCCTCGACACCGGTGCATGGCTGGACTACTCGGGGAGCTGTATCTACGATACGGTTCGCTCACCCTCTGTCTCCACGCCCTGAATCCCCACTAACGCACCTCGCAGAACTACTGGTTCCCCGGCTTGCAAGACGCCAACCCGCCCCCAGGCGCGCCGGCGGTGCTTCCTCACAGCACCAACAACCTTCTGCATCGTCGCCTTTGCCTCGCCGGCGAACGGACAGCTACCAACTTCCGTGTCTGCACAGCCTCAAGTACGAAAACTCGTTCCCTTCATTTGGCGACGCGTAGTTGCTAATCACATTCGGTTTTTCCAGGCGGGCCCATCCAACTCCACGTCTGCTTTCAAGCCGGCACCTGCAGCGGGAGGGCGGCCGCGCGTGCTTGTAAAAAGATTAACTTAGTTTCCTCCCGAAATAGGATGAGCAGGGTGTCACAATACTCGCAGCGCTTGACCGTACGAGTGCCATAGGTGCTTTATCTATCGCACTTACTCCCCTTTTGCTTATTTTTATTTTCATGTGGTAGCTTGATAAAATCATCCGCGCACTCTGCCCATCCTCCTTACTTGCTGGCTCCACACGGTGCTCCTGGTTCTGCTTCGCCGCGCCCACAGCACCGCCCCTCTCCCTTCCCTGTGTGTCTTCCCCTCGCCTCCGTCATAACCCTGCCGCGGTAGCTACGCCCCAAATTTAAATGTGCCAGCATTGTCGTAAACAGCTAATACACATGTTGGTTGTCCATGAAGAGGTGTTGGTTCTGCAAGTAGTATGTTATCAACTGTAATGTCGACCCTCAACGCACGGAAGTCGATAGCACCAAGGGCGGAACATTGCAAGGACAAATTAAAAATCTCCTCGGCCTCGGAACAAGTTGGCCGTCTAAATCCATGCTCAAACCTTATTCGATGTCGCTTGGATCCAGAATGGCAATGGCAAGGAAACATTTGTATGATGACACCGATCAATTTTGTTCCAGTCCGAACCGAGTTTTCTTTCGTCTTTCGCTCTACTTTTGCCCGACTTTTGCCATCCTCTGGTGTCCTCCCGCCTGTCCTTGGCTCGGTTAATATGGCGTCCATCAGCTCGGGGTTCGAGTCTGATTCAGATTCAGAAGCCCGCGTCTACGACATCCCAGACCAGAATGCATCCCCAGGCACACTACGAAAGGCAAGTTTTCTCAGCCGTTAACTTCTATTTTGCTCACACTAGCGGAAATTTTGTAGGCGCTCCTCCAGACCCAGAAGACACTTGGGGCCGCCTTGAAACAAAACAAAGCCCTTATAGCGGCAAACGCCCAAGCGGCAGCCAGCAAGCCTGGACGGCGGACGATGCAGAGGGTTTCGTCTGGGCCGAAGGGCCCAGATCAAAAGGGCTACCACGCCGTGATCATTGACTTGGGCAAATCTTTCACCATACTTCAATTTCCCTGGCTTGATACCACCGCCTTCACTAAAAAAGTGTCCTTCCCTGATGCTTCACCGGTGGACATCTGGAAACCCAGCCCGATATCTAAGCTATTCTCTCAGCAACTCACAGCTATGATATACAAGCACACGCCAGAAAGGCTCCATGAGCTTGTAGACACGGCAGACTTCCCTGACTTTGCTTACAATGTATGTGGTTTTCTTGTCCGTCCTTCACAATTATTCTCATTGTGGCCTCGTCTAGTTTTGCCACCATGCCAGCGCCGAACGATCCAGTGCTCTCAAGACCATCAAAGACGAGCTGCCCCAGATTCTGCTCGGCGAGAAGCTCATCACCGACATAACCGATCCCAAAGCGTGGCGTACGCTTGTTGTTTGGCCGGACGATGAAAAAAACAAGATCAGTCCATACCCACCCATCCTCTACCACAAGAATACCAAGAATGCGGCTGGCATCATGAAGAACGCAGCGATGCCACTGGTAAGCCAACACTTTCTGGCTCAGCTAGCAGCTAACTCGGTGGCTTAGTGCGCACGCGCGATCCTGTTTGGCCCGGCTAGCCTGCAGGACAAAGGCAGCAGACGACCCCAAAATCAGACCCTTGGACAAATGTGGAACGTTCGGGAGGTGAACACAGCTCTTGTTTCTTTCGTTTGCACCACGGTGAGGATTACTTGCCACTTGACTCGGTTTGTGGCTAACTACTATCCAGGTTGTTTTCGTTTGCTACTGGGCCAGTCTCCCAGACCACAAGCCCGAGTCCTTCACACCCGTTGGAGCCACGTCCAAGATAGATTTCCGCGAGATCTACATGCGCTTCAGATGGGCTCTGGAGCGCAAGGCAGAGGACAACTCCACTAAGAGTATTTTTCGCTTCTGGCACGAGCGAGTATTCAAAGGCATCACTGGCGTGCCAGCTCACCCAACCAGTACTCAGACGTCTGAGCACATTGATGAGGAGGCAGAATTGGAAGCAGCGATGGGGGATTTGGATATGGAGGACCACTCGTTGGTATATAGCGACGAGGAGGATTTGGGTGAAGGTGGGCTTTTTGTTTCTCCATCTTCAGTCTTTGATTAACTCTTTGGCTGCGGCAGCTATCGTACATGAGCGTGGACCGGCTCCAACATACGCAGGAAGAGGTGGACTTGACATCGCCCCCGCCGCCGTATCTGTTGTTTCTCAGGCCATCCCACACCCTCGAGCTGTGGGTAGACCCGCTCCCGACAGCGATGGAGAGGTGGATGAGTCCATTGAGTCCCCAGTCCGTCCATCCACCCAGCATCGCCCAGGCCGCCCAGCTCGTCTTGTTATTGATTCCGACGACGAAGCACCTTCTACTCAGCCTGTGGAAGATGGACGTCGCGCCGAGGACATGCGCTTGCAGCTGGAGGCGAACCTCAAATCCCTCAAAGTTGTTGACTTGCGATTCATTCTCACAACAGCCCACCAGCCGCCTGCGCAGAAGACAAAAAAGGATGGTCTTATTGCTACCATTCTCGCGAGTGAGGCAGCCATCAACGTCTATCGTGCCAACTTCCCGGCCTAAGCTGTAGCCTTCGGGATCTCCAATAGTTTTTTTGTATGTTTTACGAAAATTTGAGTGCCGTTTTTCTTGGAATTATTGATGCATTTCCAAATTGTGAACGAGAGAGGCTTCAAGGCAAGTTGATCTTGCCAAGTACTAACCGGTTAATAGCAGGACAGTGTCTTCGCTCTCAGTAAGTCCTCCCTCCTGACTTTTATGAACTTCGAAATTAATTTTAGTCCATCCAGCGTGCCCCTCTCTATGCACCAGCTCCTCGAGAATTCGAAAGACGGCATCGCCTCGTGAGGCGTTACAGCATCTGCCTCCGCACACTCAAGCTGCAGATGCCGACGCACACCGATCTCCACGCACTCGTCTTGAGTGTCAAGCTTCAAGACGACTCAGCCGGCCCCTCCGCTAAACGCCCCCGCACAAGCTCTTATTCTCTCCGCTCTAGCACACCCAAGGATTCCACTGACCTGCCCAGAAAGACCCAGTGTGTATCCTTGCTCAATCCAGCACACATTCAATCTCCTCGGTATGTCCCGCCTTCTCTTTCTCTTCCCATCACAAAGGACCATTTCTCTAATCATGGTTACCCGCAGCCGGCGGCGTCTACGCCCACGCCCTCCAGAATCAAGATCTGGCACTTCCTGCGCACCGCCATCCCCGCCGACATCACTGCGGGCAAACCCAACCCCGCGACCTGGGGCAAGCCCGCGGCATTCTGGTCATACTCCAAGTGCAATATCGCGGAACACTTCAAGAAATCTCGAATACCGATCTGGCAGAGCAGACTCTGAGTGTACGTCTTTACTTTCTCTTTTTCATACTTATATATATATTACGCAGACCCTCGAGAAAAACTCAGAAGAGTTCCCAAGCTCCATCGTCCGCGAGGGCGGCCTCTCGGCCCTCCTCAACTACCTCGATTTCTTCTCCATCGCCGTCCAGCGCACCGCCCTGCAAGCCGCGTCCAACTGCTGCCGCAATGTCTCCCCCGACCACTCGGCGTAGATCCGCGGCGTGTGGCCCATCATCCGCAACTGCCTCGCGTACTCGGACCAGCGCCTCGTCGAGTTTGCGTGCCTCTGTGTCATCCGCGTTGTGGACGCGTACCACCGCGCGAGCGTCGAGAACCTCGAGGCGCTCGTCGACACGGAGCTCATCCGCGCGGTGAACGGGCTCCTCCTTCCCGCCGGCGCGCCTCTCCTCGCGGCCAACACGTACACACTGCTCGTCCGCGCGCTTGCGACCGCCGTGCGCGCGAGCCCGAAGATCACGCTCGCGCTCCTCGAAGCAGATATTGTGGATACGCTGTATCAGATTCTGACGGGCGTATTGCCGCCCGCTGGGGATGTGGCGGCGGAGCAGGGTGGTGCAAGCGGGGGGGCAGGGCTCGGGGGCGGGTTGGCGGATATGACGGTCATGGAGAACCTCGCGCATCGCCCGAAGGACCAGGTCGAGGAGACGCTCAGTCTCGTTTCGGAGCTTATGCCGCCGCTGCCGAAGGGTGGGTTCTGGCTCTTCCCATTTCGTCGAAACAGGGCTGACTTGCAGATTAGATGGTGTCTTCGACCACAAGGACTACACGGAGAACTCCCCTGCGCGCATGGTCAAGGCGAAGGCGAAGGCCGAGCGTGCGGCTGCGCGGCAGGCGACGCACGCGTCGCTCGCTGCTGCCATGCTTGTCGTCGATTCTCTGGCTCCGACACCCAAGGCATCCTCGTCCGCGGCGGCTGCTGCGCCGGCGGATGACTCGGCGTCGGGTGAGACGGCCGTCGCGGAGCCTGAAGAGGGCACTGCGAGTGCCCTGCCCGCGCCGGATCGCCTCGAGTTGCTGCGCTCCAAGCCCGCGGTGGTGGGCTGGTTCATGGGGCTGATGGTCCTCATTCTCATCGACGTCTACGCTGCGAGCGTTATTACACCCGTGCGGGTCAAGACGCTCACGGGTCTGCTCAAGGCGGTCAGTTTCTTGGACGCGGACGGCCTGAAGCGTGTCTTGACGGTGGGTTCCGTCGACATCGCATTTTCTCTGAATACTCAACTTCTTTTTATTTCTGTAGTTCGTTCCCGTCGCGAGCTTCGCGTCGTCCATCCTGTCGTCGAAAGACCACCCCACCCTCGTCATCGGTGCGCTGCAGCTCGTCGACCTCCTCCTCGCCAAGGTTCCTGCGCTGTACAAGCCCACCTTCCGGCGCGAGGGCGTGTCCACGAGATGGAGGTGCTCTCGAGCCGCAGCATCGTCTCCGCGGTGAAGCCTCCCGCCAAAGACAAGGAGCCCGCGGCTACGGCTGCCTCCTCGTCCTCGTCTTCCGCAAAAGACAAAGAGAAGGAGAAGGAGGAAGGAGACGTCGGAGTCCGCCCGCGCCACCCGATGCCGACGCTGATCCCGCAGACGCCCCGCCACCCCAGACATTGTTCGCGGCGTCGGGCAGCGGCAGCGTACCGGCGATCCCAGGCTTCAAGTGGGGGGAGGGAAAGAGTGTGGACAATGGAGAAGAAAGGAGAGTGCACTGCGCGAGGACCTGGAAGTGGGCAGCGGGCGGACACGCCAGGAACGCATCCCTGTCTCGCAGCGGCGCTGGCGGATGATGCTGTGTGTAATCTCCACACATCAATCTTCGTATGTATCCATCCTCCCGCCTTTCTCCGCTGACCGCTGGCTCCCTTTTTTGGCTTGCAGGCAGACCAATCATGCCCCTCTGTACCTACTCCCTCACTTTCCTCCACTCCAAGCACGACTACGTGCGCGTCCGCCGATGTGGGTGCAGTGCGCACTCGTAATCCACCACCCTCCGCGCTTCGGGTACGCCGTCTTTGGCACCCGCACCCTCCCCACCTTAACTTGATCGCCACACTCCTTGGCTCGCGCATCATGTTTGCATAGATGTGCTCCGCACCCTCCCCACCTCGACACGATCGACACGCACCTGCTCATTGCACATGTCACCCCCCGACCTGCAGCATGGGCGCTTCTCGCTGTCGCGGCAGCCATCTTCCACGGCCAGCGTTGAATCGTTCACCGACGGACAGTCAGTTCTGAGGCGGAATATGAGGGAGGAGCGGCTCGAGGAGGAGTACATATGTGCATGGTGGGGCTAACTTGCTTCATTCGTTAATGGTTACAGCGGCTATGGGTACGGACTTTTGCGGTTCATTGATGCTGTTCAATAACTTTTGTGTGCTTGTTCATTAATTGTTCTTGCATTTGAATCTCATTCTACAGCATTTGTTATTGCATGTCGTGCACTCCTGTTCCATACTCTCAGGTTGTGGTAAATGAAAAGAGGTTGAAGTGGTTTGAGCGAATAGAAGTTGATAGAACTGCTTAAGTCCCAAAAGAGAGTACATAAACTGCACGTCTGTTCCATCTATATAAAAGCCTGCTTAGTGTAGTGGTTTTGTGTCCCGCGCGTAAGTCACGTGATGTACTTCTGAGGTCGAGCGTTCAAATCCCATAGCAATACAATATAAGAGTAACTAACACAGTCAGTAAAAATCTAACAGCGAATACTAGTAAGTCACACAGTGGAAATCTAATAGTACACTAACTAACAAAGTCAGTAGAAATCTAACAACGAATACTAGTATAGTAAGTCACACAGTCAGTAAAAATCTAATAGTAAGTAACGAAGTCAATAGAAATGTAGATCAATAGTAAACTGTAAGTATGCAAGTCAATATTGTCAGTAATAAAGTGAAACAGCCAAGTCAGTCAGACAGTAAGTAAGATCGGTAAAACGGAATGGTTAACCAGTCAGTACAGCAAGAATATTTTTTTGTCGCAATGGAGGCCGCTTCTTGGAAGGCCCTATAAGATACATAAGATGACCATTGCATTATCATGGTCATAGCACCTTGTAGTGAGCTACAAGATGCTTGTTCTCTTGTCGCCTCTAATAAGGTCGGCCAAATCTGATCAGACCAAATCATCTGATAAGAGCGGATAAGATCGGCCATCTTATCAGACCTCTGATCTTATCAACTTTCGCTTATCTTGTAAGCGTCTAATCGTGCCGGCAACTCTGATGGCCTTATAAGGCCTGACAAGGCCTTGTCATAGGTTTTAGAAATTTCCGACAGATCGCCGCTGGCTCATCAGCTCCCTGCGGAGCTACAAGTTTTGCTGCTTTGGACCAAGGCACAGACGAGGATGAGGAGGCCGAAGAGCTACGGCGTTACTTCGAGGCTCCTCGTCCCGCACAACACATTGGCCCCGTTGAATGGTGGTACGCGAGGAAGAGAGAGTTTCCACGCCCGTACCGGCTTGCGCGCGACATCATGTCAATTCCCGGTACGTCAATTTTTTGTAAAATCTATGTCATTGCTCACAAATCATATCCGGCTCTGCTGTTGCTGTCGAGCGGGTCTTCTCGGGCGGCAGGGACACCATTTCCCCTGCGGCGTGCCCGCCTAAAGCCAGAGGACCATTCGGACTTGATGTTGATCAACATCACCTTCGCCTGAAGCGCAAAAGCCTCGAGGAAGCCCTCAGCTCTTCTCTTCGTCCATCACCGTGACAAGCAAACACCGCAACTTCCATTGTCCAGATGGAACAGTCAATGCAACCTTCTCGACAAGGCTACTGTACCCCGCAAGGTTCACCCCAAATTGCCCCTTCACGCGCAAAAAGAAGGCCTCTACCACGTCCCAATTAATCTGCTCTATGTCCAAGTCCAAAGGGTCAGTGAGCACCGGCATGGGATTACATGAAATGTCAATGGCTGATCTTGTTGAATTCCTCCATTTGGAGCTTGAGGCATTCTACGGTGCGAGCAGGCATCCATGCGCCAGCGCCCCAACATTGTTTCATTGTGTTTCTAGCACCCCCCTCCATTGTTTTTCACACTCCAGTTTTTCGTGCACCTTGCGCTCTTCTTCCTCCCTGCGTGCATTCTCTTCTTCCTCCTTCTGCAGGTGCTCCTTCCTTTCAGCCTCCTCTGTCACGTGTTTGCACACTCTGCCCTGCTCCTGGAACTCCTGTATCTTCCTGCATGACTCCTCCACCTCTTTGGCCCGGCGACGCTCCTCCACTTTCGCGTGCTCAGCTCGTTCATTCTCCTTGCGCTTCTTCTTCGTGGCTTCCCAAAGCGAATGATCAGCCTCGAGCTGCAGGATCTTCAGCCTCGATTCCGACATCTCGAGCACGTGAGTCACGGTCTCTAATTTCTCCCGCAAGAGCACAATCTCGGCCTCGCTCTGCAATTTGACAGACTCCAGTTCCTGCCGCAGGAGCTTGTTCTCAGTGCTGCACCATAGTTTCACAGACTCTAGAGTTTCCCGCAGGAGGTCGATCCCGGCTGTGCCCTCTACTTTGGCAGATTCTAGTTCTCTTTGCAGGATTTCCATTGCCCCATTCTGAGGTGCCTCATTTTATCCCCAGTAGACTGGCTCAAGTAAGCCTTGCGCTGAACCTAAAGCTATAACAGAGCACAAAGTTCTCGCAAATAATCCAGAATCCGACAGTTCACTTCTCCCCAGTTCTAACTCCTCCCCTTGCTCATAATATGTTCAGAACCAAATTCTCCACTCTTCTTGTCTTCACCCTCCTTGTGGTTGTGACCACTGGGCCTGTTGTGAGCAGTTTTGGTGTGCAGTATGTATGAATCCTGACCTGCAGGTTGATCCTGGCATATTGGGAGCCAGACTGCACCAACCCTGACCTGGTATGTGCGACTCCAGAACCGGTGCCCCAATGCTTAGTTCTACTGTTTGCAGGTCAACAGCTGCAAGTGCAGTATCTACCACTGCTACTGTATTGAGTGCAGCGCAACCCACTGTGTTGATGTCTTCACCACTGTCTCCCACATCACCGCCTATGAGGCTGAGCACCTCCTCAAGTGCAAGCCAGATGGTGTTGTCCCAAACAGCCTCAATGTTGTCAAGTTCCAGGCCATGCACGAGTTCCAGAACCACCACACAACCTCCAAGGCAAAAATTGACGAGTTTGTCTGCGGTCATTTCTATGGCCACTACCACTTTGACTTGGATAACATGCTCTATGTAAGTATCAGCATTTTTTCCTCTTCTCATCTAATTTGTCCCAGATGTTCACTGCTGGCCGATACGAGTACTGCAAACAAGGGTGGTGACATGTTCATCAAAGCCCTTGCACAATTAAACTACCGCCTCCAAAAAACATGAACATTTCTCCATTTATTTTTTCCACCCTTGCTCACTCTTCCCAGCAACTCAACTGTCACTGTCGTCGCCTTCATCATCATGCCCACTTCATCTTAAAAACAAAGGAAAATTGATGAAAGTCTTTGTTTCAAGACAGTTGAAAGCATTGCTGGAACAATCATTTTGGCATGTCTTCCAGCAGTTTTGAATACACATTGTCTCTTTTTCCCTGACTGGGCTCCCGAGAGTTCGCCTCTCAGCAGTCCTTTTGTACTTGCTAACACTAAGAGTAAAAGTCATTCCAAATAGGGTGTTCGCCACTCGCTCTTTGGGGGTCAGTTTCATACCACATCGAGACATCAAGTATATTATCTTTTTCTTCTTTTACTGGATCAACTAATATTGCTTGCTCTCTTGACCTAGGTCAAGAGATTGCTTTCCCCGGTGTGTATATAGAAAGGTCCACTAGTGGTGAAATCTGCAATCTGATTTGATTGTGCAAGTGCCTTTGCAAACATCTCTTGATTACTGTCTGCATCATAGCCAAGTTCACCTAAAATTGAATGCAAGTCTAGAATAGCTGAAGCTTCATTCATGCTAGTGCATTTGATGACAATTGGCAATATTGGTGCTTGATTGCCACTACTCAAAAACGGCCTGTCCCACATTTCCATGACTTAGCAATGGCCAGGCTGAAAAGCAGAACCTACGGTTTGTGAAATATCCCAGGAGAGTCACCACCAATGACAGTGTACAGCTCATTTGTGTCCATAATGTTAGATGAAAGTGGAAGCAGGCAGCAAATTTGATCAGAGGCTAAACAGGAGCAATGATCGCTATGCTTTATATCTACCTGAACCAATCATGATCATGAGATAGTTGTTCCTTTCCAAGCAATCCAGAAATTACCAAGATAGGAAGGTGTTATGTTTCCTTTTCAGGATTGTTTGGCAGGCAATATCCGGCTATATCTGGACCCCATATATAGTAAGTGTCATTACTATATATGGGGTCCGGATATAGCCCGAATATTGCCCGGATATTATAAATATCCGGACCCCGGATATTGCCCGGATATTGTACATTGTCCCCAGTGTGATGCACTATCTTCAATCCAGGATAGCCAGCGAATACCGCCCCCCATGCCGCTAACCTCCTGTTCGCATTCTCGTATACCTGAGCCCACTGTAGCGCTGCGTGGTCGGTGACCAGGATGATTTGTTCCCCTTCAATGAAGGGTTGAAACTTCACTAGTGCCTCTTTCGCTCCCAACGCCTCCCGCTCTGTCGCACTGTAGTTCTTCTCCGCAGGCTTCATCGACCGACTCCAGTAAGCGATTACCCTCTCGACGTGCACCACGGTGTTGTCGAACTCCTTGGCCCATTCGTCTGGATGAAGCTGTTCCTCCACGTCTTTGCAGAGCTTAACGTAGAGCCAGGGAACGGGCAGGTCCGCCTTTCGTGCTGCTAGAAGCCGGTCGTAGACTGGAGTACCCTTCAGATCTCGAATAGCTATGGGTTGAACCTGTTGCAAACTGGCCCCCATAGCGAAATCCGAAGCATCTGAGTATAACCGATAAGGTCGTCCCTGTATAGCATGCCCAAGGACTGGAGACGCGGCCAAAGCGTCCTTCGCTTGCTGGAACGCAATTTCGTGTTCTGCCTCCCATTCAAACTTCACTCCTTTCTTGAGGAGTTTGAACAGGGGGGGTGGCGATGAAGGCGTAGAAGGGAATGTAAGCCGCGAAGTATACACACATGCCCAGAAACTTTTGCAAGTCGGACACGTGTCGTGGAGCGGCGAGATCCAGGATGGCAGCGACTTTCTCCCGATGAGTGGAAAGGCCCAACCGAGACACTTTCTGTCCGAGCAGAAGGATGGACGAATAGCCTACGAAGCACTTCGGCGGAGATAGGGTGATTCCCGCTGAAACACTGACTATGAGGCTGGCGGTGAAATAACCACAACACAAACCTTGTAAATGAATACGCGGTTCGGTATTGCAACTACTACAACTCAAACACTATAGTCCTCGTGCAAGTTCGGGGTTCCAATCCAGTATAGATTGTGGCAATTTGAACTTTAGTTCTCTTTGAGAAGCAAGACTTTACAGGTCTACAAGTTGTATAGATAAAACTTGCTCGAATCTGTTCTAGGCGCAATCGCGATAGACAGACAAGATTTTATGTTCAACGGTTTTGTATGATGTGGGTCTAGTTTTGGAGATGATACTCCGATGCGTAAAGCAAGTGATTCTTATGAATTCCGATTCAAATAGTATCCGCGATTGCTAATCCTTGCGAGATTACAACCAATTGTCAAGTCTGATCCGTTTCCTTATATTCCACGCGTCCGTTCCGTTTATCCAATATGTCCACGCGTCGTTTATAAAGATCCAAATCCAACACAGATAATATTCAAACAGGGAAAACAAACGAAACTTGGTATAGCTTCTGGGTGTCTCCAAATGAATGACTACTCTACCGGTTAAGCGTGAAGTCTAGTAACTTCGCGTCCAACAGGTGGGGTGAGATTCACTGGTGTTCCTCCCATGACCATCCACTTAAATATGTTACAGGATTCTAAATATAAACGAGACTGATACAAACGGGCAATAGGGTTCAGGGTATATGACTAGTGGTATGGCCGCTAGCTGATGAACTCCTGTCAGATATCAAGCGATTAGTAAATTTGAGAGAGATTTATAAGAAACATCAACGAGCCGAGCTTAGCAATGAGTCAAGATCTACATCGCTTAGAACGATCGTGATGGGATATTGTTGATATGTCAACTTTTAGCCGACCTCCTCGTCAGCACTCTGTTACCCTCCTTGGTAACCATCCGCTCAAATGGTTCCGCCTTGAACCGCTTAAGTGATTTGTCTGAAAATCGTGATAGCCGCCGCTTCCCAGTACCCGAGTATGGTTTCTTAGTCATTTGTTAGATTGACCAAGTCCAGCCCTCTCTTGGCAGTTCTGGATACATCAGATGATGCCCAACAATGATCCCTCTGGTTCAGAAGGATGTTCCCTCGTAATATGCCCTTAGTCAGGGATGTGCAGTAGCCCAATCCTCAGGGATGTGCAGTAGCCCAATCCGTTTCCAGGATGGTAAGGCACTTTCCGCGATTGCTCCATTAGCGACTTCCCACTTCAACCCTTTACCAGGATTGTTGTCCAGCGTCCTTCTAATGGTTTGAGACACATTATATCCCTTTTAGCTAACTGCTCAGGCCAGCATTAGCCCTTGTGAGATGACGTCATAATGTAGTGAAGTACATTATAGTATGTTGCAACTCGAGCAGATTTGAATAAATGCCCGGGTGCCCCAATACCAGGTCTGTCACTGCCTTGGCTATAGCTCCGAGTACTTGATCGAGGTGAACAAGGTGCTCCTCCCAGCTTTTGGAGAAAACTACGATGTCGTCTATGTATACGAGCGTAAACAGCCACAGGAACGGGGCCAGAACACCCTGCATCACTCGTTGGAATACTGAGGGACCGTTCCGAAGCCCAAACGGCATGTGTTTGAACTGCCACAATCCTCGGTGAGATCAGAAGGCTGTCTTCTCTTTCGCGTCCTCCGCCATTTCTAGCTGGGTGAATCCTGCCAGCACGTCAAAGGAGGAGAGCACCTGAGCCCCGCTCAACGCTTGCAGTATCTCGGACTGCCGCGGAATCGGGAACTCGTCGGGAATGGTCCTCTCGTTCAGTTTCCTGTAGTCTACTACCAATTGAGGTTTCCCATTGTGATAGACCACTATGCAAAGGAAACCCTAAGGGCTGACAGAGGGTTCAATCACTTCCGCCTCAAACCAGGTGTCGATCTGCTTATTGATCACCTTGCACTTTGCGGGTGAAGCACCGTACATCGGAAGAGATACGGGTTGAGCGTCTGCTTTGAGTGGCACAGGCACTTTGGTGTCGACGTGGCCGAGCCGTCCGCCAACACCAAAAGCTCTAGTGTTTCTACTCAGAACCTCTTTCAGCGAATCCTTGTGCTGTTCCGGAATGTCTGGACCCCAATTGACAAGGGTGGATACATCGTCATCCGGAGTAGGATCCTCCGGCACGGCAATTGTCTTAGGACCCCAGTTCTCATCTCCTTCCAACTTGTTGTCCTCCTTCGCAACTTCTTCCTTGGTCGAGGCAGTGGCCAAATCTCTCTGTTGAAGTGTTCCCACCGTTATTCGTATCGCGTCGGCAGCGCTCGCCATTCTCGTCCTCTGCTCCTCGTCCTTGGGTTTATCCGCGAACGTCTCGGGGTCGACCAGGTGACCAACAATTTCTCCCCAACGCACATACCACGGGCGGGAGCTCGGGTTGGCTATAGGAATATAGGGTTCGGAACTGTTCACCCAAGTGGTAGGAGCCGCCAGCACTGAACAATCATCGGTGGCTATGATAACCTTCTCGACTATCCAGTGTTTGCGTCCAGCGAACGGGCCAATGACTTGCACGCTGCGCACAGAACTGGCGTGATTGAGGGTGTCCTCGGCTGCCAAGACTTGGGGAAGGGAGTCCTTTCCAGACTTCTTGACCCACGTTCGTTCCCTCCTTGCAGCGGTCTTTCGTAAGAAACCCTTGGCTTGGACAGTGTGAACTTGACGGACTTCAAATCCTAAGTCGACGGCCTCCGCCGACGAGGCAGGAATGATGTGTTCAGTTTGGCCTATCCGGATCTCACAGTGTCCACTGGAGTATCTGGTAGTTCCCAACTTGTACGCCATTTGGAAGTCTTCTCCTAGGAGAAGGGGCACCCGCATGTTCTTGACGACGTAGGCTTCGACTTCGAAGCTGATAAGAGTACCATCCGCGGCTCTGGCATACATGGCGAACTTCGTGAATCCTAGGACTCTTGCTTCCCCAGTCAACACATAGAGCCTCATCCGCAGCCCTTCTCGAGGTTTAGGCAAATAGCCCAGACTCAGGAAATATTCCTCGGACATTAAAGTTATATCCGCTCCTGAGTCGAGTTGACCCTTGATGGGAGCAGCGTCTGGTGAACCCACCGATACCTTCATATGTAAGGCTCGAACTCCCAATGATCCAAGACCCGGGGGATGCGATTTGGCTCTGACCACTTTGACTATCTCGCCTTCCCTGGGTTCGGGATGGCGAGGCTCAACCTTCCTCTTCCCTTCCATCTCGTCCTCCTCCTTGGGAAGGTCATTGCTACTGGGCAGCCTTCTACCATCGAGGGGAGCGTCAGGCTTCTTTCAAAATTGCTGCCAACATCGGAAGTGGCGAGTCGTTAAGAAGCTGGTGGATTCTGCCATCTCTCTCCCTTTGCCTTTGTTCTCTTTAGCTCGTGCGGCAGCCTCGAACCTGAGTCGTCTCCTTCCATTCCTATGGTTCTCCTGGAGGATGTGTGCTGCGGCGGCCTCGGTCTTTGAGTCAGATATGAAGTGGACTTCCCGATGGTTGTCGGTCTCAGGGGTCTCACACGAATAAGCAGACTCAGTCGTATTAAGACGCTCGGCTATCATAGCTAAGTATTCGACTCGGTCCGCTTCCTCCTCTTCGTAGGACACGGTGACGTCCAGCATATTCGCATCCCGCATCGCTTCCCAGGCTCCGTAATGAGGGCAATCTCTGGCGAAGTGATTACCGCTCGTGCACACGAAGCAGTTACTGGGAGGCTTTCGCTCGCTGTGAACTTCGTCACGCTTGGAGAAGGAGTACCCTTTCACGGTCTTCCCTTCCGGCCAACACATCTTGGCAGGAGTAGGATTCGCGCGGTTATTGGTCTCGGTCCTGGGTCGCCTAGATCCTCTGAAACCTGCGTGGGCGTCTTGTTCTTCGACTTCGCTCGCTGGATCGGCGCGAGTAGTAATTGCCCAAGGTGCGAAGCTGCACGGCAGTGTTCCAACTAGCCATGAGCGTGGCGCAATGCCTACAAGTCGCAGCAAACAAGGAGAACAGGTTCGGGTAACGTTCGGAGTTAATGTCTCCAAGCCACACGGTAGGAGCGGTGCACAGTATACGGTCGACGATGGCGGTCCCGTCTTCTTGATCAGGGTAGAGAAAGGTGTTGTAGCGAGAGCGCCGTTATAGGAATTCCATGGGCATTTCCTCCTCATGTCCACGCTGACGGAATTTCATCTCTTCAAATTCGCTCATTCGGTCTTGCAGCCATTGATTGTTGAGAAAATGGGTTTCAATGGCCTTGAAGAGCAAGTCCAGCTCTGGCTGACGTAGTTACGAACAGTGACCAACTGGGTAGACCACCACATCTCCGCTCAGTCCGTGAACTTGAGGGGGGCAATAGCGCCCAAGTCCGTCACCATCTGAGGCGACAGTCGCACCAGTTCAGAAATCTTGCAGAGGTAGGCTATAACCGTCTTGCCATGTCCATCCGATTCAGGTACGAGGTTGAAGTTCAATTTGCGGTTGAGCTGCCATTCATTGAACCAAGGATTTCCATTGGGGCCGAGCAAGGGAGGTCCTCCACCGTTCGGTAGGCCGTCACCTCCTCCTCCTCCAACGCCGTTCCCAGAAGGGGGTCCTCCTCCGCTGGGAAGCCGAGGGGATCCACCAGAGGGAGGCCCTCTGCCATAAGGCGGGCCTCCACCTCCCGATCGTCCATTCCTGGATTCCGGTCCAGATCCGCCATTAGATCCTCCCCCTCCATAATTCGGAGGCAATACATTCTGAAACTGATGGGTAGTATACCCAGTCAGGGGAGGGAGGTTCGAGGAAGCCATTGCAGTTGCTGGAGCAGCGGGGGTGGTTTCAGTTGCAGATATGCGGACGGCGTTTACTTCAGTAAGTGACGCTCCGGGAGTGAACCGGCTCGGTCGCGGAACCGGTATTCCAGCAGGAGCCGGAACTGATCCAGGTATTCCAAGACGCGGGCACTCGTCCAAGCCCCGGAACGGCGCTGACGGATCCCGGTTTGACGGCGGGCAGGGATGAGGGGACGTTGGCGAACCTCAGAGTCGGCTTAACGGTGGCGACGATCTCCGGAGTCCCCTTCTCCTTCTCAACTCGGGAACGAGGAGAAGAAGTAGGGGAGGCAGGAAGAGGAATGCACGAGGCGGGTCCGGCCGAAGGTTTCTTGTAATAGTCGTCGCGAATATCTTTCTGAGCAACAGGAATAGCGGATTGGAAGATTTGTAAGGCTTCGCAACTGTGAACGTGCTGGTGGTAGTTGGGGTGAGCTACCAACTTGGCCACTTCATAACTGGGTATGTCTTGACTGAACTCGGAACAGACAGAGCTATGAGTGGAATCCACCGAGCTCATCGAGTCCAAAGCTTCCATTCCAAGCACACGTTTCACCGAGTTCATAAAGAGGTCGATGTGTTGCGCCACGCGTTCCAAATGAAATTGGAGAGTTGAGCATGCGGTAAGGAGGGTCGCCTGACTGATATTGTCCTCCAAGAGCTTCAGAATCTTCCACTCAGGATCGAGGGGAAATCGCGAGTTGCCGACTTTGCCCAGAAAATTGTATAGGCCTTCCAGGACTTGGTGGATGGCAAGAGCTATTTGGGCAATCTGTTCCAGATGCAGCATATTAAGGGCATATTCCGTTCCTTCCTCACCGTCCACTCTGCGAACAACAACGAGATCCTGAGGGGAGAATTTGATTTTCATCAACTGCGCGACGGCTTCCGGCAGGTTGTTCCAGAACCATTTCCGATGAGCAGTCGCCCATTGTATCACAGCGTCGCGGAAGGCGATGGACTGTTCAGCAGACCTCCCAGGCAACACACCGTCCACCACTCCAAACGCAAGGAGCGGGTCTTCGTTGCAAAGAGGATTGAAGGTTGCATGATGACGGGCTACGGAGGCAGAGAGATCCTCATCATAAACTTCGATAGCTCGACCGAAGGCCTGGAAGATTCGCCCTGGATAACGGTTGTGGAGAAGCGCTTGGGAAATGCTGTCGTTGTCCAGAATTCCGGGGACAGGCTTCGCTACTGTCCTAGACGAGGCCGAGATATTGCGGGGTTCGGTCGACGAGCTCGAAGACGAGGCGACGGTTCTGACCGTAACTGCCGTAGAGGGAGCGGGATTGACGACCAAGGAGAAAGATGGAGTCACGGAGGACTCAACATTCAGTCTCGCATTCATGACATCGTGCACTCCTCCTTCTCGGAATTCGGCCTCGAGAGCAGCAGCGCGTCGAGCAGCGTTGGCCAGCAGGTGCGTACGACTGATGAGTTCAAGGGGGCCCATGTTATCTGTGTCAGAAGACTCAGGCTCTACTCCTGACAAGGAGGAGCCCGAGACAGTCTGTAAGGTGGGCAAACCATCTCCGCTTTCGCTGACGTTGTAGGAGAAAGGGACCAGCAAGGGAACACCATCGGTGGTAACAGCACGAGTATCACCCAAAGCGGGGAACTCAGCGCTCGTTGACGTTTCGTTCAAGTTGGCGGGAGCGGAAGCGGAGGACTTGGGCAAATTGATGAGGATGCGAGTAGCAGCCCGAGTCCTCCCCACACTGTCAATCTCGTGCAGGAGACCGGCTGGGTCATCGAGGAATTTCTTCTTCGAATGGGATTTCGTCTTAGCAGCGACGTTGACTGGATCGGCCATGGAAGAGGTTGGGTGTAGAAAGTGACAGTGAAAATAATAGGGTATAGTCTCTCCCTTTTATGTAGAGAGGGGATTGGAAATAAGGTGCGTGTTTCACGACCCCGTCTCGACACAGGAGTGGAGACGGGATCGGTCCACGCAGAACCCATCACGTGGAACGATGCATCGCACGGTCTCACGATCGTAATGCAGCCGCAGCGGCGGAAATTCGCACTACTGCTTCAGCGAGAGCGGGTCGACTTCGAGAGCAGTTGTCGACCAGCGAGCGATGTTTTGGTAGCTTATCTTACCGCCATCCTTCGATAAACAGAAGATAACGACCCAAGGAAATTCTATGAAAATGGTACAATCGATCCATAAGATTTCGAGGAGTCGAATTTCATCAATGGCAAGGATGCCGCATTGCTGGGCGACGTCTCCGGAGAAGGGGTGGGTTCCCTTCCACAGAAAGGCGGTAGACGTCCGATTTTCCGTCTTGTTTGAGTGGAGCTCCCCTGTGTGTCCACCACTGTGAAGCCTCCGTGCTTCGGCGCTGAGCTCCTCGCAAGACGGAATCAGATTGGGGGCTCCATAGGAGCCTCACCACAATTGCGATCCCTATCGTGGTCTTCTCGCTGGGTAGCAAGGCGAGTCCGTGCGCAAGCGGGACTCTAGCCTGTTCCCTGGATAGGAACTGTGTTACCCTCAGTAGGGCTCCTGTAACCTGGAGAGGTGGGCAGACATTGGATGCCCAGCCGGAGTGGGGGTACAGGAACCGGCTCACCCGTATTCCCCCCAGTGGAACGTGGTGATCATGGGTAAAGGTGTAATTGTATTACTCAGCATATACACAACGGTAAACTAATGCTGATCGCGTTACTATCGTAAACTACATTACGTACAGTGAATATACAAGCGGTATCACATGCGGGCAATTCCTCACGAATGATTTGCACTCGTGCAGATGTAGCACACCCCATTCGTGGGGGTGGGGGCGCTCCAGACATCATCTCGCTTGACGAACTTGTAGCCCTTAATTGTTTTACCTTCAGGCCAATTGCGATGTGGGGGGACTTGTCTTGGGCCTATTTGCAGTACTTGGGAACCCAGTCAGAAGTCTCTGCCCTCCACGCGTATTTCCAGACGAGGAGATGTAAGCGGACTTAGTCTCGTTACACGTGGCTGCACCTGCACCCCTATCGTCATCCAAATCGTTGTCGGACTCGGAAGTGTCCGCAACATGAGTATGGTGATTTGCACGACGAGGGTAATAGTTATTGAGATTGCCGAGTTTCTGAACGGTAGTCCAGTTGCCTATGAGAGTGGTGCAGTATCGGCGCACAGCAGCGGTGAGGGAGAAACATGGGCACAAAATGAGTGGCCTCTTGACTTTATTCAATGCCGTCTGGCCTACAGCATGTTCCTCTACCCTGAGGAGGAAGATGGCATCATCGTAGTCAACCGGATCTTACAAACCACACCGGATGTCTGGGTGGGCTCTATCAATTCAGAGCGCTACCTGGATATCTGATGGAAACACATCTCCTCCCATTCCCTACGGTGCTCCTGTAGCCAGTTCGTGTTAAGGAAGTGTAGTTGTATGGCTTGCAGAAGGTTGGACCAGCTTTCGCTGAGATAGTTACGGATGTGGGTAGACTGAGTCCTCCACCACAATTCTGCATGCCCGATGAATTTGAGCAGGGCTATGGCACCAAGATCCATTGGTTTTGCCATGACCATCCCACTCAGGCACGAGCCGAAGGTTGATTTACAATTGATCTGCCAGTTGAAGTTTCCAAACTGATTTGCCTCCATCGAAGAAGGGTCCTCCACCTCCGTTACTGCCTGCACCTCCTCCACCGAAGGGAGGCCCTCCTCCGTTAGGCGGGCCTCCACCTTTGTTTCCGCCCAAGCCAGGGAAGGCATATTGGGGCCCTCTGCCTCTGCAGATGGTACATTCCGTCCGCAGTTTCCTGGTGAGCCAGCGTCTCTGCCTCTGTTTCCTCCAGCAGAGTCTGCTCCCTGGGCAACGTAGCCGGGTTCCCTGCAAGACAATCTCCCTTGCTTAGAAGGAGGAACATTGCGGAAATTGCAAGACATCCAGTGTGAAGTGAGGTGAGGGATGGCTTGAGCCACCACCTTGGCATGGTTGACTTTGTCCAAGGGTGCGACTGCTGTAACCAGACCTGCAGCATGCAACACTTGACTCGCTTCTTGCACTGACCACCCAACAATGTTGGGGGCAGGCTGGTTGGGACTTTCCTCGATGACGGAGGGTAGTCCCGAGGCAGCAGCTGCAGCAGTTGCCACATTGCTCACCCCCCATTGTGTAGGGAGTCAACCAGCACCCGGTAGCATGCTGACGGACCCTCTACCCACTGACGACAAGAAGGCGGGGACACCTCTACTATAATCAATGTGGGGGGGTACTTTGCGGAGGAAATGTGTGCTGGCACCGGAGTCCGCCGGTGGGAGAGGGTTCAGTTTCGCAGGGTACTGAGCAGTATGCTCTGCCAGTTGTTATATCCCCTGCCAGGGCTCCTGCGACCTGGAGAGGGGAGCTGGGGGGCACGGAGAAGCTCAGCCCCGAGTCACACATTTCACGTGGCCTGTTGACTCTCTACGAGCACGGAGGGTGGTGAATGCTGTGTGCAAGATAATAATAATTAGTCATCTCAGTCTGCCCGAGATGCTAACTAATACAAACATGTATGTTCTAACTAAAGTAAAGTAGTAGAAATATATACAATATATTACCAGCCCGTCACACCCCCGCTAGGTGCATATTACTTCCACGCTGTATTAGTATTGCCTAATAAATACTTCGGATTCCCCCGCTAGTTTCCATGCCTCCGGAGTCTGTGCCAAGCTTAAGGTTGCCATTATGGTATTATAATACGTTAGCAACACACCAATAATATTTGTCAATGTCCAGTAGATCTGAACGTTGGTCACAGGGAAGTTTTCAGCTGTTGACCTGGAGTGGTCCAGTAAGCTTCTCAGAGTTTTTCTGAGGGTTTTGGTAATTTCTGAGGTGCAGCAGCACACGGATGACACAAAGACAGTAGGAATAATGCAATTAAATTTTTTATCCAAGTGTTTGACATCCATGGGATCTAATACACATTGTATTGAGCACTGCTATGAAACTTTTGAAGGCTCTAGTGTGTCTAGGATTCAACCGGGGAAGTCACACAGGTTAAGATGAAGTTGAGCTATCTGATCCGGCTGTGTTCAAAGCTATCACCCCATCAAATCCTCCTTGCTGCCTGTGGTTTGTGAATTCAAGAGGCAAAAAGCGCATGGTGATATGGAATGGACAGATTTTGTGGTTTGATGGCTGTTTTGAGGATGAGGATACACTGTGTTTTGGGAACAATGTCTCCACAGGTGGCTGAGTGGAATAGTCAATATGTCACACCGATCCATACTTCTGGGCTACCTGTCTGTAGGTGGATGAATAAACTGGCAACACTGTGGACAGATTAAGAATCCACCGATCAATCCACCAGTAGACAGACAATCTGAACCAAACACCCCACCTGTCTGCACCCATGGTCAGTTTGCCTTGTATCTGTTCCATCTCCCCGTAACTCCCTTGCCTAGCTGCCTGTGTATCTGTATGGATACAGACCACCTCTCCTGATGAGGTTCTACACCGCCGATTGGAAAACCTGCCTGTTGGCCTGTGAAATCTTATAAATCCCATTTGATGAAGTCCACTCCCCAGCTGTCTGCTCCATGCTCTGACAGGTTCTCTCCTTACAAGGCTCCTCTTTCTCTGTGTCCTAGCACTATGGCTTTGCAAAATGGTGCGTGTTTGCATGCCGCTTGACGCAGGCACACTGTAGCTCTGGATAAATGGTTTCTTGAAAATATAACCACCAGCTCTCTTGTCTTACCTGATCAGCCCACGTGCTTTGAGGAGGCTCTTTGCATAGTAGACATGACTGTGCTGCAGGTATGTGTTCGACTCTGCAACCGGCACATTGATATGCATTGATTAACATCCTTCAGGCAGGGCGGCAACAACGGTGTCTTCAAAGATCCACACATTTACCTCCTCTCCCTTCACATCTATGCTCCGAAGTGTGGACTAAGCCCCTTCATTCGCCTTGGTTCCTTCGTAGGGTCCAAAGACAATGATGATGTGCCGCCATGGACCTCCATTCTCAAACCCGGACAAACTCACTATTTCCTTGAAACAACGGCTTTTGTGGCTACGGTGATATGTGGAATACCAGATATAAAGGTAAAATCTGTTTCTTTGGTGTGTTCTTACACTCCTGCGGTCAAATTTCCATTTACTGACACCATCCCTGTATCCGAGACAACCCAGGAACAGGGTGAGGTGGTAGACCTTCCATGCCGTAAACTGAAGCTAATAATTCCTTTCAGCTCAGGTATATAAATTTGGGCTCAATTTGACCACAGCCATCACATTGTGTCTCACTTGGTTCAGGCTATCAACTTACAGGTGAGCTGACTTTTGCACAAAACCTTTTGCGACCTATTAATCTGAGACATACATACAGTCATGCCTCAGGCATGGGTACCGACATCATCACCAAGCACATCTCCATGTGCTGTGGGATCACGGGCACCATGTGGTCGGACGAAGCGAATATTGTCGGGGGTGGCAGGCAAGCAGCAGGAATTGATGGCAGGATTGCTGTACGATATTATCCAATCAATTGATTATCTGTCCGAGCATACTGTGGATTGGTATTCTGCGCTCTACCCTAGTCTCGGCAACATATCCCATCAAAGATTGGTCGCCTGTTGCCATCTCTATCCGAACTGGTTCCACGGCAACAGACAGTCTGTCCATTGATGAAATAGGATTAGGTTGACTTAAGTTCCGGGTGAAAATACCGGCAGGCCTACTTAAGTGCCATCTGCACTGAACTTAAGTTGCTTGCAAACTTAAGTCCTGCACTACTCAAGTACTCGAACTTAAGCGCGAACTTAAGTCCTGCACTACTTAAGTCCTGCAGTACTTAAGTGCTGTTCAAACACCAAAAACAATTCCACCAATAAGATTCAAACACAAGACCTTTAAACTGTGAACTAGAAGAATATTTGGGAAGGAGTTAACCACTATACCATGACGGATATAGTATGTTGAACACACAGATACGGTGATATTAGCCTTGTATTTGGCCTTAAACCTTCTCCACTTTCTTTATTTTGCCTCTTCAGGTCCTGTGGCAAAACCACTATCCATAGATGATTCAGAGGTTGATCTGTTTCAATAAATTAATATGTATATAAAACATGATGAAAGATGACCGGAAATGACAAGTTAATACATATAACACTGGGGGCAACCAGCAAGGCATGCGAACACCAAGTCCATTACACACATGTGGCTTGCAGTCAGAACAAAACCCACAAAGGTGCCTTTAACAAGCAAAGGGGGGTTTTGTTGCATGCTTTATTCCCCTGCACTGGAGAACAAAGCATGCAACAAAGCCGCCCTTAGTCTGGTAAAGGCGGCTTTGTGGCCTTTCTTCCATATGGGAACCACATGCGTGTAACACATGCAGTGTTCACATGTGTCATTGGCTGCCCCTGGTGTAAAGTGAGTTAATATGTATACAGTACTTACTTACCACGGTAGACAGTGGAAGCATAATAGTGTAATGACAGTCTGATTATTGCTTTTGTGTATGGTCTTCCTGGGGTAGTGGTTCAATGCCGCCCCCCTTCCTCTGTTGAACAAGTGGGAAGGTCTTTTGTTCGAATCTTGTTGGGGGATTTGTTTTTGTTGTCATGACTTGAGTTCTCTATCACTTGAGTCTGCATATGAAGAACCTAAGATGTGCTGCCGGTAATTTCACCTCATAACTTAAGTTGAGCTAATAAAGTATCTGTCCATTAGGTTTCCCTGTGGGCTCGGCAGCCTGTCTCTGCAAGAATAGGTTGTCTGTCTAATACGGTAGATAGAGGGGATTACGTTCCTATCTTGTATCTTCGTATGTACAGCTAAGGTGGCCATGCTGCGGATGGATGAACTATTTCAGGAATCCTCGCTTCTGTCCCTACGTTGGACAGTTTTCCCAAAACGCAGTGATAGATGCGTGTCATTCCTCCCGCGCCTGCATGAGCTGCATGTCGACTGCCTCCGCGGGAAGGTGCCGCACGCGGCCCTGCAAGTGGCGCTGGAGGCGCGGTGGGACGTCGGATGTACGTCCTCTCGGGCTGTCCCCGGCGCCAATATGATCCTGTTGAGATTTTGCCGAGCACGGCAATCACGGTGTGATGCGAGGAACGTTCGCAATCGCGACTGGGAGGGATATTGATCTCATCAATAGGGCGTTTCACGCATTCCGATTTCAGCCCCAACTTGACCCCGATTTCGACCCCAACTTGGCCCCAACTTGACCAAGTTGGGGTCGAAGTCGGGACTCAAGTTGGGTACTGATGTGTGAATGCCCATCAGTCCGAGATCAACTTGAGTTGGCATCAAGTTGGCATTCTCGCGTATCCAAGGTGCATTAAGCGAAGTTGAGGCACGAAATCGGGTGCCAAGTTGGGGTCAAGTTGGATGTCAGATCGTGGGGTTAAGCATGATTTGACATCCAACTTCGAAATCGGCCTAATTTCAGGTTCCAACTTCGTCTTGAGTTGGGGTCCAAGTTGGGGCTCAAATCGGCCCTCAAGTTGGGATGTGTGAAACGCCCTAATGTCTCTGGGAGACGGCACGGGGACTTGTCCAGGATGACAGCGGCACTCTCCGTCCATCCTTCTCTCGACATCGAGTCCGTAATAAGCGTCACTCAGCGTAACGGCGGGATGTTACCAGATAATATCCTTGAAAGCCGCCCAGCAAGTTTGAGCCAAGCGGATGTCAGAAATATTCATAGAGGCTGCCAAAGTGCGAAGAACACCCAACGGGAGGACAGGAGGTGGCCTCATCTTGTATGTTTGCTGGAATGCGATGGTCTGCCTGGCCAAGCACGCCATGCGCAAGAACCGTGTCAGGCCATGAAAGTTCAGAGTTTGGAGTTGGGGAAAGCAAAGGAGAGCAGCAGAGACATCTAGTAGACTCATTAGGACGCGTCGAAAAGCTGGAGGGGGCTCTAGACAGTGCGACGCGTCGCGCGCCGGCTCAACTCAGCGTATGCACTCGTTGGGATAACGACATTTTGGCGTTTCCCATCGGAGTCTCTCGGTCGATCATTTTTATCCCCAGAGAGAAATGTTGTCTCCCATCACGTCTACGGATTTATCAAATTATTCTCTAGATAAGTATGTCTCTGGAGAATTGATCCCAGCGGGCTCGAAGCTCTCCGCTATTGCGGCCTCGCCAAAACCGCATCAAAACAGCCTCGCGGTCGATGATGACGTGAGCGGCAGTATTTTTGTTTTTCATTTCCTCCGGGCCTGCATACTTGTGGTATCCTCGTGGCTATCACAGCACTTTAATACATATAAAGGGAACGCCTGCCCACCACTGGCTCATCGTCCGCCTTTTCATGTCCCAGACATGTCCTCCCACAGGACATGTCAACGATCGCCTACCCAAAAATGCACCCATTAACCTCCTCTTCCAGAGGAAACAGGATCGGCCTGTGATTGTCGAGGCGCAGTGGCCGGACCAAACGACGTCTGACTGGCATATTGCCATTGGCCGTCGAATCAAACTTGCTATTAAAGGCATGTTACGGCCGGCTCGTGACCTAGCTGAGACACAGGTACTGCGGATTGTTGGTACTTCCATCCTGATATTCATTCCCCAGGGCACGCTATACCAAGACGATATACAGTCGAAACCGTATGTGCCGGGCACTAACGCTGATATTTTCCGAGGCACACTGGATTTGCGCGATGGAGCCTGCAAAAAGGTACGACGTCTGTCGTCTGTCTTTGGCTGCTGCATGTTTGCCTGACACACTCCTGACTCAGGTGGCCATAAAAGTGGTGAAACGAAAGGTACGCATGCGTTTTTTTTTTTTTTTTTTGATCGATGCTTAACATGACACGAAGTCTTGTCAGAGGGAGGCTGCGGTTTGGACGCCGCTCAAACACCAGAACCTTGTTCCCCTCATTGCTATTATCGCGGATCGAGACATGCTCATATCCGCCTTCTACGAAAACGGAAACATTCGCGATTACTTGCGACATAATTCGCGCGTCAAAGCGCTGAAACTTGTTGGTTCATTCTTTATTCACCGTTCCAATGCCAACGATTCGTTCAGGTTCTTGGCATCGCATCGGGTCTGAGTTACCTCCATAACTCTGGCGTTGTGCATGGGGACCTGAAAGCTGTAGAACTTTCTCAATTCTATCTTACCATGAGACTTACGTATTAATGCAGGAAAACGTACTAATTGATGACGATGGGTGTGCTCAGTTAACAGACTTCGGCATTTCCCAAGTTGATGGGTGCCGCGGGTGCACCACAGCTTCGATCGGAACGCGCACATATATTGCTCCAGAGCTTTTGGACGATGGTTTACCGAAAAAAGGCGCGCGGACGACGAGAATGTCGGACGTTTATTCGCTTGGTATTTTGGCGTTAGAGGTGTGTCTTCGAGGTCGTGTTCATCACCGTCTAACCAGAAATTCGGCGCAGATATTTAGCTCCATCCGGCCCACGGAGACCGGCCCAGCGAACAACTATCAGCCAGATCGCGAAAATATCGTCGCGCGGTGTCCGACGCCATCTGGGAAATCCTCACGCCGTGCTGGGCTTTCGAGCCGGATCGCCGACCCAAAATCGACGAAATCCTCCGACAGCTCCACTCCGTCAGCACATAATCTTGGGCATCCCGCTCAAGTGCAGCACGCCCACCCTATCTCCGCCATGGTTTCACCAAACATGTCCAACATGTCAAGACGGATTTTTGTCAAAGACGGTACGGCGCGTCTTTCCCAGGAATCCTAACCAGATCCAATCCACGCATGTCTTTGTGGTAGTGCTATCAATTAATGTAATATATTATGAATAATATGGATACGATATGGAGCAGCCCATATCATATTACGAGGACATGGTATACTGTACACGGCAAACCCGGGATTCTTCGGAATTTGGTAGGAAATGATGCTCATTGAAATCCAATGATATTTCCTTTGGCGTTCGAAGAAAATATTACTGCCGTCATTTGAATAGTCGGATTACTGAAATTCTTTCGGTTTGCTCATCAAATTCCGGTGATCTACCCACCGGACTTACACACACCTCTTCAAGGCTCTTGGAATTCAGTAGGCATGGCATGTGACTCCATCATCTCACCATACAAGTCTTCCACACATTCGCCGTTTGCCCGCATCTGAAGCCTGCCGCGCATGTCAATGATCCGATGCGTGCCTTGTGAGCGCAGATCTCATTCCCGGATGAAGTCCGCCTGTATGCCTTTTCTGCCGACTTGAAGATATTAATAGCGAAGGTACTTGAGTAGCAGTCTGGCTGAATAAAGCTCCTCTTAATGGCTGGCCGTCCCAAACACCAAACAAGTGACCCTTACCTACGGTTTGCTGGTGAACTAGGTGATGGAGAATGACGCGCGCAGTGGATGTTAGGTGGGTGAGAGCGAGCAATAAGGTATGTTCAAATCATTTTATTGCTGGCTCAGTTGGTATACGGTCTTTGTTCTTTGTTTTTCATTGTCAGGTGATCCCTAGTTCGAGTCTGACAGCTTGCGTTTCATTTTGTTCTGATTCTCTTTGTTTTAGCACGACAGCAGCCGAACTGATCATCAAAAGCCCATCAAAATCCAATGGAACCTGCCCATTGGAATCCGATGATTCGCCAAATCATTGGTAACCGCTAGCGGCCCATTGGAATCCAATGGTCATCAAACTCATCGAATTCCGAAGACTTCCGGGTAGCCGTGTACTATTTCATTCAATTCGAAAATGCACGTGACTTTTTTTTTTTTTTTCCGACAAATCTCCAAAATCCGTTAAAATTGAGAAAAAATTATTGCAGGAGTTTTCAGAAATCGGCTGTGACGCATGACATTCGAATTGAATAAAATAGTACAGTATACAAGATTTGCCTTCGCTTCGCTCCGGCAGACAATGATGAGAAGGAGATGTATTAAACTAAGATTTCATGAAATGTTACATTTGTAGTTGTGACTTCGCCTGGTCGAAATAGGGTTCTAGCATGACCCCGATTCCTGATACGTGATAGTGCAGTATATAATTGGCCATGAGAGAAAACTGGTCTACGTAGATCAACACCCACCATATCCAGGGTCAGACCCTGGCAGCTGTTGAAAGTGGTTGAATAAGCTGGTGCCAGAGGGAACTGCCCTCCTCAGCAGGGTGTGCCCAGATGGCAGTCTTGCAGTGAATGAGATTCGGGGGGATCAATATGTCTTCGGAGTCGACATATGTTCCAGTTACACCAGACATTCCACGCAATAAGCGGACTGTAACGATCCGAGTTCCAACATCAATAACAACAACGCGCACATTCTTGACTAATCCCAGGTCTAAAGAGAAGTTGCGAAGCAACCGAAAGACTGCGTTCGTTTTGATTGTCAATGAGTGGGGAGGCATTCCAGGTGGTGTGTGTTTAGCAACATAGTCCAGTACACTGTCTGGCGGAGTGAGTCCTGCTTCGTCAACTTCTTTTAATGAGTCAGCTGCTAGATAGGTTTTCGCCGTGCCCGGGATAGCGTTCAGAATAGTCTTGTTAAATGAGTCAACTTGTTGGTTCGTTGGTGCAAGAATAGCGCGTCTTAAGCATGAAATGGGATCTTGAAGGATGTGGGCGGGATAAACAAAGTGGATGAGGTCGACATCTGAATCAACGTTCTGCAGCATATGCAAGTGTACTTCTGGACCGGCACCGTCACCGATAGCATCAACGAAAGACGCGAACTCAGGATCCTCTGCATTGCGGATTGGTTCCGTCAATCGTGCCACTGTGAAAGCTGAGAACAGTGGTGATGACTTTATCGAAGCATCAACTACTTGAGCTCTTGTGCCGCGTCGGATAACAGGGCATGTTTGTCGGAAATCACCTAATAGTATGAGGGCTTTGCCCCCAAATGGTAGGTCAGAGCACATGATTCGACGCAACAGTTCATCAACACAGGCCAGAACAGCACGGTTGGCCATTGGGGCCTCATCCCAGATCAACAAAGCAGCCTCACGCAGAAGGTCTGCACGTGGGTCACCAGGTTCGACCGGAGAGAGTAGCATTTCATTTTTCTCGTTTACTGGTACCTGGGAAAATGAGTTGCAAAATTCAGCTGGTAGTCATATTTCACAGCATACCTTGAAAGCAGAGTGTGTTGTACGCCCACCAGGGTACAGTTGCGCTGCAAACGCTGCTGTTGCGGTTGGAATCACAATTTTTCCTAGGGATCGGATTTTGTCGCATAGAGTATTGACCAGCATAGTTTTCCCTCGACCTGCCTTTCCATCCACAAACAGGCATAGTGGTGTCGAGTTCAGCACAGCAGCAAGGGCAAAATTGTATATTTCCAGTTGTCCCGGTTTTAATATTGCCACTGCAGTATCTGCTCTTAAAGCAAGTTGTTCAGGATTCTGACCCCATCGCATGAGCTCATGTTCAACTTCTCGTGAATGAACAACGGGTTCCGGTAAACCGAAATCAGCGAGGCGTTTGCCATATTCCTCAGAAGATGTGAGAGCTCGTCTAGTGCGGTATTCAGACCTAAATCCAACACATTGTTTGCACGGAGGATGAAATCATGCGATATTTCGTGGTAGAAGGTTTCCCACATAGCAATTGGACTATCCACGCAATCGTTGACCATTAAGTGAACAAAGAGCAGGCGTAGCTGGCGAGGAGTTCGCAGAGTCTGGATTGCTTCCAACATGGCGTAGGTGGCTTCATTACTGTCAGAAAGAGGCCAAGTTGTATTGCCGCTTCCTGGAAGGTTGCAATATGTTGTTTGGTCCACGGTCAGAGCTTCTGTGAATGAAAGGCATGGCTTGTGCTGTAAAATAGCGCGCAGATAGAACAACTCCCCCTGTGACGGTCGAATCGATTGAATGCGGCTGAGATGGGTGTGTCCTTTCTTGCGTAGCACCACATGCATTCGCGGAGCACCTGACAGGTTTGGCTGTTCCAGAAAATAGTGATCCTTAACAGAGTTAGCTTCGTTGTATTTGACCAGGCGAAAGAGGCCTTGTAATATTCTGCATATGTCACTGTGTGGAAAGACCTCTGTGCTCCAAGGAGTCCATCGGGAAAAGTTCCCAGCGGCCGCAGAAAATAGCGCTCAAGTTGTGATAACGTAGGAGCAAGCCCGGCCTTGCGTGCATATTGTCTATTTGTGTTGCTTCCCGGAAGATGGATTGGTAGAGGACTGACGGCAGGATATTTTTTGGCAATGTGGAAGCCTAAAATTCTCCAAGAAGCTTCCCCGGCAGATAAGTACCGAGCATTCCAGTAGTCGTCAATCTCATCAATAGCTTCCGGATTTGCTTGGCCGTGTGACGAAACTTTCACCCTGTAGCGCGTACTATCAGCCGCTATCGCAAGTTCATACCATTAGTGCTTAATTAGCATGACGAAAAATCTCATGCCTTTATGAAGATATTTGAAAAGATACTGAAAAATATGTGACGTGTTGGCGACCTCAAAATTGATGTGGCAGCGAAACTTGCGCAGAAGTTCAAGGCAGTATGGAACGACCATTTCGTCCCCGGGATTCCGTCGGCGGTATTGCACACGGCCTTCTACATCAATGGTTGTCTGGTTCTGCAGCTTTTGTGGGTATCTGAACCTGCAGGTTCGGTTTCCTTCGGCAGACTCTCGCTGGCAGTACTTGGAAGGAGGGTGGGTGGCAGGAGGATGATTGTGCATCATGAACTTGCGCACCCAACACCGCATCCGTCGGATCATCGGGAATCTCGGCCGACACAACTTTGTCAATGTCCGTTGGGTGAGTGCAATCCATAGCATACTTGACCAGGATGTGGAACATGTGGAAGACCCCGTTTCTGGAACTCCACTGAATGAATGAGGTAAAGCTGAACGCCTGCATTTGGGAACATCGTTTTTAAGAGCCTGTTCCAATAGTGCCAGTTTCCGTTTGAACACGCGAACAACAACAATCGGAATGTCGGTGAAATTCTGGCCGGGTCGCAGTTGGGATTGAATTTCAGGCCATTCAGGATTGCAAGTCATGGTAATGAAAAATGTGGGGCTGCCAAAAGCTGCAGCAATGGCCAGTGAATCTGAAACTTGTTCTGCTGCCCAGCGGTTTGAGCCCAGAAATGAGGACGGCAGATATATGTTCTCGGTCGCTTCAACACCATGGAGCCCCATCAATGTTGCATCTTCCCTCCGGATTCGCTCTTGGTTGGAACGGATATAGGCCAGTCGTGATTCGAGGTCCCGACTGAACATATCAACAATGTATTCGTTGGTCAGACGACCAAAAATCTGGAATCTGGGTTCTCGCAAGAGCCGAGCACGATAGTGCCACATCTGCGTGGTCGGAACATCACCAAGTCCTTGGGAAGCATTGCGAACCATGTTGTCTGCGACGCCCCAGCCCAAAGTACCATGAGGGAAGAACAGAGGGTATGCAAGAGGTTCCCACAGACGACTGAGGGTGGATACCGATTGATTTTCACCATCCTTGGTGACAACTATCATTCGGCGGGCTTTGATTTCGGACGGCGTTGTATTCCCATAATACATGACTGCGGCAATTTCTGTTGTACCTGTATCCTCCAGCTGCAGTTCAACATTTGTATACCCCTGCATAGCAAGGAGACCCAGATGTTTCAAAGCATTTGCTAATGGGTTAACACGCAACAGTGTTTGCTTGAATGCGTCAATCCATTCTGCAGGTATTGTAGTTGCCCATCCTGTGTGCGGAGCCAAGGTTTCCATAAAGCCGTCATACAACAACCAGCGGACAGCAGAGTTTTCGTGTGATGGGCGCACACGATGATATACTCGGCCTTGAATTGCAATGAAAGAGGGTGGGCCTGAAATTTCAGGAAAGGGTGCGTGGTTTCAAGAGATGCAAAGGACAGAATCAGGTTAAGAATCCGAGATGAATGTGAGACTCGAGGATCATCTATAAATGCACTATACTCCACGGGTAAAGCAGGCAGGGGCTTCACATCATTGAATTTAGAGCCATTAGGTCCACAACAGAAGCCAGAGATCTCGCCACTGAGTAGCAGAATGCCGCATGTTCGGCAGGCATGGATGCTATCTCCATGTTTATTGCCCCACACCAAGGAGGTGTTTGGAATAGGTTGAATATTCCACGTCGTAGCCATGTACTGTATTTACTAGTCAGGTCGCACAAATACTGAGAGATTGGTAGTGAGACCTTTGAGCTCAGAAGAGAGACAATGATTGAGGTCCAATGCAAGTGCACGACAGATGTACCCAAGGAGATTTTATACAGTCCAATTTAGGTCAGTGCCTCCATTAGGCTTGCTCTACCGTCGTAGGAAAGGTGCAATGCGCAGTAATAGTTCAAGATCCGAATGCGATGCTTGCTCTGGGCTGTGTACGATGGATGACGGAGCACCTCATCGAATTGACTCAAACTCCGGCGGATCAAAGGTGCTAAGAATTCGCAGGAAGACCGTAATGGAGTGGGGGTGATTGTGACATTCAACGGTACTGTACAGAGTTACGGTTACGGTGGATATACAGGCAGCGATACAGCGAACATTATTTATTCAAGGGGGGGCATCTATTGAAAGGACTATCCATCAGTTTCAACGATCGAAGGAATGAAAATGTGCAGTACCTCATCGTCGGTATCGTCTTCGTCATCAGAGCCCCATTTCACACAATAGTCCGCCAGGTCAAGCCAAATGTGGCCTGCCTATCAGTGTATGCAGAGTAGTATGGGTGCAAGGGTCTTACGAGCATTGCTTACGTCTTTGTCTTTGACAGGCCACGGGTTGTGGACCTCGAAGTTGATGCGGGATTCCACACGCAACGAAGGCGGCTCGGGACGGTGGAAAGAAACGGGGGAGTCGAAAGGTAGTAATGACGTTGACGAGACGACGGAATGCTGCCAAGTATCATCGTGTCAGTGGACATATGAAGAATGAGGAAAGCTGTGTTTACCTTGAGCGAAGGAGAACATCGTTGCAGAAGTTTTGAGAGTGTAGTGGTAGGAGTGGGTGAAGGAGTGGAGGTGTTTGGAGGACATTAAATAGGTTGCAGTGGTCGGCGTCTATAGGGCCACGAGAAGTCTGGATAAGGCGTTGAAAAAGAAAAGCAAAGAAGTCAACCAAAAATCCAAAGCGTACCTGACACTTCTCACGAGCTGCCTAACCACATTAGGGCGTTTCAATTCGATCGAATTACTTGGCCAGGTGCAGATTGGGTATTCGTATTCACGTCGAAAGATGTTCCGGGAAAGTCGAGCCCTTGTACGCACTTGTGTATATGCTGTACGCAAGTGTTTGTCGAAAATGAGAAGCCCGAATGAGCCTGAAGGCCCAAGCCGATATGACAGCGAAATCAACGTGAACCTCCGGTAATCACCGCTGCGGATATATCTATCCATGAACCTTAAAAAGACGTAGGACGTATCGAGACATTGGAAAGCTCCGCTGGCCGGCACAAAAAAGCAACCGCATACACCGCGTTTGGAACGATGAGAGGGAGGTGCAAACTCGAAATTTTCATCCATACAAAGAGCGCTGACGCACTCTTGGCGTGTCTGATGGTCTCAAGACATCTATCGGTGCGATAGACGGTGGAACCTGGCTTTTAGACGTTGAGATATATAAGGAGGTGGGAGTTGATTAGGACCCTACCGTGATCACTGTGGGAAGTAGACCAAAGGTGATGTATAGGCCATCGTCCCAGACTGCATTAATGATATTCAGGATCCGGCGGCGCGTGTCCTCGTCGGCATGAATAACAATCTCTTCTTCGGATGACGGTGCGGTATGCAAATTGTCTAACCAAAACTGGAAGCAATCATTGATGGAAAATGATTAAAACCAACCTTGTTCCACGACATCACGGAGAAGCAAGCAGTGAATGACGGATGCAGAAGCCATGTTAACGACCATGGGGGCAAGCTAGAGAGCATTTATACCTGTCGCAACTACACAGTGTTGTACGCGCGTACCTTTGGCCGACATATGCTGCGGGAAGAGTCAACCACACCATTTGTTATCAATAACTGCGCAAGCTGTCGCCTAAGGAATGCAGAGCCCAGATAGCTGCGTGAGGCTGTTCGTTACCAGATAAGACGTTGAAAAATTTTCACAATCAATCAAGATCCGTATCAAAGCCTAAACCGTAATTAGAGAGCATTTATACCTGTCGCAGCTACACAGTGTTGTACGCGCGTACCTTTGGCCGACATATGCTGCGGGAAAAGTCAACACGCCATTTGTTGTCAATAACTGCGCAAGCTGTCGCCTAAAGAATGTAGAGCCCAGATACGCTGCGTGAGGCTGTTCATTACCAGATAAGATGTTGAAAATTTTCACGATCAACCAAGATCCGTATCAAAGCCTAAACCGTAATTATAATAGACCCTGAACCATGATGCTGTGGGACCTGTGAGGGATGTCAAGTCGCGCTGAACTTGTTCGGTTGGGTGCACACTGTTTCAAACACGAAATATTATTGGTCCTGAAATAGATGGAGTGCCTGTACTGAGCGCAACGCTGGCTATCCCACCGAAGCCTGAGAGGCGGCTGGGAGAACCCGTGTCCTTGGTTCCGAAGCAGCAGGGTCAGTAAGAAGTGATGGTGAGCCGTTATGGCATAATTGAGATCACGAGTCAAGTTGCATGGGTCATGGGGTATCCGCAAGGTTGCGACTGTGCAAGCGGGCACAGGGATAGAGTTTCTCCATATTTTTGTCTCAGACAATGAAGCAGCGAAACCAAAGTGCCGTGCATTTCACATGTGTGGCGCAGCAAGCATGTAGATCTGTAGATCGTTTTTTTTGACTGAGTCACCCTGCCGTACACGGTTTGCGGGGGAGATCTGCGGTGAGGATGAAAAGTTTTACCATCTTTTTTTTGGACAGTGTGGGTGCTTAGAACCCCTGAACCACAGTCCTGGATGAATGTCCGCCGCTCCGGAACACGGCGGTTGCGAGAATTTTGCAGGGATTGATACAGTCGATAACAACCCGACGTGTGGACTTCAATGGCGTACACAAATGAGAGTGGGGGTGTTTGCATTCGAAAAGCTAGGATTACAGTAGCGGGAGGAGTAATCAACACTATATATTTACTTTCTAGGCCGAAGGTTTAAACCATGTCCACCTGCCGATGTCGCGGTTGATGGTCCATCCGCTTTAGAGGCGGTGGATCCAGTCGAGGAAGTGGGTTGCGCGACTGAAGTGGCTGGCACCAAAGGTGTTGTCGCAGACGAAGCTGACGAAGACGCCGGTTGTACAGCGTTCAAATTTGAAGGTGAAACACTGAGTTCAACTTGTGAGCGCGTTTAAATGAGGTACAGACGTGGAACGTACTTCAAAGATTGTGTCTTCGGGGGTCTGAGGCACGATACGGTAAGTAAGATTCGAGTCTGTGGTTTAAGTATGATCATCGACTCACATCTGCGTCATTGGATAAGCATACGGATCAGCCGCGGAGCGATCAAAGGCAGAAGTCTGCTGAGCGCCAACCATCGGTGGGATGGAAGCAAGGGCAGAAGCCGCAGGAGGCGGCAGAATGGAAGATGCAGTTCCCGATGTATCACCGGCAGGCAACGGGGTCGGCAATGTTCGCCCTTCGCATTGTAAGATGTATAATTGGGAAAGGGCGACGGGAAAGGGGGATAACCGGGCATCGAGTACATTGGGGGAACGAATGGAGGCGCAAACGGGTACTGTGGATATTGTTGAAACAATTGGCTATAATGCATTGGCCCTGGAGGTGACGTTGGCTCTGCAAGCAAGCGCGTGGGCGGGGTTACAATAGTAGAGCCAGATGCAGATGGAACAGAGGCAGGTGACGAATCTGGTGCAATCGAGCTGGAAGGAGGCGACGGAGAGGAAAATTTCCGACGCTTGCTTGGTGTAATTGGCAGGGAAACACCTGCATTGTTCGGGGACTGTGAATCGCTCGAGGGAGCGGCGCTGTTGGGCGAAGTATTCAGTGCGAGAGATTCAACTTTGATGCGCAAAAGTCCGGTGGGGCTGATATCGCGGCAAAGGCCATAGAATTGAATGCTGGTGTTGGCCTGGGTGTGGGTGCCCGGGTCCAGCGAGACGTCGAAAGGTCAAAAACACATCTAATGATCGTGTCAGTCGAGTCGCGTGAGAAACGTTGAAAGCGTACTGAATTGTCGAACCCTTGGTCTCCCCACGTACGAAATCAGTTAAGCTCAGTGTGATCAATCGAGAGCTGTGACCGTCGTCGAGGATTTGTGGACTTCCGGTGACACGGCCGACGCCGAATACCATGGAAGTGGAATCGTCAGGCAACTGATCCTGTAATAATAGTGACATGAGTAGCTGGGCGCTGAGAAATAAGTGACTGTACATTATACGTATCTGTACTCGGATCACCAGGCAGAACGATGAACGTTAAAACATCGAGAATCAATGAATTGCTGGTCCCAGCCAAAACAGATTGCGCAGTACAGACTGCGAAGGCCACAGTGTCATCGGGGAGCAGTGGTGTGCTGCTACTGGCAAAGAGACGGAGGTCGGCTGAGACTGCCGTATTGGCGAGGGTCCAGACTCTTGTGTTGTAATGTGCATAAGATGTTGGTTGCGTGTTATTGGGTTTCTGAACGGAAGCTCGACGGCCAGATTTGAGCTTGAAAAAGCCCAGAATGTTGAAACAGGACATGGATGGACGATGGGTGGCTGCCGAAGAGACGATGGCCTGTATAAGAGAATTCAAACAACTGCGCGGCCAAATGTAGACGGTTCGCTGCTTGCGTGGTCTCCGTTGCCGGACGGGACTTGCCGTGACAAACGGCTTTCATGCGAATCTGATGCGCAGTCCGTAGCTGACGATCGATCTCGGCCACCGTGAGACGAAGACGTTTAGAAAGCGACTGAGCCTGAGCGCGTAAGAAAATCAAAGAAAGACCAAAGGAGTAAGATCATTCGGGGATATTGCACTGCATTTCTACCATCTCGTTAAAGAACGAATAACAAGACAGGCCTCCGCTTCGCTCCGGCATCCCGGGTGATTAGAGAGACGCGAAACAAACACTACGATTATCCGGACAGGGGTTGGCCTAGAGAATTGTGTTTGACACTATGATTACCAACAGGCGCAGTGCAAAAATGAAAAATGAAAATAGAAACAGGGTAGGAAAATGAATTCTTTTAGCGTAACAAATGACAAAGGAAGTGGTCCAATCAAAAACAGTGCGGTCCCTGGCCTGGAGATCATTCTCCAAGTGCGAAGCGTGCGAGAAATCATTGGCCCTGGTATCCCTGGGATGGATCGCAGCACTGACCAGACAAAGGAAGACGGCGGCCAAAAAGAGCACAAAGCGAATAGGAACCTAGCAAATACTGAGCTGCAAGATTTGTGGGGAAAGTTAAACCAAGGGAGAACGGAGTCCTCGAACGACGCAGGGCAAGGTTGAAACGAAAGGGGAGCAGGCCCTCGGTCATTCGAAAATATATATTTCTATCCCTCGAATGGTAATCAGCAACTGCAATGCGCAAAAAAGCAGATAACAAAGAGAAATGTGGGGTTCTGCCGCGCAGTCGAGAGGTTCACAGAAATAAGCCATGTTGCAGACTGAAGGTTCACCAAATGCACCTCTCTTTCTGGTCGGTGAAGGCTCGCTGGCTTTCTGGAGGAAGAATTACTGTCTAGGGCCACAGATGAGATGAGCCGTCCGCAAGACTCTTGTATTGCGCCGCATGAATCATGCAGTGGAGTGGATGAAACTGACACCGACCACTAGACGTCAGAGAAAGCCGAATAAGCCCAGCACCGAGAATTGGAGGACGACACAGGGAAGGAGAGCGCGATAGATTATCGACCGAGAACAGTCAAAAATTCTTGAAATCCTGTGACAGGCCACATTTCCCCAGTGCACGAGCGAGGGAAGGCAATTTGACCAAACTTTCCGGCAAAAGTGATGCATTGAAGAAGCGAGGAAAGATTGGGGAAATTACTGTGGCCCATATTAACGACGAATTCCGGGAGCAGTTTTGAAAAACAGTGTAAGTAGAGGAACCTCCACAGTAGAAGGTTCAAGCGTCAATAAACCCCAGCATTGATCCGAGAAGAGAACATTCCAATTCCAGGAAGTCTGAGGACGCAGGAAGCGGGGACAGATTTGTCAGAAGATCCCTGTCCTTATATCGAGGATCATCGGTGAGACTACGTGGCCCCTCGGCGTGATTGTGATTGAAATCTGGCTGCGCCGTAGGCAGCAGCAACTGCGTCCTGTCTAGAAAGGGCTGCGCGTAGGTCAGCTGTTGAGCCTTGTGATGGGTTTTAAATGAAAATCCGGATACAGCCCCGGGCATGTTCAACTGAAAGCGGTCGAGTGCCTCTGCCATGATTGTAATCAGTGTTTCGCCGTCAATTGAATGTTCGACCTCAACCAATGATGAGAAACAGAGTCGCAAATGGGTAATTGCACCGCCGAGAGGTCATTTCTTCAAAGAACGGTAATAATCTGTGGATTGCGTAGGCGGACGGCAGGAAAGAGAGTGAAGGGCTGTTGAGCCTTATGGAGAAAGAGCCAACATGAGCAAATTGATGAGCACTGCCGATGAGCAAAATCTTAAAGAACGGTTAATGGTGCTTCCAAGCATCACATCGACATCACATTCTAACTTAAGCCCCTGTTTTTTGCACCGAAACGCATTCGGCAGCTGGATCAAGCCGCCATCAAAAGCATGCCGAGGTTGAAAATATACCGATACACTCTCAGAGTGTCGGTATAGTTGAGAAACCCGTATAGTAACAATTCCCTCGAGTCCTGATGCAAAAATTGCCAAAAGAGCGAAGTAAACTGTATTATCTTGATATTATTCCCACTATCAGAATGTAGTGGATACTCCAAGGATACTCGGGACTCGGGTGCCGCAGCAGAATTGGGAAATGGTAGTTACTTTTATCCGCAACTCAACCAGTGCCAATTCCTGACACGCATTTGGCATGGTTCAAGTTCCAGTTTCAGCATTATTGAGATCATCAGGTTTGGTGTGCGCCCTCGCTCATTGTAATACTGATATCTTTATTGGTTATTGAATTTCGATGTCCAGTACGTCTAACGCACTATTGCGAGCTGGCCGTTGACTTTCCTTCCTGCCCAAAATAGCAGTGTCTACAACGGGCTTGTGTATGATCTCATTTTGAAACTTCTGGTCAAGACGACGGTCTCTCCTAAGTCGGAAATGGCCTGCATGGAGGTAATGGTGGAGGCATTCCAGATGGAGCTCCTCCTATTGGCTGCGGTGCTATTGCATTTTTGCTTCTTCCTCCCTTCTTGCACCTCCTTGTTACTTCTTACAATATTCTTCTGAAAAGGTATATACTTGTTTGTTTGTAGTGCAACTCATTATGCCAACTGCACGAAATCGAAGTCATGACCTTGCGTTCTCGATGAGAAATTAGTACATGAATCTCGCTAAAATAAATACTGTGCATACGTCTATGATATTGGATCATGATGAGGATTTCGACCGCATAATAGCCTAAAGTGAGTGTACAGACTGAAACTAGAGCAAGGTAGAAGCTGCCCTATGATACTTAGGGCCTGATCGGGCCCGTCGGAATAGTTTCCGTCCCGGCCAAAATTTGAGCATCCGGAATTTTTTCCGTAGCCGTAAGCGTAACGGAACGAAGTGGTGCTCGGAGGCAAACCTAGGTAAACTGCCCAGTCTGTCACGCTTAGGACATCAAACCGTCCCGGAACGACGGGTCGTAAAAACGGTTACGCCCCCGTACCGTCAGTGGGGTTGGTTCAACCTCTAACGGCACGGTGACGGTACGGGTGAAGCCGTTTACGGGTCCCCGTGTTTACGCGTAAAAGACGCGCTCACAAAATCAACCAAAAGTGAGCATGCCGATGATGCCGAGAGCCTGCCACAGCATTACCAGTTCCCCAGCAACTCGCAAGTTACCAGCCGCATCAATGCAGCAGAGCAAACTCATTGGCGAGCATGCCCTATCAGTGATCTCGAGCCTCAATGCAAAGAGTAGCTGCAAATGCTGCTACGGTACTATGCAGCACAATCCAAAGCCTTTTTGGCGCATTTCCTCATGTGCTTTGCGCTTCCTGTCACGGAGACTGGTCTGGTACACCCGGCGTGCTATAAGACACGTCATGCTTCGGTTTTTTGGTGCCATGGTGCAGACTGACGTGTCGGAGATCGCGAGGAACAAAATGTTTATTCGGTTAATCAAGTGTGACAGTATTGTGACAGTATTGTGACTAGACGCGTTAACCTCAGTTAACCGGTGGGAAAACGGTAGGGTCTTTTTGATGGGCTGAGCCGTAACCGGACGGAAACTCTTCCGACAGGCCCGATCAGGCCCTTAGTGGGCTTTGCCTAGACTCGCAGGCCAGTCGACGTTCACTCGGTTACAAGACAGAGCGGGCGAAACGACAAATTGGGAAATAGTGCAAATAGACACAATATCAGAACAAATAATGATGAGAACGACAACAAAGGGGTAACCTCGTGGACGGACTGGGCTGGCACGTCGCATGTTTCAGTGATGAGTGTTTCCCCCGCCATTTGAGAGGTCGGGACTTAAAAAAAAATTGTCGAAAGCCTTCAGAAAAAGTGCTCAAAGTGTACTAATCAAAGTTGGGTTATTTTCGATTCTCTATCGATTGAGCCTAAATTGTGTTTTGACCGAATAATCATATATATTGTGATACTGTACAATTTCGTTCAAATCGGGAGTCACGCGTCACGCACCCCCCTGTCGATCACGAACTTTGGTCGATGTCACGCGTCACTCGGGCCTCTGTCGAACCTCCAAGTGGTCCCAAATTGCCTAAAAAAAAAAAAAAAAGGCAAAAAAGGCAAAATTTCCGGTTCAGATGCCGAAATTTTCGAGGTGTCATGCAAAAAATCAGCGGCTGCCGAAATGTCGAATAGGTAAAATGGGTCACGCGTCACACCCCCTGTCGATTTGAACGAAATTGTACAGTATTGAGCACAGCGGGGGGGTGAACTATGATATCTAAGATATATCCATCACCAAACAACTCCTCCTGGGCCCAAAGTCTTGTGGAATTCATGAATACTCAACGGTGTTTCCAAATCGGGCTTGATATGTGGCTGTCCATGTCCATCACTTTTGAGCGAAAAGCGAGCGAAACAGTGTGATTTCAGCATGCGGTATACAATCAAAATACATAAAGGGTATCTAAGCCTCGTCTTCATCAGAATCCGACTCTGACTCATCCTCATCTAGGTACCACTCGGGAACATCATCCATGTCCAGCTCCACATCACCCTCGTCGAAGCGCGTTAACGTTGGGGATTCCACAAACAGGTCCTCGTCCTCCTCTACAGGCTCGGGGTCGTCGTCTTCAGGCTCGTTGTCGCTGTCATCAGGACCCACAAGGGGTGGGAGATCAAAGTCGGCTATGTCAGATTCCGCGGAGCTATTGGTGGAAATAACGGCGGCGGTCATGACAGAGTTAGATGCAGCGTCGCCAGAAACATTGATGAGGGGCAGGAAGTCGGAAACAGGTGTTAGACCACGGCGCTCGCACATGATCTTGAACTGCTGATTAAATTCGCTGAGGGATGTTGTTGAGCTGCCATGGGTCAAGGTGGCCATGCCGACAGACAGGACGTCAGGAGCGGGCTTCTCGTCGTCATCCAGAACGCGACCCTCCTTCTCCACGTACACCTCGTGTTCGGCGAGGCTATCCATCAGCGCATCGATATCTTCCTCGAGGTTGGGAGTTGCATGTTTCGAGCCCTGGCACGCGCCGAGGTCGACATTGATTTTTGTAGCCAATTGCCGTAAGATGTCGACACAGGGGGATATGAGAGACAGCCAGTCCCACAAATGGCCAGCGCCGTCTGCTTTATATATTTTCTGGAGCCTATTAGGATATGTTCAAGTTGCAATTCAAAGACGCACCTTGATCCAGAAATTGAGGTGTTCTTGAACGAGATCAATCTCGACGAACGATTTCACCTTGCCCTGGGGATTCGCTAGCCAGTTTTGAAGAACAATATATCTAGTGTCGGCTCGTCAGTGAGAACGACCACCAAATAAAGTTGACACTCACCGAAGCTCCTTCGTCCAGATGCAAATTAGGTTATGCAGCAAATGAAGCATCTCGTGCGCATATTTTGTGCACCCATTGCCCCGATAGCAAAAGGCCCACATCCGCAGGATAATGAGAACGCGTCCGGAGTCGCCGGCCTTGATTGCATCGGCAAACTCCCGGGTCAGCAACGCGTCACGTAGAAAGAGAATGCCGTTCTCGAGGACCATGTCGCCCTTGCAGACGTGGGGCAGGTTGGATGTAGAAGGCTCGCCCGCTGTTCCTGACTTCTTCGCCACCTTTGCCTCTGCATCCCTCTTCCGCTCATCCGGAATCCGGCACTCCCGAAGCTCCTGTACACGATCAGCATCCGCATAGGTGCTGTAAATTCTTTTGGCATAGGTGACAAGAGTGTCGTAGGATGTGATGGACTCGGCGCACGCCTCGAGCGAGTCCTTCCCAGAGACCAGGAGCAAGCAATGAAGGACGCGTGCATACAACGATACCATGATCAGATCGCGGCAGGTATGGAAAGGCGGGAGCGAGGTGAGGGTGATGGGAAGTCGGTCGAGAACAGTATTGTGGAAACCGAGGCTTCCAGGGCTGCGAAAGGTGGGCTTGCCAAAGTGCGTCTCGAGAACACCGTGGCAGTCTGCAATCTTCGCGTGGAAGAGGCCGGGGACCGGTACGACATGTCGCCATGAGCTAGCTCCGCTCTCATGTCCGAGACGGGCATTCAAGATAGAACGCTGGCGTGCAATAGTCAGCTGGTCGCCCGCAATGAGCTGGATGTACTTCGCGTAATCGGGGTTGTCGCGCTTAAAGCCCAGCACCCGCATAATTTCCTCGATGACCTCGACATTGCCCGTGGTCGAGCTCTGGTCAATTTCCATCGAGGGCAAAGGATGGAGGGGAGTACGGTGGACGTCGATAATATTGGCACTGACGGGCTGCGACACATCCAGGTCCTCTTTCCATTTCTGGAAACCCTCTCCGCCATGCAAAACAACGATGCGCAGAATAGTGTGGACCATGTTTTCGATGAAAAACTCAGTCTCTGCAGGATTGAGACTGATGTCGTCTATGGTGAGTGGCCGGGCAGCGAGGATAGACTTGTCGAGCTCGGATGTGAGTAGGTGCTCGAGCTTTGCGTTGTGAAGCGGTATCAGTGTCGCGCAGGTGCCGTTCTCTTGCGCGCCTGAAAATCACTGTGAGTAAAAATTCATTTCTCGAATTCCAATGAACTCACTCTTGCGTCCGAGAATTTGCTCGGCTATCCGGTTCATCAAGTTCACGTTGTCGTAGACGATAAGGGCCGAGGGGGACGCTGCCAGATTCCGTGCTGTCTCCATGCATGCATCGCGCAGGAAGCTGAGCAGCCCAGGGCTGCGAACGCGCTGCTTGCGCTTTTTCTTGGATTTCTTCTTGGGCTTGTTGCTTTTGCCCTTGTTCTTCTTTCGCTTCCTTGGTCCGTCTAGGGCAGGTAGGTCATCGCCAGACCCATCGTCCGATGTGTCCGTGCTGTCGTCAACAAGTGGCTCCTGCGGTGAATGAGCGGAAGTAAGAATAGTACGTGGGAAACACTTGCCGCCGCATTCACGTCTGTTGCTTCTTCCACAGCTACACCACTTGGTTTCGGAGTCGACCTCGAAATAATGCTCGTGTATCCCATCGAAAACCCGTAGAGACTCAGAACGGAGTAATGCTGGCGCTGACCACCTGTGGCAGCAAGGTATGTACCCATTACAGCCTGCAGATAATTGTTCTTTTGACTTCGAGCACGAAGTAAAGTTAGCGCGGCCGTTCCATTCATCTATTGAGCATTGATTTTTGAGACTCGTCAGAATAGAATGGAACGCACGACCTTCTTCTTCTCTAGGAAAGCAGCAGTTCGCTGTTTCAACTGACGGGTTGTGGTCGAAAAAGCATCGAAAATCGCAAACGCAAATGGGGCCATCGCGCGTAGGGTTTGGGTGAGCTGCGCGAGGTTAAAATCGAGGAAGAACTGCTCGTTGACGTTTTTCTTAGCTTTGCTAAGTATTCCCGAGTTCGTAATCGACCCCGCCTCTGTGTACACCTTCTTTGCAACATGCTGTTTCGCCCAGTCATCAATGAACGCCCGCGTCGAGGTGTTGTACTTGGACGTGGTCCAGTACCCGAAAATGCGCTCCACGAGAGGTCGTTTAAGGAAGAAGCCTGACCAGCGCCAGTCCGTGTCAAATTTATTTTCCGGGTTGAAGACGTAGTCCATAAAGTCCGCAACAGACACATTCTGGGTCTGCATCTCTTTGAGGAACTTGTCGAACATGGCATTGCAGGCTGCCTGTCGTGCTAAATCCTCTGTCTCTAACCGCACCCGTTCAGCCTCAAGTGCAGCTTCCTGTCGGGTGTCTCAGCTGGAAAGGCAATACACAGTAAAATTCAGGTCCGCACCTTCTGGGCCCTTATTGCCGCAAGCGTCTCCATCCGTTGCAACTGCGCGCGCTGAGTTAAAAATTGTTTCTCTCTGCGTGGCGTCCACATAATGTCGTCGCTCGTTACGTGCTCCTCGGGGTCCTGGACAATTACTCGCGGCAATTCCATAGGCGGTATGGGAAGGTTAAATTGATGTCGGAAAAATGATAAATAACTTGCAACGGTCTGAGTCTGCTTGAGACCTTGAAACGGCTTCCGACAGCTTCGAAGGCGTGGCGGAGCGGCTCACAAGACGTCCCAGACCGCTCCAAGGGGCATGCGAGTCCCGACAACCTTGAGGGACCTTAAAAACCGGTCTGGAGGGACTTCGCTTGAGCATTGGAGTAAATAAAATCAATCAATATCATTAACACGTAGATACATGTCCTCGTCAACGCAATCAATAATATAATGCATTTCTGCCTTCCCACCAAAGATTGGGCAGAGTAAAGTGCCGCGGACGACGTGCTCCAGCGTGACAAAGCTGGCAGTTGTCGCTGGCATTTTCTCTCGAATAGGACAGTCTGTTTAATTTCTGCAAGATCTTCTTCGACGGCCGATAGGCGACTCTCCAATGTATGCCAGGCATCGGGCTTTGTGCCCAGTGTATTATTCGAAATCGCCAAGAGTGGCGAACGATGGGACGGAGTGTTCGGTGTGGAGGAATTTAAACATGATGAGGGAGAATTATTGCGTCGGTGGGCTTCTCGCTCAGGCTCCGAGTCGGAGACATGCGTCGTGTCCGAGTCTGTACGATGCGGAAAAAGCATTGAATTGTGGCTAGGGGGCGTACGGCAGCATCTTGTCAGTGAGGTGGAGCGAGTGATGTCACTGACTCACCCACTATATCAGCCGACAGTGAGTGACGCCGTGACTCCACCTCTTTGGTTTCGAACCACCACCATCCCACACCCTGCCGTCCCCTCGCCACCCCTCGCCGCTTGCTGGTCGTCACAGTATCAGGTATGTGATCTTTCCAGCTGCGGCAGGCAATATATTAATCCTGTCTATTGTCGTTGTTTGTCGATCTGTGCGTGGGCTCAGGTATGCTGTTTACTTCCACTGTCACGGTGTTGTCTTACTAACTCAAGCTTGTCTGCCTCTAGGCACCTCTCTGCGCAGGTATGTCTAAGCAGGCCTCCCTTTCCTGCCGCCATCATCTAATGCTACACTTGCTGGTACATATGTTACCTGTTGTAATGGTTCGTTCTCAAAGCTAGTATGTGAGTAAAGAGTTTCCTTCTCGCATACTCCCGCTGATTTGATTCAGAACTTATTAATTTCTGGCCGCTGTCCACTACAGCTACATCGTAGTTCGACGTAGTGGTAGTACTGATTAATATATTCATTTTTGACGGTTTTTTGTTGTGCCTGGTATGATTATTTGAGCCGAGCATTGGCGCATTGTTGAGAGTAGAATGCTGGGCTTACGAAACCTTGAGTGTTACTGGAAGGTCGGCTGTCACCCGAGCGCCTTGAGAGAGCCTGGGAGTCACGGCATGGCTTGGAAGTTGTTACGGATTTCTTACCTGTGTGCTGCAAGCCACCCAAAACCATGTGACCTTGCAGTGTTTTGCAACGCGTCCCAGGACGTTTCAAGCTGATCAAGATTTTTCCGACAGATGGGTGGTTCACAAGTAAAGAACAGACTGAATTTATTAGAGAAGTAGCTAGGTATTTATACAAACTGCTTATCTATGAGTCAGTGGGTAATTGGTATTGTAGCTATGAAGTCCATGTGAAAGATGGAGCTGAAACGAGGCAACGAGATAGGATAAAATATAAGAGCATGTGCAATGGTTGAATTTGCAATGCGGAGTTCAAGTGGGTTGAAACACGGTCACGGGTTGTATTTCCAACACTCCCCCTCAAACCGTGGACAGTCCAAGCGCACGAGCAAAGTGCTTAGCTTTAGCGCTCGGCAGAGCCTTGGTGAGAGTATCAGCCGTCATCTTGTTCGTGGCACAATAGATGGGCTCGGTAGCTCCGGCCTCCATGATGTAGCAGATATAATGGTACCGCAAATCAATGTGCTTGGTGCGTGCATGGTAGTGACCATCCTGAGCAAGTGCAATAGCTGACTTGCTGTCACTGAAGAGCGTGGTGGGAGAGGTCAACGGGCGAAAATTTCCCCGATGAGTTTGCGCATCCACATCGCTTCTTTTGCAGCGTGGGTGGCGGCAACGTACTCGGCCTCGGTGGTGGAAAGGGTGACCAATTCTTGCTTCTTCGAAGACCAAGAAACAGCGCCGCCGTCGACCATGAATACGTACCCAGTGATGGCCCTGCGATGATCCTGCGAGGCGCCATCGGCATCAACATAGCCTTGCAGGCCACGTTTGTCTCCCCCGTAAACCAGCCGCAAGTCCTTCGTGCCCCGAAGATACTTGTAGATGTGTTTAACGGCTTCCCAATGCGCCCAGCCTGGGTTATCGTTGAATTGGGAGACGGTGGAGATGTCGAATGCAATATCGGGCCGACTGCCCATAGCGGCATACATCAAGGATCCGACAGCTTCGCGATATGGAACATTCTTCATCTTCGCGATGTCCGCAACGCTCGTCGGGCACTGGGATTTTGTGAGAGGAATGTTGGGGTCGAGAGGCATCGCGCTCGGCTTCAAATCGTTGAAGTTGAACCGTGTGATTATTGCCTCGATGTAGGTGTGCTGCGATAGGGAGAGCGTGCGCTCGATGCGGTCTCGAGTGACCTTGATTCCCAGAAGCCAATGAATTTCGCCTAGGTCGGTGAGCTTGTATTTCTTGTTCATTTTAACCTTGAATTGCTGGATCTGTGGAAGGGAACTGCCCAACATCATGCAGTCGTCGACATGGATGGCAAGAACAAGAAGATCATTATCTTCCTCCTTGGAAAATACTCCATGGTCAGATTCACATCGTTTGAAGTTCAAGTCGGCGAGGGCTTCGCAAAGAAAGTCGTACCAGTTCTTCGCACCATGGCGAAGGCCGTAAATGGATTTGTGCAGTTTCAACACAAACATCTTCCTGTCATTTGTGGCATAGCCGGGAGGTTGTTCAAGGTAGATGGACTCGTCATCGGCGAGAACTCCATTCAAGAACGTGCTATCGAAGTCGATAGTGTGAACCGGCCAATCGTTGCGTGCCGCGATCGCGAGAAGGAGCCGAAAAGAAGACAGTTTGGCAACAGGTGCGTAAGTTTCGTAGAAATCCACACCGTAAATTTGGGTGAATCCCTTCACGACGAGTCGGGCTTTGTACTTCTCGATTTCGCTGGCGGCGTTCTTCTTGATACGAAGAACCCATTTCGCACCAACGACGTTAGCGCCAGGTGGGCGCTCGGTGACGGACCACGTGCCATTAGGTGGGCTCAGAGTTCGGCTCCTGCACGCAGGCGCAGGCGCAGGAGGTCATGTGCTGATGGCTGATGGTCACAATTGGTGGCTGCTTATTCATGTATACTAGGAGCCTCTACTAGCTGAAAAAGATTACATTTGTCGCTGACTTGTCGTCTCCGTCCTATACCACTCTCGTTCACCCCGGAGCCTTACCAAACCTCTTCAATAATACCATACCCATGCCTCCCCCGAAAGAAAAGATCACCCTAGCCCCCATCTCGTGGAGTGCAAACGACGGAGTTTTGATTTGGTGTCTCCTCGATATCATCCAGGAAAAAGAGAATTTTATCCTTCTCTTTGGCAAGCAGGACCCCAAGCAGGTATGTAAACTGCCCATCCTTATTTCTACCCCTATTATCTCTGTCCTTTGGTCAGAATACGTCCGGAGACAACAAAATCACTGTATATGAGCGGATTGCGGCGAAGTTATTCCCCGAGGACTTCCAGGACCATCCCAAAACCCTGGGAAAGCGTGTCAAAGGGAAGGCAGATGAGTATGGTCGCTCCAGATCCTCCGGAACGCGTGCTTACCACTTGCAGTCTCTGCAAAATCTACAAGGAGAAGTCATCGCTTCTCCGCCAGACTGGCGGTGGAGTGGGTGCCCCCGAGGATGAAGACGAGACTGGGGTGCACCACTACCTTGACTACTACTTGGGGGGAGGCCGATGCTTTGCACGGCACGACTCGTACTTTACTTTTGGTAGTGATGTACTGCTTATTTGTCAAGCCCTTGTCGAGTCGAAACCCGGAACACGGAGCAGTTTCCCAATAAAAAAAATAGATAGGAGTGTGGAGAAGGCCCAAAGAAAAGTTGAGCAATGAGGCGTGAACCAAGATAGAAGTCTGAGGAGGGATTTATCAGGTGTTTTGGACAACAAGCCAAAGTTGAAGCATATACGAGCAATTGACAATTTCACGTTCCCGGGATATCTGAACTCTTTACAAACGAGTAACAAGCCGTATTTCCGAGTAGTTCAATCCCATGAGTTGACGAGCTGCAGACCAACTCCAAACTACAATGAAGATACACTCAGGATGGTTTATAAATTTGAAGCATTGGACAAAACAGGGAATAGATGAGCCGGGATATTTCTCTGGGAACATGTGTTCAATCAAAGTACCGTCCACCATCCACAGATATCTGGAACCAACATTGAAATCAGTTAATCCAGCTTTCAAACATGGGCAAACGGTACTTGCCAATTGTCCTGTGTGAAAGGCAAATAAGTATATATCAACTGGATGGCTCAAAACTGCATTGAATGAAGTACCGACTGGTGGCTGTGTTGAGCCTTTGTACGACGGTCGGATACAGCTGAGAGCCTTTGTACGAAGGACTTCGGATACAGCTGGTCGCACTGTTCGCCGGCCTGATCGCCGTTGACAAGTTGACAGGGACCAAAGCACAGTCAAACAAAAATGCACAGCCTTCGTTGGCGCTTGAACGACAATGAAAACCGACCCCGAAGCCCCAGGGGAAAGTGAGTGGGCACTCATCAGAGGTGAAAAAATTCCAGATTTAATCTGGCACTGCAGTCAAGCCCATACAGGACACCAATAAAATAGCAGAAAGGAATTTCTGAATTGACATCCTCAGAGCGGCGGATGCACATCGCAACAGGACTCGGGAACATTGCCATTGGGTTCCAGGGGTGATAAAACCCTGGAGGCATGTTAAACTGGAGCCTTCACAGGATGTACCTGCGTGCACACAACATCAACATTTTTTAACATGTTTGTTACAAGTGTCTTGACGGCAGCGGTACAAATATTACTGGGACATGTAAATCGCATTTTGGGACTTCAAATACATGTCAGAATATTTTTACAGCACGGAAGAACCAATGAAGCAAGTACAGGAATGAAATCACAGATTTTTTGGAAGGGAAATGAACTGTGCCGGAACAATGGATTATATCGCCCTGAAACTGCCTGTCCCATGGACTAGGAATTGGAAAGGACGTGTGGCTCTAACCGTTTGGGTAATGCAGTCAAGGAACATGCCAGCAATCAACAAACCATGATTTAGTGTATTTGGCCTACCATTGGGCCCAGAGACCCTGGAAAATTACAGGAGATCATCCATCCTGGATGTGTACATCTAGAGTATCCAGAAAAAAAATATCAAGTTGCAGGCTTGAAATTTACATCCAAAGGCTCAGCCGACACTCAACCAACAGTTGCTGTTGGATACGGATTGCTTCATTAAAAGGTCCAAGCACATGGAACAAAGTTAATTCTGGTTCAATACTCAATTTTGCACAACAAAATCCAATTCTGAGCAACGCAGGTCCCGCCATGAACACATTCCTTCTTCACAACGGGATCACGTGATTTTTTGCGTCGGCGATGGGTGAATAAATGATGGCAAGAGGCCGTCAAGCGGCGGGTCGCAAACAGAAACAGAAATATAAGACGGAGTTTTGTTGAATTTGCAGACAGAAGGTTGTGTAATTTTGGGCCGGAGTGTCGACACGGGTATGCAAAGTGCCAGAAGCTGTACAGGCACGAATGGAAAGCCATGTACACTACACCAGAGCGTAAGCTCACAGGTGCGTTAATTACGATTTGGCCGTTTCCTTTATCATTCAACCTGCGTTTAGAGCATCTGGTGCAAGACGAGACGTGTTCCGTGCGCAGGGCGCGCACCGTGTGTTCTTGTCATAAGCGGCACACCGAATGGGTGAGTTACGTGTATGTGGGAGGAGAATGGGGATTGGAGATGGAATTTTACCATTGGATTGCGTTGCGCGGGTATACGTCGACTGCTACCTATTTTTGAATGTACAAGTTCTGACTATATGTAATACTCGAGGTATCTAAGCAATGTATATCAACGTGACCGTTAAACCGCGCTCGTAGACATCGATGAACGCACTGACATAAGAGAAACCATTGAATAATCTGGTGGAGAATTACATTTCAAAGGCGACAGCAGAGTTAATGAATATGACCGACCAAATCAAATTACGGCACAATTGAGCATCACGGCGCTTAAGTGATCGTTGCGTTCAAAAAACATCGTCCGTTTGAATATTTGATGTTTTTTTTCCGACAGGACACACTTACTTTGCAACTTAGGCTCCTTCCTCTGGTGTGTGGAATACAACCTACATATGAAGTTATGTGCTTCCCACCGATTCGCCTCCCAGCTTTGGAAAACTGGATTGACGGCTGATTGATCAAACCTCCTAGAACCACCCACCTGCCGCCCCACGGGAGTGCGAAAATTTTAATCTCAACGCGTGAAGTCCAGAAAATAGGTTAGACAAAGTAAAAGTAACGGAGAGACTACGACAGCATACCAGAGACTCGTGGAATTTTATAGAGCATGGTGAGCTACTTTCTCACATTATCGGAGATGCACCGGTTTCTGCTCTAGGAAAGGGGACTTGACGCCCAAGCTGCCCCGGACGTCGCTCCACCGAATCGAGAGCGTGACAAGGCACCGCGCGCGATTGTTTTCGAGGACTACCCAGGCGCCGTTGTAACCAAATGATCCGCACCTGAAGGGCACCAATTTACCGCTCCTATAGCCCCACAGGATAGTTCCCGACCTAGACACGTGAATGTGCAACTCTGTATCCACAATTAAGTAGCCTTGAGGGCCCAAGGCCATCCAATTAATTTTCTTACCCGTGTTAAAAATGCGCCAGAGATCAGGATAGGCCCACCGGAGACTGTGTATGTGGGAAAGAAAACGGGCTGAACCAAATGCGGGATCATGTTGCAATACATATTTTACTCTCTGTGCGAGTTGGTTTAAACTCCTGTGGATGCTGTGGACTAGGCGGTTGCTTCGCTCAGTTTATAACAGACCGTAAAAAGCCGATGTTAATCCAGTCCTGTTGCCCGTACCACTATTCCAAGATGAACTACACTGCCGCAACAAAATCAATCAAAAGCGCACCATCAACCAATGTTCCTGTTCATTGTGCACTCTGACCGTCTCAACCCGTATCCGGAGATTCAAAAACAATCTGGAAGTACAATTCGATCCAACACACCATCCTCGCTGAGCATTCGTTGCAAGAGGATTTGCTTCCTCCAATTCCGCACAAATTTATGGCAAAGATTTTCAGCAGCGGTGCAGAGGAAAGTGCTTTGGGAATTACAGAAGCTCAGACTAAGGAATGGACAAAGGATCATGCAATTCCAGACAGTGACACGATTGACCTGTGGATATCTCCCGAGAAGAGACCGAGAGCAGTAACGGGCTCCACAGATTCCGGATTATCAGTTTCAGACAAACATCAGACACCGAAGAAAGCAAGAGATGGTCCGTAAATTGCCGTAGTTTATGTAATTAGATATATGCTCAGATTGTACTTCAATGTAGTCTTGAATTTTGTTTAAGGCACAGCAGCAAGCCTACATAGGGCAGGTTCATTTCGCCGATAGCTCGCGTGGTCTCCCCCTGGGTGCTGTACCGATATGGCCCAGAGCAGATAGGAGGTATTGAACCACGCCTCCAGCGCCAGATTACATCCGAACATCCGAAGGAGACCGACTTGTCCGTTGCATTCTAGAAGTATGAAGTGTATTTGAGGAGACTTTCGGACGGAGGATGGAAATGCGGGTACTTAATGGCTGAGTTTGAAAATGGTCACGGGAACAGCTCTACGCGTCGCGTAAGGAACGGAAGCAGGTGCAAACAAAAGTGAGTTCAAATGTTAAGGAAAGCGATAGCACAAGGCTTTGACGCCTCTGTTGACATCGATAACTTGCGGGATATCCTGCCTATGTATAAAGGCGAAATACCCGCCAACTCCTGCACCGCAGTTGGCTACACAATCTCCAACTTTGTCAAAGCTTCGAGGCGAAGCGAGGAGCAACATCTCAGCTTCAACATTCAATGGGTTGTTGTTTTGGGCGAGCCGGAGTAGACTTTACATTCGTATTATTATACCCTTGACTATCGCCTTAACGCGGCGTCTCGTCGAATGTTTTCTAGCCCTTTAATTATGCTTTGATACATGAATAAGCAGCCGGAAAATTACTGTTCGCCCTGATCTTTGAGTATGCGGGATTTCTTGGTAGCGATGGTGTATGACACGACAGTAACTCAACATTGCACTTAAAAATTTTCTACAGGAACAGTATTTCCGAGAGGGTGCACCCCGACGTTCCCTAGTGACTATATTATGAGCATGAAACGGCATCCCGGATGGCCGAGCAAACATGCGATCATTGATTTCGGGTAATCCCGAAGTGGCTTGTACGCAACATGTGCATCGCCACACGAGTGTTTTTTCCCATCAGATTCTCGTCTTGACTCATGGATCTTCCACCACTCGCGGACAGATTCACGCGCGGTAGAGTTTCGCCGTGAAATGTGGCACAAAATGGACAGCACCATGCCCAGGATCCGAAAAGATGGGGCACCAGTAACCAAGCTTCGATTTTCTCCGGTCCCCGGATTTTCATTGATAACATCAAGATGAACTCCGGATGCACTATGAATAGGGCGTTTCACACATCCCAACTTGAGGCCCGATTTGAGCCCCAACTTGGACCCCAACTCAAGACGAAGTTGGAACCTGCAATTAGGCCGATTTCGAAGTTGGATGTCAAATCGTGCTTAACCCCACGATCTGACATCCAACTTGACCCCAACTTGGCACCCGATTTCGTGCCCCAACTTCGCTTAACGCACCTTGGATACGCGAGAATGCCAACTTGATGCCAACTCAAGTTGATCTCGGACTGATGGGCATTCACACATCAGTCCCCAACTTGAGTCCCGACTTCGACCCCAACTTGGTCAAGTTGGCGCCAAGTTGGGGTCGAAATCGGGGTCAAGTTGGGGCTGAAATCGGAATGCGTGAAACACCCTAATGCATCGTCATCAGGTTACAGTTTTTCAACACAGCCAACAACTCTATGTGCTCCCTTCCATCCCTCCGGGTTGCTCCGAACCATCCGCACATCTCGAGCTCAACTTCATTCCGTATTCCGCCGGCAGCGGAGTCTCTCGCGACCCAAGTAGCCGCCCAGAGTGCTGCAAATTAATCGTAAAAGTGGCAACCACCACCATAGCACCATCCAGCACGTTGAAGTACAGCTCATTCAGCATGAAGCCGCTTTGCCAACCCGAGGTGAGCTCAATGATGCGGTAGATTGAGCTGTTGGCATTGGAGGGGGCATCTGAGCGATTGAGAAATGCAGTGTGAAGTTGGATATGCACCGGATAGACAAAACCAGCGTGGAGAATGCTACCGCATAGATCATGTGCTTGGTCCCTGGCTGAAGGACGGGTTGATCCCTTGTTCGAATGTGGAGTCGGAGGGGACGGTCTTGGGCGTAGCGCACAAGGAATTCGGTGGTGAGGACACAGTATGCCACCATTGCCGCTGTGAATGAGATAGTAGGATGTAATGCTGCGGTGGCAAGTCGAATTTAAACACGTACCAAATTGGAAAATAATTCCTCCAAGCATGTTATGCGCTCCCTATGAGTCAAGACAAATGAGTCAGAGAATCAGGAAGGAGGAAATCGCTGACCAGTTGAGCCCGGTCCGGAGTCGTCGCCGCTGCCGCAATAGAACCCCCTGCGGCCTGCACCAGCAGTGCGATGATGTCCTTCATTGATTTCGACAGGAAAATGTTCGTATTTGATAATAATCCCAATCAGCACAGTACAACTATCAAAGAGAACGATGAAGATGACGGCAACATATTCATGAGGGGTGTAGCCATACTCCGAAGGTGCTGTTGAAATTGAGGAGACGATGAATGGTCGAAGTTGAACTCACGGTGGTAAAGAGAGGACATTGGTGAATAATTTCGTTGTTAGTGGCGGATGTTTTCCAACAGCTCTTTTATTCCATTCCGCAGCTTTCCTTCCACCTCAGATGTTCGTAATTGACATCTCCCGGCAGTACTTGAGGGCTCGATTTGAACAGCCACAAGTCATTTGGTCTTCATAAATCAATGCCATTCAGCCGCGGATGGCGATGAGTCATTTCTGACTCGTAAGGGGTTCGATGATGTGAGAAAAATAAAATTCGACTCGGAACTCCGCTGAAAACCGAGTTCAGATTGACGTTGAACTTTCCCTGCGATCCACCGACATTTGCCAGGAAGCAGTGTGCTAATGTGAACATCTCCGAGATGCCCGAGACCAAAGGTACTGCTGGGGTTGAAGTTTGGCTCACAAATTTCGGGTGGTTTGTGGCAGTTTACTGGTTCTATCCGAGACGTTGAGCCCAACTTCGTACAGGCTTGAGCTCAATCTCGAGCCGGCTTTCCAGTTTGGGAATCGAACTATGAAGCGACACGGGTTCTCATCTCATTACTGATGCAGAAATACATCAAAGCCCACTTCGCCTCAGTTTTGATGTTACTTATGAATCTTGGGGGACAACTCACAATAATATCGGATCCGAACCCAGAACAAAATGCTTTTCGTAGGCCCATGAACGTTAATGCTCGCACAAATTGAACTTGCCGTTCCCAAAATGGTAATAAATACAAGTCATGTGATGAAAAGCGACATTCTCGGTCCTCCCCCCTTTGAAACCCCCCAAATAGGCACATACAGGACAAGTTCTGTTTGTGAAGGACATCTCGAGTGATGATTCAACACCCTGGTTGATGAGTAAAGACACCCTCCCAAGAAGTACCAATTCCACCTTCTGGTTCCATTTATTGAATTGAAATACCAATGACCACCCTCTTCTATGTTTCACAGGGATTCAATCAGTAATGGTAACACCTCACTGGGGAGAACATCGGGCACTCTCTATTTTTGTTAGACAGCTCGTGGGCAAAATACAATATACAATCTGTCACAGATATAATAAATGAGAGCACGTGGGAGGCAGAGTAGCAAATAAACATGTTCAAGATTCCAATGTTTTATATTACAACCAAGTATAAATGAGGGATAAATCTCGGAATCAAACACACTGTAGTTGTTAGGATAAAACTAAGCTACATATGTGTTTTGAAACAAATAACAAAAGGATTGACCCAACGGACTCGAACCGGCCCTATCTTTATGCATTATATAATCACTAATTTCATTAGATTAGCCTGCTAAAAAGACTTCAAAAAGCTAATGAGGACAGCCACTATTTTCATTACACTATTCAAACGCACTGATAAATGTTCTGCCAAATCGAAAATCTGGTTCCCGATTGATGAAAAGAACGAGTACATAAAGTACTCGTAACATCCCCCACGACGGTCCGCACCATGATACGCCCATTGCGGCCGTAAATATTTGGGGTGCGTCGCAATGTCATTCAAACTTACCTTTCTTGCTAACGCAGTCCTAGAAAAAATTAACATGGAGTTCCCTTACTTCTCGGAGCTCCACAAGTTCCTCAGCACACGTCCCAACGTCGTCCCCCCCCGTGATAACGACTAGGACTAGTCCCAGTGGCCGCCAGGTCGTGCATAATCAGCAGGCTAACCCTCCCGCTCCAAACCAATTTGACGACGCTCATATTGATCCCTACCTTCTCAATCGCTCAGCGACACCTCCCCCCCTTCGAATGGACGATCCCGACGATCCAACGACCAGGACTCATCGCCGACGCGTTTGGTCCGTACTAATAACCGCATTCGCTCGCAACAGCCCGCGGCGGCTCCAAAAGTAGTCAGGGTGCCGAAGCCTTCAACTTTTGGCACAGATCTTACCAATGCGATGGAAAAAGCTCGCTCGTCAATTAAACACATTCCCAAGAAACAATTGTTGGAGGATGTCATCATTGAGTCGTCACGGTGAGTACTTTCATTCATATCGCCGTCATTTACTGATTATGTTCAGCGAAAATATCAAAATCGCACGGGAGCGTGCTGAAGCGCAAGCTGAGCATCGTCGTCAGAGTCTCCTCGTCACACAGAAGGCACAACTGATGGATATGCTCAAACTTGGGATCTATACCATCGAGGAGACGAAGGCGAAGATAGCTGAGCTCGATACTCCGGTCACATCCAAATCCACATCAACCAGGACTCCGCCCACTCCCCACACCCCCCGCACGCCGCGCGGTGCTGCTGTGACTCGTTTTTCTCCCGCGTGGGACATCAAGTCCGGGAAGTCTCTTCCCAACGAATACCTCTCTTTACTTCATTGTTTCCTTCCTACTCACTCACTTTAATCACTGTTAATTTTATTCAATACATACGTATTTACCTACACATCTCTGCCGCGATGGGCCAGCAGTTCTGCAGTGAATTGAATTCGCATCTGCTCACCCTCGTCATCTGCATATTGCCATTCCTGTGGCTCATCTGCATCCCCGCGATCCTGCTGCTCTTCATCCGAACCATGTAAACTTCCGAACGCCGCTGCAGATTCCACTCCCTCGACATCAATGACGAGGTTATGGAGGATGATCGCGACTGTGATCCAGTGACATGCCCGCTCGTGGTCCTTGATTGAGTTGATGTTTACGCGGAGATTGCGCAAGCACTGCCATCGACCTTTCAGTGCACCGATACAGTGCTCGGATCGAACACGCAAGTGAGAGACCACCTTGTTGAACATGGTGTTTTCTGGAATGAGTGCAGCAGGGCGTCAATGAATCGGAATGGTGTGTGCGTTCAGTGTATATGCTGAATCTCCCCATGCAAACTCTTCTCCTTCAAAGAGGTAGTCTGGTGTAAGGACAGCGGCGGTATGTTCAAATGCAGCTGCATCGTGGGCAGAGCCAGTGAAACCATGGCAGTAATCACGAATACGCAGGTTGGAAGGAATATTCCCAACCTAGAGTTAAATCAGCAGCATGCAAACATAATTTCGTGTGATGCACCTGAAGATTTAAACCATAGTTCGCTTTGCGAGTATAATATGCATCGCCGTTGAGCCCGGGCTTGGCGTAAAGGACAACAATAGTGTCATCGTACATGATCCACCCTTCACGCCACAAGCCTTTAACCCTAGATGCTCGTCCATCCACTCTTTTTCGTGCTCCTTTTCCGCGGGGGTCAGTGGACGAACAAACATGTCGTGCAAATCTTTGATTGCGTCAAAACATCGATACGTGAAGGCTTCTACAGAACCTTCACTGATTCCTGTAAGCCTCACGACATCCTCGAACGACACAGCATTTCCATAGTGCCCCAAACGATACAGGGTTACAGCAAGCTGGATATCGACAGGGGTTTGGGGAACGTAGGAGTTGTTGGTGAACACAGGATGTTTTTGGATGAGTTCTAGGATGACCGTAAAACACCAGTGGGGAGACGCGAAGCATCCCTTGAAATCGGCCGTGATCCTCCGGGTTTTCTGCATACTGCCAAGCAAGATGTAGGTTCCCAGATTTGGGCACGGGTGTACACCCTCGCAAGTAGCGTGTTGATTTTATAGCTTCCAGAATCGCCAGGTCTAGCTGTAGCTGAGCCTCCTTGGCCAGAAGATCACCCTCTGCATCGCTATCACCATCACTATCATCATCGTCGTCGATGGAAGGAGTGAGCAGGTCCCGAACGGCCATATGCTTGAGATAGGAGTTTGTTATTTGTGAGTGGACAGTCCTCTCGGCCCATGGCAGGTTGTATGGGGGATGTGATGAGGGAGAGGAAAGGCTATGGTTTCAATCGATCCTTTAATGTACATCCGCGTAGCTATCGATGAACAAGAACACCCATTAGGCCGGAAATGGCTTAGAACAAATAATGTGATGATGGTCACATCACATGACTTCCTGCGCCTGCACCTGCGCGCAGGAGCCGAACTCTGAGCCCACCTATTACGTTCCAAAGCGGCAAGTCCGATCTTGATCGCCTCTTCCCATTTAGGCCAATCCAGTCTCTTCTTCGCCTCCTCAAACGTCGGCTCAAGTCCCTCGGCACCAGCGGTAACGGCTGCCATTGCAAAAATCCTCAACTCCAACCATTTCCAGTCATCTGAGACTGCGGCATCCTCGTCTATTGCTTGAATACCCTTCGGGATAGCTGGGTCTGCACGGCGGTTGCTGGTAACACCTTCACCATCGCGGAGGCTACGAATGTACCCAGATTCCTTCCGCACACGTTTGGGACGGCCCTCAGGCTCTTGCTCCTCGAAATCTTGGCCCAAAAAATCGTTCTGTGGCGGATTTTGTTCGTGCTCGGCTGGCTGTAGATCATCGACATCTGGAACTTCCTCAATTCTGGCTCGAGGAACTTGCTCAGCTGCTTCTGGAGTTTTATCGGGTGCTGGAACAGCGCTTTTCTGGGTAGCTGGACGCTCGATTACATCCCACTCCCCCTCGAGCGGCACCTTTCCAAGAACAACATCTTCTTCAAGCTTGAAGCTGACGCTGCGCTCCGTTGATAGGGCGTGTACCAAAACATGCATGAAAACACCAGTTTTTATTTCATTTTGAACCTATTAGCGGGCAGAAGTGAGGCATTAGATTATGAGCGTACACCCGCCCTGGGGTGGTAGGCTACACTATTGATGGCCGAAAGTCAGTGTAACAAACCAATTATGAAGGATTGAGTAGACTTGACAAGGCAGCCCAAAAGGCTGTTACGTCCTGACTATGATATTCTACACTGAGCTATGGATGGTGGCGGTAAGCCATTATCTTATGCGCTGGAGGTGAAACATCAGGGAACTACTCAGAATTATTGACTTGCCATCTCAACGGCCTCTGAATAGTCTGATGACTATTAAAACAAGATATACGAAGTCAGGATTGGTACAACCACATTAGGGCCGGCAGGGATATAGCGCCGCGCCATTTTGTGTATAAGACCAACTGATTAGATTAGGATGAAGACTTGTTTACCGAGTTACTCATCGCTGTGGTTACTCGGGCAGATCTGACCGTTAGAAAGATGCGGACCTCGCATCAAGGATTTACTGATATGATTGATGAGGATCGACACTATAGTGTAGCGCCGCGCTATACTTTACTGGTCACTATACTGTTGTGCTAGTATAGTGCCGCGCTATCCTGTCAATCTGCTTGAATATTTACTATGAGTTCCACTGAGCTTGTGAAGTGTGGGCTGATAGGGAAATTGAATAGAATTTGACTAGGACTGACTTGACTAGTCAGTGATGACAGACTTGCTCAGTCAGAAAGATGGAAACCAAGACAACTAAAGCACGTCTTATGGCGTGCTAGAGAAATACATGTGGACTAGCCCCGGTAGCAGGTCATAATACCCATGGTTGAGAATGTCTTCTACGCCATTGGCCATTCACTACTCGGGCTCCCACCCTTCATTGTTCCTATTCATTCCGTCTATCTCCTTTACTTCTCTCTGAAATGTATAAAAGCCAGCTGTGTACTCTGTATTAGCCAGTAAACTATCCCCCAGATATACGGGCAATATAGTAGACTCTAGATTTGTGACAAGACATCAGATATATTTGCAGACGCACAGAAAAGATTAAGAGATACGGGACGTCGAAAAGACTACCAATCGCATTGATATAAGAGCCTCGTTCAAACCTGCACCAACTTGTCTCCTGTAGCAGCGCTTTAGGCCTCCAGGACTAAGGCTTGTTGTGTAAATTGTACTCTCTTGTCTCCTGTAGCAGCGCTTTAGGCCTCCAGGACTAAAGACTAGTCTGTGCTAGTAGAAGTGAAACCGCCGCCTTCAGTGTAACTGTCCGTGCCTTAGCCCAGCGTCCACCTTCTGTGTAACCGCCCCGTTTCGTTGAAACCGCCGCCGTTCGTGCAGCGTTGGTTGATATTGAAGTAGCGTCTGTCTGTTGATAGTCTGCCCTACCTTCTGCTTCTTGGCTAGCTGCCAGTAGTAGTGTTAGGTTCTGCCGCTCACAAAGAAACTGAAAGCTCTGAACAGTCTAAAGTTTACTTGAGTCTTGATATCCTGTTGGCGTGAAGTCCCTGCTACCCTAGCTTAACCGTGCTTAAACCGCATAGTTGCTATTGAAACAAAGCCTTATTCCAACCTTGCACACCCTTTGATGGGTGATACGTACCCTACCTCCCTGAACACACACACACACACGAGTATTAGGATTAGGATTAGTGATTTGTTTTGGTTTTGGTTGGTTTGAGTAGAGTGACTAGTTCGCTTTTCTCACTAGTCAATCCATTAGATTTCACGGCCGCACCCTAGTGCACCGTTTCACCGTTCCAACAGTGCGCCGATTGGGCCAATAATGCGGTGAGCAGCACTCTCCTCATCGATTCCAACCCAGTAGCCAGCACTTCCGCGCATATCCAGCTTCGAATCATCCGGATTGTGCACAAGAACCTTGCAGCCCCAAGGATGCAAGTCGTTTAGGACCGGCTTCGTTCCAAAGACGATCTCATACGGTGTGGTATCTCCAATTGCGCGGGTCCAGGTACAATTTTTCAAGTACACAGTGTACATGAGTGCTTCGCCCCACAGGAACTTCGGAAGACCGCTATCATGAAGCATGGCGCGAACCTTGTTCAAGAGCGTTCGGTTGAGGCGTTCCGCCACGCCGTTATACTCGGGCATGTGGTGGACAGTGAGGCGCCAGATGGTTCCTTGAACCGCGAGGTAAGCGTCAAATTCTTTGCTTCTATATTCCCCGCCGCGATCCGAGCGCAGGCACTTGATTTTGACATTCTTCTGCGTCTTCCCACCAGGCCTCTTCCACGCGGTAATGCTCAAAGACCTCGTCTTTGTGAGCCATCAGGTAGGCACGCGTGTACCGGCTGTTGTCGTCCGTGAAACTGACATAGTATTCCTTGTGGCGGATCGTGCGAACAGGTGTGGGTCCCTAGACGTCCGAATGAAGCTCATCTCCCACGTTTTTAGTGCGGGGGGTCTCACGGAATTTTTGAATAGGCTTCCGTGTCATCTTCGCGAACTCACAAGAATTGCAGGTGGTAGGTTCGCTGGATTCATCCAGTTCAATTCCATGAACTAAACCTTGTTCACAAGCTTGCGCACGGCCTCGTGCGCAATATGTCCCATCCTGCGATGCAATTCGTCGATGGTGATCTTCTCCTTCGCGGCTGAGGCGAATTCGGGAGCGGGTTTGGGATGCGGGGTGAAAACACGGTAAAGTCCACCTTTCTTGTTGATTTTGCCTACGGGCTTTCGATCCTTATCAAAGATTCGACAAGCTCCGCCTCCAAACCAAACATGGCATCCCGCGGCGTCGATACGACTGATAGAAACGAGGGTGACTCCTATCATTGGTGTGTACAAGACATCCTTTAAAAGAATTCTTGGCGCTGGCTTATCACCATTTGGCACAGTGATATACATGTCGCCCTGTCCAATCGCTTGAAAGGAACGCTTGTCTGCAGCGGTGGTGGGTCGGGGGGGTAATGTCGACATAGTTCAAGAACTGTGCTCGTCTCCCCGAGAAGTGCTTCGAGGCCCCCGAATCGTACAAGTCGATGTCGATGAGGGCATCCCCGGGTGTCTCTGTGCTGAGCATTGCCGAGTCGAACGAAAGCGTGTAGGCCTCCTCCGTTCCCATTGCTGATCTTTCCAAGAGTCCGCTATCGACGGCTTGTTTGTCGAGGGCCTGCTGAGTAGGCGCACGAGCCAAGAACTCCTCAAAGTTGGTCTCTCCAACTTCAATCCACTCGAAGGAGCCATCGGTCGCCCGTGAATTGCTGTCGTTCGCATTGCTGGAATCCTGTGAGTCTTCCTCTTCATCATCCGAGTCTTGGACATCCAGTAAAGAACAGACTGAATTTATTAGAGAAGTAGCTAGGTATTTATACAAACTGCTTATCTATGAGTCAGTGGGTAATTGGTATTGTAGCTATGCAGTCCATGTGAAAGATGGAGCTGAAACGAGGCAAACGAGATAGGATAAAATATAAGAGCATGTGCAATGGTTGAATTTGCAATGCGGAGTTCAAGTGGGTTGAACACGGTCACGGGTTGTATTTCCAACAGGCGGCTCAGACGATCTCCGTGGAGGCGACTCGGGCTCAGACGGCGGAGCGCGATAGATGCGTCGGCCACGCTGCAAGGGACTCGAAGAAGGAGAGACTGCATCTACCGCGGCACGAAGAAATGGGAGAAGTGTTGGTAGGCGAGGGATAGGGGGTCTGCATTCCGGATTCGGAATTACTGCCAGAGTCAGGCTCGGGTGGGTCTTGAGGGAGGGAGCGTCAAGTCGGCATTGTATGAGGTGGGATTTTCTGGTTCGTCAGGTTCAGCAGCATCTGAACTAAGCACTATGTAGCGGTTCGCAGGTCGTAGCGGGGAGGCATTTGGGAATGGCTTGATTTGGAAATTCCCTCTCTCTCTCTTTTATACTCGCTCCTTCTTTTCACATTGCAGGAAACTCCCTATTCCTCGGTAAATATTTGCGCATGGCTACGATATTCACTGACAAGTTTACAGCCAATGGTACCCCCTAAAATTCGAAATATGGCAAGACTCCGAAGTCCGGCGCGCTCCACGAGCCACCCGCAAAAATCACTCCTGAGCAACTGGAAGCGATTCGGAAGGAACTTGAACTATTACCTGGCTTGATCCGCACCCACTACACAAAATGGACAACGGCGCAAAGGATTTCCAGGTCGAGTGCATGGGCGCACAGAAATTGGGCAAAGATATGCTCCTACATGCCTCCACTGGTGCAGGCAAGACTGGAATCGCAGCCGGCCCCACACCTACTTCCTTCAAGTAAGGGGAAGGTCACCCTGATGGTATCGCCGCTCCTGTCCTCTTCACGATGAGCAGGTAACAGCAATTTATTCAATACAATTCTCCTCAATCTTCATAACATATCCCAGGTCTCCACCTTTCAGACCGCATTTGGATTGAAAGCGACTGCAATTAACAGTGCTAACGGCGGCTGCACGAAGGAAATCACGGAGGTACGGATTTTATTGACCACTGCATTCGGAATTTTAATCTTCTGAGCAGAAAGTGGTCGCGGGGGAATGGCAGATCGTAATGCTTTCCCCTGAGATGCTCCTCTCGCGCCGACTTATCGACGGAGTACTCCGTAAGACTGCTTTCGGATCTCGTTGTCTATCGGTTTTCATCGACGAGGCCCACTGCATTTCCCATTGGGGTGCTTCCTTTCGCAGAAAATATGCTTCAATCGGAATCATTCGCGCCTTTCTCCCTCGCACCACCCCTATTATTGCTGTTCCACCGCGACCTTGACACCGCGGGTTCACCAAGACTTAATTGTCAAGCTCCAATTCGATCCCAAGAACTACGTATTTTG
>JARKIC010001451.1:0-119312 GCA_029378375.1 Mycena olivaceomarginata | reverse complement strand
CCTCGACCTTTCCTGTTCAGCTGATGGCTGCAACAAAGTTTGCCTCGCAGCTCAAGTAGGCTGTTAAATGAATGAAATCTGAGGTGGGAGCTCTGATACATACATTGAATTAAACTCTTTAGCTTCCTACTAATTTGTGCCATCTTGAATTTATTCTCTTGACGCGTCGGTGCGTGTTTACCATTAGATCACGGGAACGCGATCAGCGATCAAAGTCGGTGATCAAAGTCGGCGAACTTGTCTACTCCTCTACATGCCTGAACTACCGGAGTCTGTGACCTCGGGCACCCTCCCAAGGTGTTTGTAGACGACCAACCAGAGTCCTCCCGCTGTGTTAAGACTATCCAAGCCGATCCCACCCAAGCAGAATCTGCTGCTCACCCTGCTGGTACTCGGGCATCTGCTGGGCATGTTTATACTTTGGAGTCTTCCTCGACGGCTTCTCGTGGCTCCTGTGGGTCTCAGACATCTATATACCACCCCTCTACTCTACCACTGGCAACGAGGCCTTAGTCCCGATCTCAGAGCATGGATTGATTCTAGTTGATGCCGAAAACACATCCTCGAAATGTTATTCTCAAGTTCAAAGATAACAGCGGACGCACTTACTGGTGTCAGGTAAGTCCTTGTTCGCCCTCTATCTGCTATTAATTCAACTACCTGCCAGATCCGGCTCTTGAAGCACACGGTTTCACAAATCTATAATAAAGTGGACTGGGAAAACGCGATCTGCTTAGTGGACAGTTCATCTCGAGGGTTCAAAATCGGGGTGGCATTTGAATTCAAGCATCATGTACTGGCTTTTCTCACCCTAGATCTCCTTGTGCAGGCGTGTACATCATTTAATTGTTACCCTATTAATGTCTGACGTGTTTTTGCTTGCAGTTCTACTGGTCTGAGAGTCGCGCGCTCCTTCCTGCCCAGCAGCCTGATGTATTTCTTGAATTCCCTCGGTTTCTTGACGACCTGGTGGCGTGGATGAAGCAGCGCCGCACCGTCCAGTCTTGTCGAGCTGGGAATGCAATGACCCTGGTGCGCACTAGTACGGAGATTTTTCCAGGGGCTGGTGTATACACAATTTCAGAGCTGTGGCACATGGCGGGTAAGTAAAGCATTATCTTGATTTATCTTATCTTTATCGTTACATATCACACTCGCACTCGCTCACCCTCTCCAGGTCTATCACCCAACCTTACAGAGGCGGAGGTATTTGATTCTGCATCGCGCACTGCGCGATTGTGTGCCGCCTTCTTCCACTTTGGAAAAGAGGCCCACACGACACTATGGTATGTTCTGTCTGCGCCATTGCACCGCCTTTATCAACTGAGTTTTAGGACTCTTGTGAAACGCTTCCTTGTGGACTATGTTATTTGTGTTCGCCCCAACCATCGCCTCCTCTACAGTGACAGACTTCATGTCTATGGCAAGGATCGCTCTTATGTGACGACCCGCTTCAATAAGCTGTTGACAGATTTCGAGGTATTTGTACCACTAGAACAAGTGGGCCTTGATCTCATGCTTTGAGTAGGGGATCTGCGATGCCAATTCTCAGGAAGACATCTGGATTCGAGACTTCAACCCTTCTAAGGGCCTGTTTTGACGTATTTGAACCCGACCCTCGTCCGACATGCTTTGGAGAATGAGGAACTCAATCTTGGGTCCCTCATATTTGGGGCTGAGCTATGGGGTGACCTCCGTTCAGGTGCTCACTGCCCGACAAATGCCTGCAAAGTGACAATATTTTATCCCAATTTTTCTCAACCACGCCGAGTCAGTGTCTTGTTCACGTTTCAATAATAACTTGTAACGCTGAGTGTCGTACACAGTTCCAACCAACATGTCTGCTACTTGGCTGAACCCTTCTTCCTACCTCTATCTTTTCAGCATGGGCGCCAAGGCTCGCCGTGCCTCACATCCTCTTGTTCATCTCTATCGGGCATCCAATACAGACATTTGGTCGGTCATACCTGCCTACCCCAATAATTCTGCTCCCATCCCGCGTCCCAAACCTCGGCGTTCAATGTCTAACAAGGTCCCACTGGCACCAACACCTTCTCCGACACCGATGTCTGAGTGCGACTCAGGGACGCGAGAGAAGGCGTTACTGAATAGCATCATTCAGTACACCCAAGATTTCACTGTAGGCCCTCTTGATTATTGTGGCATTGCACGTCTCATTAAAGGGCGCGGGCCTGACATGTAAGCTCCCCATCCTCATCCCTCGCCCACACTGATAGCTGTTTCAGTATAATGTATTGCAAAGGCGATCCCCGTGTGCCTGAGTTCTATCATCGGCGTCTCGCTCTTGCAGAGGTAACCGCAAAACTCAGACTTCGAGGGAAGGGAAAAAAGGGGTTAGCAGCGAAGGTGGTGGCCGGTGTTAACAAGAAGATCGCCCGAATTCCGAAGCTCGAGGTAGGGGAAGATGGGAACAAGGAAAATGAGAAGAAGCCGCAAGGTAAAAGAAGGCACTCAGCTGACCGAGACCTTGCTTTGAGTGGTCTGATACTGTCCCCGAGAAAGAAACGTCGTCTTAGCAGTGTAATTTAATTTGGTGATATATTATCATAGTCCCCTGTCCCCAGCCACGCCTCCGAGTCCTGCTTCCCTGCTGCATCCACCCCTAAAATCCCAGAAGTACTAACTATGCTCTTAGAAAACTTGGTCGTCGCGTGATTTGAACCTGAGCAGGGCTGGAACGATTTGAAATCGAACCGCGTAGCTCCGGCCTACCGTACACAACCGTTTTAGCCGGTGAGTCAGAATATGTCCGAGTATGTAATATTGTAGGCGAGAGCTACGCGGTTCGATTCAAATCAAGAACCGCGGTTCGGCTGCGATCTCCGGCTCCTTCCGATCAACTTCCGATACCCACTCTTGACACCCACCACGACCATTTCCAGCTGGAGCGCATCAAGTGGCGTAAAGAGTGCCAGCTGAGTCCCACACTCTGCGAGTTATACAAGGGGAATTTGCGCCAATGTTTACCGACCTCATGCGACCAACGAAAGCCGAGCCCTTGGATGGTTGCTGGCAGGCGTTTGACGGCGACAAACTCTGCCAAGGGGACGCCGTCCAATACGAGGTTGTTCTCAACCTGCCCATTACGCTCATCATCGAGATTGGCGACATTGCTTCGGGAAACAACTGGGATATTCCCAAAAACCTACGGCCCTATCTCAACGACTCTTTGGCCTCTGCACACGGCGTCGTATACACAATCACCAGCCATATTTACACCAGTCCGGCAGCCAGTCATTTTATCGCCCGGTACTCCTCCACAAATGGTGAGAAGACTCGTATCTTCGACTACGATGGAAGACGGCATGACGGCCATTCCATTCTCCTGGATGGGCCTCCTCGCGGCCTTCTCATCGGTCCAAGTGCTATGCTTAGAGGTATCCCAGAAGGATACTTCCCTAGCATGCTCGTCTATCATCTCGACGGTGGCGAGGCTGCGCAAAATTACTTTCGGAAACACCAGATTGAGCGGTCAAAGAAACTTTCCTTGGAGTTCAACACCACTGGCAGCACCTCGGGCATTCCTTCCTCCTGCAAGCTCGTTCGCCCAGATCTCGAAAAACTCGACGACCCAGATCGATGGTGGTTGTCTGATTTGTCGGCGGCAGTGGACTACCGAGCACCTGCTCCCAAGAGATCTCCAAAGAAGCAACCTCCGCTTCTAAAACGTGATAAAAGCAGTGAATCGGAGACTGTATCAATATCTTCGGCCAGCTCAGGCTTTCCACCAATTGAGGTGATCGAGCAGGCACCATTGGCTCCCCATATTTTGGAAGACGAAGTTGAATCAGAGTCAGTCTGTGCTTGGTATCCATTTACTATTGCTAATTCATGACTGCAGCTCGGGCCTCATTGAGGGGAGGATTTACATGTTGCCGGAGATTGACGACTGGATTCCTGGAACCGCTTGGCATCCTGCTGAGTTAGTTGTGTTCGATCCGTTGCGTGACGGGAAAGAATATAAGTTCGAGTGGATCGAGAGGATTGTTTGGGTTGACGAAAATCCCCGAGAGCGTATTTTCTACCGCTCAGTCGCTCAGTGGGAAGAGATCGTGGCTGTTGAGAGGCTCCACGAAGAGCAGGTGTTGGCATCTCCTTGGTACTGCCGGCGTGTGTGCTCAAGGCCGCCCAGCCCGTGAGTTTGATCCACTTTCCCGCCTGAAATAAGACCAAGGCCTCAATAGAGTCACGTGTTTGAAAATGAAAGCCTCGTGAAAAAGGCAGCCCGAAAGAAAACCACCTCTGCCTCCGGAAGCAGGATTGGCATGTCTCACCTGGGAAATGTAACCCGTGTTTACACTGCAATTTTTTCGAGTGAACCACGTCCAGACGGCTGCGGAGCATGAACGGCGTTTAAGGACGTTGAAAAGAGTAACTCCCGGGGGACGGCATTTTAGCTTGAAGTTTGCGTCGAGGCTGGGAGCTCGTCAGCCGCAAATGAATTTAGAGCAGCAAATACGACAAAGGGGCATTTGTGGCCGTGGGGGTCGAATGAGAAAGAAGATGTGGTGGCACCGAGGCGAGGCCAAAGTGCATCATCATAATCGGAAGCTGTCGTCCTATTTCATGAGCAGGATACACATACTCATTCAGTTTTTAATTACCCATGGGTCTAACGTGTGCCCTTGCGTATGATCAGCGCGATACCACCGCCTCGGCGGGAATTGTTCATGCGTGGCTTTCGCGGTAACATGATGTCGTACTCGCTCAGCACATCGTGAAACTCCGAGTCGGTCAGTTTGAGCGTGAAACCATGGTAAATGTTCCAGTACATAATCTTCACTACATCAAGAGCAACTGCAGCGCGGTCCAGAGAAGTTCTATTGTTCGTAACAGCCCTATTAGCACTCGGACGAGAGATACCTCGGCCGCGACCGCGACCCGCCGACCCGAGGGCTTCGGCGTGGTGACTGAGAAACATGTCGCATGTTACTTCCGTTCCCGTGCGCAGTGGCTACTGTACGCGCATAATCATCAGCAATTAGATCCATTATATTGATTGGGTTGTCAGGACGCCGAGAATTGGAAGCACAGTCAGCACCAAAGGAAAATCCGTGGCGAAAGAGTCGCGAGACGAGGGGAAAAATACTGCCAATGTGCTTAGACGCAGTGGTGACGGAGAACATAGTCCCAGCGAGCAGCGCCGACACAAGTGATGCCGAGAGGACGAGTAAGAAAACCAGCAGTGATACAGTGTAGGGTCTACCACAGGTCATCCGGGTGAGATCCAGATCAAATCCGCAGGTACATTTGGTGCCAAGGGCAAAATCCGTATCCGCACGGGTATCCTCGACACGGATACGGATTTATCCGCAGATAGACCTGCAGGTACCCACAGGTATCCGCGGTTCAGGGGGGAAAAAAATCGTAAAACTTGTATTTAAGGAGTGCGAGTAGAAATTCAATCATAAAATTTCGTCCCCTCGTCGTCACGGTCTGACAAAATCTCCGTTTCCTTCTCTTTTCCTTTGCCCTTGGCCGCCGTCTTTTCTGCCTTCTTACCCTTCAGTTTCTTCTCTATTATTGCTGCCGCCGTGCTGGTACCAGGCATCAATGGAGTGCCGACCCAGGAACCGAGTGCGACTCGAGCCTTGAACGTCTGGGAGCTTGTCTGATGCTGCAGGTGATTGACCTGCAGACGCCCACCGGAGAATGCGCGTTCAGCGTCAACGGAGGAAGCTGCGATGAATTCAGTCACCAGCGATCGTGGATTCAGAATAAAATCAAGATCCTACCCGGCGCCGATAAGAAGTCGAGAGCCATCCGCGCCAGACGGGGTCGGCTCGTTAATGCCTTTTCCCAATATAGCAATACGCCTGCTCAATAGCCTCCCTCCGCCTCCGGCAGTGTAAGATCTTGCGTGGAGACCAACGGGCCAGCAAGGTACACCTCGATAGAATTGGGCGGGTGAGTCGTTGTTTGAGGTGCCACTTGGGACTTGCTCGCCCATTTCTTTAACTGAATAGTGTCAGTACTTGTAATTGGAGCAGTATCTATGTGGGGCCGCAATACTTGCCTTGGCTGGCGGCGCAGATGGGCCGGAAGCTTGTGTCGGTTCCTCCTGCCCTCGATGGGCATAGGTCTCCGTCCAACGGCACCGAACAACGTGTTCGGCCTCGTCTCGATCCGAGGATAGCCAGGTGCTGTTGGTGTCGAACCAATGCATTTTTTTATCGGGACACATAACTGGAGTAGATTTCAGTGCAGAATAAAAAAGGATGCCGCCACAAGGCTTACTGATAGCAATGCGGTAGACTTCGGTATCGTCGGTGAGGGCATAATACTTGCCGACAACCATCAGCCCCGCAATCGCCGCAATACGAATGATGTTCGGTAGGGTGGTGTCGTCCCGCATGTTAGCAAGCTGGTCTTCGAGACTTTCCAGCATTGGGATAACCTCATAAATCAGAGGAACCTCGGCGCGCGAGAACAGCTGCGTAATATCTTCGAATATCTGGCAGGGTTACATGAAAGTCGGGACAGGTTACAAACACATTGACTTGTGCTTACCTCGAGGGCTTCTTCGAGCTGTTTTGCGAGCTTCCACTGTGCCGGCGTCAGGGCGTACTGAGTGAGCCCACTATCAACCCCCGTCATTTGTTTGACTGGGGTTTCGAACTTGTTGTGAGCGGCGAGACATGCGAGGTCGGAGTTCCACCGGGTCGGAACACGTCGATCCAGTGCTACCTTTTGTCCGGTGGCAGTCTGATCATTGGCCTTGACCAACTTCTCGAATTTGTCTTGAAGCGTGCCGGAATCGTGAATGCGGCGTGCCAAACCCGCAACCTGAAAACCTGATCAACAAAATGGTGCGTAAGCACAGCAGTAAAAGGACCTTTGGGAAAAGTGTGAGTGCAGCATCCTCGTCTTGCGCTGTCATCCGCAGGCCACGGCGTAGACCTTCGGCGATAGCTTGACCTCTGACTGATCTAATGGTCGCCTCATCGTGCGCTGCCTTTCCCTCGTCCATGATCCCTTCCTCATCAACCGCCACCTCGGCGACCACAGGATCCTCCTCTTCCTCCTGTAGTTCTGGTTCAGGCTCCGGCGGGGGTGCAGGTTGGCCCCGTTTTCGCTTTCCAGGAGTGACCTTGACCTTGGCCTTCTTCTTTGGCTGCTTGAAGAAGAATGCGATAAAAGCCTTCAAGAATATGTCACATTAGGCGCATTTAAACGGCGTAAACAATAGTATACCTTGGCAATTAGATTTATTGTGTGCGGAAAGCATCTTGTACGCGACAGTGCTGCCCGATATGTTGGGATATACAACGGAAGAGCGTCCGAGGTTCCATCACAGTTGCTAGCATTGTCCATGCATACCGTATGGAACTGTCAGGGAAAGTAAGTGTCTGAGCGTTTGACAACAAAAATGAAGTTACCAGCTTATCTAAACCAAAGCGCTTTAAGCAGTCGGCCGTTTTCTCAGCCAAGTAAGTGCCAGTGTGTCGCTCCGTGAGTCTGGGGGAATTAAGCAAGCTTAAGCGACCTGGGAAAGAAAATCTTTACCGTATAAACTCCAGAATGGCGCGGTGAATCTTCCCTGCATTGAACCAGATTATAACAATACCGAGGTAGGAGGCCACAAAAGGGGCCGTCCAACCGTCGATAACAACATGAATGGCGCCATCGTAATTCTGTGCTTCGATTGAATTGAACCCTTGAGCGAGAGGAAGAAGAACTCACTTTGAAGTACTCTTTCACCTTTTTAGCTCCCTCCCGGTACAATAATCTGTACGTCACGAGAGGACCCCTGACAATACCTTTCGACCCTAGGGCTCGCGCCGGACAAAAATTTGACATTTTGGCTCGAAAACCTAGGTTCTGACCGGACAAAAACTGCGATTTGAGGCCGGACAACCTAGGTCCTGTCCGGACAAAAACTCGGGATCTCGTCGATGTTTGGGTCGATGTCCGGGCGAAGATTTTCACCAAATTCAGCTGGAAACAATTTCTTCACCTCAAATTCAAGTTCGACTTGTGTATTCCGCATAGAAGAGTAGAAAGGATACTTATACGAGAAAATTTAGGTATTTTCTAGGTCGTGAGAGCGGAAATTACCCTTTTGGCAAGCCTGGGCTAGGTCCTGTCCGGACAAAAACAACGCGATCTCGAAGAAATCTGTCCGGACAAAAATCGAGGATTTCCGGAATTTCGGGCCTTAGCCTCCAAAGGGATTCTCAGGGGTCCTGTCACGAGGAAACTGTAATAGGCGCCGGAACCTTCGTTCCAGCGCGCAGGAGCTCCACCTCTTCCAGATAGTACGGATCCGCCACCGAATTAAACGGTCGATGGGAAGAGGCGCACTGCAAGGCAATGAGGGCACGGTGACGCGCCGGAGTATAGCGTGACACGGAGCCAAAAAGATCTTGCTGTGCATTCTTATTGGTGTCGCCGTTCACGCCGTGCCGCGCATTACAGTCTTTCTCGCCTTTCCCAAGATTACCTGTGCCTTGACTGCTCTGCATCCGTTTGCGGCGGTGTGGTTTATGGGTTGCCGGATCGTGACGGCAGGTGAATACAAATGTGAGAGTACCAGGCTTGTCCTGTCTAATACCCGAATACTGCCGCTCGAGGGAAATTTGATAGTGGTTGTACACGGAAGACTTCCAAGACTTTCGGCTCTTCTCTTTTAAAAAAAGTCAGCGTCAGAATTTAAAGCCAGATGCGGTGGTTTACCAATGATTTCCTCGTCCGATAGCTTCCAAACAGCCGCGTCCGTCTTGGCGGCCTCCTCCTGCACGTCCTTTCGTTTCTTTTTGGCAAGACAATTACGATATCGTTTTCCGAGTCCGAACTCGCAGTGCCGGCAGCGGCCCTGGTCTGAGACCGCGTATTTTTCGAGGGTGAATCCGGAGGAATCTGACTAGAAGATGCTTCTGGCTCTGGCGTGTGTGGGCCTGGAAAGATTCAGCTAGAATACCAGAGAGAAAAATGAATGAAGCCTTACGAGGTGATTCTGCTCCGCCCCGTAACCTAAAGCGCAATTGAAGGTGGGAAAGCGACGATAAGCCCAGCTGGGCCATGGAAATGGAGCCCAATATGAGACGTGAGGTACGACCAAGAGTCGCCAGCATGTGGGATTCCCGATAGTTCGAAGGCAAATACCCCCGGCGCCAAATTATATTGAGGACCTCGGCCGCTGTAGTGGACTTCGACACAACTGCCAGAAAAAAAAATCAGGAGTTGTCTCGCACAGAATAAAAAGAAACCCACGTATCGGTAACGATGTTCGGCCTGCACCAATTACAAAGATAGTGAATGTATTCGCGCTGATGAGTTTTTGAAAGCGGTCTCGACGGATGAAAGATGAATGGGAACGATGATGAAAGCGCCGCTCAAACCATTTGAGGTGGTCAAGGGCAAGGAAGCGTGGTAAAATATTGTAACGTTCAAGGAGGAACACTAGCCATGTCAATTAATATAGCTTCGCAAGTTCTACGCCAAAATACTCACCGTAAAGAAAGAGATTGATGACAAGATACCCGTACAGCGTGACGAGAGTGAGAGGAAGATTGGCCCGTTCCCAATCTGCGAGCTCAATCGTCGCAAGGGTGGTTCTAAATTCCTTGCGAAAGATATCCCATGCGATAAACAGCAAGAGAAACAGAGCTATGCTGGTTAGAAACCAGGTAAGAAACCGGGGGATTGATGTGCGGGTAGACACGGATAACACGCCATGAGTGTAGGACCCTCGCAGTGGACCTTTTCAATAGGTTAGCATTGATTACACGGTTTAAAATTGCTGTCAATGCTGACGATTAGAAAGCTCGTCGATATTTCGCGACGAGATACCAGGAGACAGCAACATGCTTCCCAAGGAGAATATCGGTCCACCTGCTTTTTTGTAAGGCCAGAAGCACCGCCTCTTCATTATTATCACCTGCTTAGCCCAGATTTGGAGACATTTTTGAAATTATTTAGGCCGGCCATCGCGCATGTACAGGAACGAGGTTCATCCTTAACTGGTCAGAGAATGATACAAGAAAGAGCATAGTACAATTTGAAGAAGGTTTTCTGTGATATATCAGCAAGAACTAGCCAGAATTGCTGAGTGATGCGGTTTGTAATGGCTCGACGCGACTTGAACGAGACTTGGACGCGTCTTGGATGTTGCAGCTGATCTCGCTGATGGCATCTTCAGTTTACATCTCCGTTCGTATACGGTGATTTAGGGATTTAATCAGATTCAATTTTGTCAAAGAATTACAGAAGAAAAAGACGGGAAAAAGTTCCCCAAAAAACCTGCGGATAACCCGCAGGTGGGCCAGATTCATGCCTTCGAATCCGTACCCGCACGGGTGCTAGTTGCGGGTGACCCATCATCCGTGGCCGTGATTCGGATCAAAAATCCGCAGGTCGGATCCGTGGGTCAACCCGGGTAACCCTCATCCGTGGTATGGTGCAGGTCACCTAGCTGCCGCTACCCCGTGCTTGAGATTTTCCGGGCCGAGTTTTGGCCAGATTTCTTATCCCTCTTTAGAAAGTGTTTCTTTTGACGATAGAAGAAGATCCTAAGAGCGATTTCCATTTAAGTCAAAACTGAGGGAGGTAAAAAAAAACTTGCAAATGAATTTGGCCACTAGCGGTGGAAATAATGAAAAATAGTGCCTATTGTGGCTGTGTCCTGGGCCAAAATTTTCTCCGGCCAATTTGGCCACTAATTTTTGGTAGCGGCAGCTAGGTGACCTGCACCATAGACCCTAATACAGTGGGACCCAGATCGGAGATATACGGAGGGCGACCCGAAAGATCCGAGATGCGACAGCGGTCCGTGCGTGGCATCCGAAAAATGTGGGACAGTGCCAGCGGTGCCAACGCACGAGCTGACCCCAGCGGCCCTCGCGTTGCCCGACAGGCGACAAGCCAAGGGCACACCCATCTCACGCGGGCCCTCGGTATCATCGAGCCTAGGGGCACCCGATAAACCGGTCTCGACAAGGAAGCCGGGAGGAAGGAGCAGGGAATACGGGTCCGCAGGCGACGAATCCACAAAACGGTAGTTGTGAGCTCGACTGGGCATACTCCATAGGACATTCTGTCCACCCACACTCAGAGGAAGTGCGTAGGTTTCTGGGCCAGGAGCGGGGAAAAGGCACATGCACGATAGTGCAAAAAAAGGTACGAAAACCAAGTTTCCCTCTTTTTGGGCTCGACTGCGGGTACTACCAACCAGGATGTCTTGTTCATCGACATTCCCAGGCAATGCGGCGGTTTCCGGGGCAGGAGCGAAGGCTAGCAAAGAGGGGGCCAAATCGACATCATGTATCAACAGATAGCTGGGATTTATCTTAGTGTCCAAGAAATAAGTCACATTACTGTGTCCCCCTGAGAGAGTCTGACTGATTGCCGCCGGCCAATAGATTACTTGGGGGAGGGGGCCGTCACGGCAAACTTCGTACTTATGTCTTATTCTAAAGTTGCCTCACTTAGCCACAGGCCTGATGGATGATAATAATGTCTCCAATCAATGAAATGGAAATTGTTGATTATGCAGACATTTTTTTCCAATTCATTTTGAGGTCTGCTTGGAATTCAGGTCTCGGAAATCAAAAAGGTGGTGGCATTGGAGAAGTTTGGAGGGCCGAAGATTTAGTTGGAGAAGCTTCGCAGATGTAGAACGTAGTGTGGGCGAGAAAAAAAAACATATTTTCAGTCAATTTACACCAAAAAAATTGATTTCTTGAATAGCCTACAAGTTAGCAACGGGGAGTGCGCTTATCAGCTTAGGTCCAAGAGTGGACATTCCAACTACTGTACTTCCGATATGAGCGTGTACGCTAGGATGCAAGCTCCGACGCCGTCACAGAATATGTCGTGAGGGGTGAAGGTTGTGCCGGAGCGCGTGTGAGGATGCTCGCGCTCATTACATACCCCGCATTGCGTGGACCGTTTGCCTGCAGCAACTGCACTCGTGAAGACGGGCTATCTGCAAGCCTTTCGGCGCCGAGAGAGCAGATCTTGACAGGGCTAGCTCGAGGGACATCGGCCCTTCGGTGGTGACTCGGGATATCGGTTCTGGGACGCAGATGGGCGACAGGTGAAGGAGCTGAGCCTGGCTGGGGGCAGATGTTTTCTTGCATTTCTGCTGGGAGAAGAGAGGTGACAGAATGGGACCTTGAGGCGTCGTCGATAGACGTCGAGAATACGTTTTCCTGCATTAAAACAAAGGGAGAAAAGTGCATCGCAGCCTGACCGCTGGTACGTGGCGAGGAATGTGGGCTAATCGGATTCTGGGTGGTGGCAGAGGCTGCGAAGACCTCCGGCAAAGTCCTCATGTCGCGGACAGTCGGAGCATCTATTACAAGGGCTGCTTCTGTCTTTCTCGCCCAAGTCATGCGGCCAACGAGAGATCTGTAAGCATCTTGAGTAGACGGCGTAAGGCGCGGATGCGGCGAAACTCCCATGCTGGCTGTTAGAGCTAAAAGTTTGTCATCGCAACTGGCGGAGGCGCTGTCGTCGGTGACGGACAACGAGAACATCCGCAGGCGATGCATGTCTTGTTGCGTCTGTGTCGTGACAATCAAACGTGACTTCACTTTCCCGCTGCAGTCCGCAGCATGGGAAAGGCGGATCCAGAAGTCCCCGGTCGATGAATTTGTGACGTTCTGTCGAAAATCACAGAAAAATTTGTATACATAAATTCATTTTTGTATTGTTGCGGCTCAAAAGTCCATGGCGGGAGTCACCGTGGCTACAAAGCCTGGGCGCAAACCCACTCACTTTCCCGCTGCAATCCGCGGTGTGGGAAAGGTCGAGATAGTGGCGGATCAAGAAGTCCCCGGGTACGCATCACCTCAGCTCGGTGCTTGGAGCCAACGCGCCCTCCAGCACGTTCATTGGTGTGTCTCGAACCGTTTTTACGGATGTCTGACTTGTTCTTCGATGGGGCATCGTCTTCATCTGTCCGCGTTGAAAAATCACTCTCGGGCTCGAGGTTCCGCACAATTTCTGCACGTTCCGCAGCCCTGACGACTTCATCCCAGGTAGAGATCTCAGGATCAAGATCCTTACAATACATCTCCTGGCGAATATTCGCGCGGAGGCTATTCCAGAGTTTTACAACCTTCTCTTGGCCTTCAATTAATCCAATTGTGTTGTAAATCTGGGAGAACTCAGCAACGTGAGCTGCGACAGTCTTCTTGTTCTGAGCGCAACGGCTCAAGCGTTTCCTCTGCTTACTTCGAAAGTCCACAGGGAAGCAGAACTCGAACAGCTCCAGGAAGAATTTCTCCAGAGTGTATGCATCCTCATCACGGACCACAACTTGGTTGTAAAAGTCGGGAGCCTTATTTTCCAGGAAGTACGACAAGTAAAACACCTGGTCTTGAGGTGGTACACGACCCATTTTTACGTATGCCGATCCTTCGCGCACAAAGCGATGGAAGGCATTAGCATCTGGATCACCGGTGTACTTCGTCGGCGGTATCGGCTTCAAAAGCATTCGATTGTTTCTGCGGCTTCGGGAAGACAAAGGTGTCTGGCGCACAGAGGTGGAACTACGCCGCCCAGCATTACTTGGAGCATCGGCGTTCGGTGAGCTGGCTTCATCGGAGCTAGAGCTCGAGGAGCCATCAGATGGTTCAGATGGGGGCGGGTTGTAGCTCAACTGGGCAGCACCACGGATCGCTTTGTCTAGCAAGCTTCCGGCAGCAATTCGGCTAGGAGTTGCCTCTCTAGGCTTCGTACTGAATTCTTTTGCAGGCCTATCGCCGCGAATTAAATCAGCAATGTTCTGTTCAACGGCCCGCTTTGCCTTGCTCGAAGGCTTCTTCAAAACGGGCTGGGCAGGTTCGTCCGATTGTCTCAGTAGGCTGAGCTCGCTCTCGAGCTCCGCAATTCGTTCGGCGTTCGCCTGGCCAGGCTGGTTCACAACCTTGTTTTTAGGCAAGGGTTCGGAGACAATAGGCTTAGGTCTAAAAATGACCATCTTCTCATTGAGATTGTGAGCTCAAATCACAAGGTATTAATATGATTCAAAGTGGTATTCTACACTACTTAACGAGTACTTTTCGACTATGGAACCAGATCTTACATAAAAACCCTCCCCAAAAAGTCGGTTTCAAATTCTGAGCAAAAATGTGCTATATTTTCAGAATTTACTTTTTTTGGAATTTTGCTAACATAACCAAATATCTTCTATTCACTCATATTTTCGCTCCATAAGTTGTTTGGAGTGCGTAGGTGGTCAGAATAGTGAGAACGGCCACCGGCCATCACTTTCTCCGACAGCGAGTACAATACATACAAGGGAGGTTCTTGGGAGTGTCCTAACCAAGCACTATGTTAATTGTGCATGTGTTGAATATATGTGAAGTAAATTCAAAATACGAAGACAAGTCAAATGTCACACAAAATCGGTCCTGCGACACGGCGTGACATGCATGACATTTCTATCTCCACCGTCGTTTATACACATCTCTGCGACCTCTACTCGCCATCGGAACCCCCCTTAGAACAGTTTGGATCATCGCTTTCGTCCTCCGTTGGGATTTGGGGCTTCGAGGGGCGTTTTGGCTTCTTGAGCAAGTCCTTTTTCCGCGTTCCACCTTCCAACAACCTCGCGCACTCCTCCCGATATGGAGTCTTCATCCTCAACAGAAGGATGTCCTTGAGAAGGCATGGTCGCCATTGTCAACTGTACTGTGACTGTGAATTTCTCACGGTGTGTAATAAGCTTCCCTGCATACTTAAACAGACTCCCCGTTCATTAACGATCACTATTTCCCTACGTCGCTTGACGAGCATCACATAAACCTACTGAATCGTCGGGGCGAGGAATCCCTCAATGCAGGCACGTCCTAACATTATTCATCGTCGGCACGCAGTCCGAAAATCGATATCCACTCAGGGTGCCATTGCAACTGTCCCACTTCATCCATTCCCTGTTCATTTTTTGCAGATCAAAAATTAACTTTGACGGACTGCGCCTTATTACGTGCGGTTAATTTTGAACTCTTTTCTGTGATCCCTCAAAATCCCAGAATTTTTAGTGAGGTCTGTGGTATACATTTTGAAACGCGTGATCCTGAGCATAAAGTGAGCAGAAGTGAGCAGACACCAGCATATGGAGATCAAAATCTCATATGCTATAGGCATCATTCCTATGCTCTGATATGCTGATTTCTGCTGTGACTTTGGTCGGCAGATTTGAGCAAGTTTGGGCATAGCTCAGCATACGGGATTTCAACTGGGCCTTAAGGGCTTAGTCTTAATAGGCCTTAATTGATGGTTGCACAAGTAACTTATGTAAACTAACTTGCCCTGCCACAAGTAACTTGTAGCTAACTTGTGGCGGGGCAAGTTAAATTTACCCGCACCGTTCTGCATAAGCACAAGTTCCGCACAAATAAGTTAACTTAAGTTCAGCACAGGTAAAATAAGTTAATTGCATGTTAATGTTCACAGGCTCTGTTGTGCTGTTTCATGCCACTTGGGTGCTTGATTTCACCGTAAATATGAGTTTCAAACATGTTCATTGTGCCTGGTCTGGATCTGAATCACCATTTGAATAACCAAGTGCAGTGGAGGTGAGTTGAAATACTGTGGTCTGTTGACCTTGCACTGAACCATTGCGTGGCTGGCAGTCACCTGGCTGGGCTCTACAATGTCGAACGACTTGGATAAACCACAAAGAGAAGCTTCACTGGGAGACAAAGGTTCAGGCAGGGAAATGGAACTTGATGTTCAACAGTTCGGTGCCATGCCTGTGGATCACATTGAGGCAGTGCACTGGCAGTTTGAGCGAGGGTTGGCATATTTCGTAGGCATACAAATGGGGCAACAAATACTTGGGACAAACGGGGATGTCAGTTGAACACGAGACGGGCCGCAGCGGGAAGAACACAGAGTATGAAAGGAGTTAAATAGAGAGGCTGCGCAGAGGAGCAAAAGAGCAAAAATATGTGGGGGTGTGGCACAGCCGAGGAGCCATTTGTTTAAAGAACGGTTAATACCATGTGTGTGTGCACCAAATCATAACAGCAACAAAGGGGCACAGAACCGTAGAATTGATAAATGAAAATAGATATACATGCATGAACAAAACGGATCAAACTTGGTGGGTAAGGCCGCTGCTTTGCACGGCAGGTGTTCATACTTATATATCTTTGTTTATTTATTGACTCCGAGGACATTACAAACCGGTAGTCTTGTAGCAATCACGACCCCTTTGGGAAGACACCGACTGATTACGCAATATGGTGGCTGTCCTCTTCACGTGCTCACGCTACGCTCTCGACGCGTCTCTCATATCGGTCTACAGCGCGCGTCCCGTTGCCCTTACCGCTGCACCAACGCCGTCACATTGTCTTAGAGACTTGTTCTTGGCTCTTGGTGCGTGTCGGATCTCTTTTCGGCCCTGTGATGATTTCTAATTTACCTATACATGGCCATTTTTAAGCGTCCCTTTATTCTGTTTCAATCTCAGATTGCACTTCAACAGGGTCGTCCGAACTTCAAACCCCCACATTTACACCCAATTGCGCACCGTATTCAATAGATGACCAGAAGGTGTGAGTTGAAGCCAAAGTAAAGTTGTTGCTCAACTGGGATTCCAAAGCTGTAAATACTTTTTCACAGTATATGTGCTATAACCATTTACCTTGATCATGGCAGATCCTCAATGAACCTAAGGCTCCGACATCACTCATACGACATCAGTCCTTACCGTGGTCGGGGTTGAACGGAAAGAACGCGCTGGAATATGTTGAAACTAAAAAGAGACCGTCGAGGACCGAACCATCGCTCTTGAAGCTCACAGCGAGACGCTGAGTGACCAAAGACACGACCGCTCCGCGATTACGCTCGAGGAAGCTCTCAAGTCACGAGAACCGCCCAGATCCACATCAAGGGAGGCATACCGCGCCGGGGCAGGTAGACAATAAAAAAGCTACGAACTGTTCCGAACTTCGGGTGAACACTGGGTTCATAATGCCGAGATAAAAGAAGCACACAGCTACAAGGTTCAGAAAATATTCCACAACGTGCTTCGCCGGGGGTTAAATTTTCTGTGCGGGTGTTGGCAGATGTATTCACTTGGCCGGATTATTATTCCGCTATAATATAATTGCGCATTCCACTTCTGCCTCAGGAAGAGATAAAGAAGTGCGCAGCCACCAAGTTCAGAAAATATTCCCCAACGTGCTTCGCTGGGGGTTTAAATTTTCTGCGCACGTGTTCTCAGATCCATTCACCTGGTCGGATTATTATTCCGCTATAAAATAATCGCGCATTCTACTTCTGCCTCGGGAAGAGATAAAGAAGTGCACAGCCACCAAGTTCAGAAAATATTCCGCAACATGCTTCGCCAGGGGTTAAATTTTCTGCGCGCGTGTTCTCAGATCCATTCACCTGGTCGGATTATGATTCCACCATAAATTGATTGTGCATTCCACTTCTGCGTCGGGAAGAGATAAAAGAAGCGCACAGCCACCAAGTTCAGAAAATATTCCGCCTTGAATTGAAATTATAATCACAGCCACAATCAAACCAGTCTCTCCTAGACAGACGCTTCAACACAAAGCTCGTGTGGTCCGTCGTTCTAGCACTCCTCTCCCACTTACCCTGCCTCATGACGGTCTCCAAGCGCGTCGCTTGGACACTTACACGGACTTCTTTTATAACCTGGCGGGACGGAGGAAAGCTCCCTAGCTTCTCACTCTGTCTTGCCAGCGGTTGATTGCGTCTGCCACCCATATATTTACATATATCCCCGCACCCATTTTAGTCACTACTTCGTTGGCCTTGACCTTTCTTTCGGCCGCTGGGGTGAAGGTCAATGCGATGTAGTCGAGACAAGGAGTACTTACCCGGAAGGACAGTGATCAAGCCCAGAGCACGCTACAAAAAACTGAGCCGCAAGGAATGTTTCGTATTGTTGCGAATGTGGTGAAGGTAGACACAGGCCCTGGGAAGCTCCACCAATGGGTTGTCCGAAATTTTGGGTTCTTGAGGCCGAAAAATGACCATTTCCCTGTCCGAAATTTGGGCCCAAGTCTGTAGTAAATGGGCACAATTTAATGTCAACATTTTCATGCCGCAAAGCCTCGCAGTAGCACCCGGGAGACGCGAGGACAGTGTTTTTCCGTCTCCGTGAATTCCAGATGCACACACACTTTAAGTACCTCGCAGGGAGGTCGGCCCACTGCCGGTGAGCACGTGGTGTTGGTTGATGTCTGAATTTGGAAGAGCTGACAACACGCATCAACAACTCTTCTTACTCTTCCTCCATGTCGTCTGCACGCCGCCGCCCACATTTCTGCTCTACCCCCCCGATCCTCCCCATATCTCAAGGCAAGTTTCCCGCAGGCCTTCGAGAATACGTTTCACCGGTCTCTAGACTAGACAAAAGGTGCATCTGCATCTGCTCGCAGGACCTACGTTGACCGTGAAGCTAACGTCTCGGACAACAACGGCTCGTACCAGTTCAATCCGAATATCATCCATGCCACGAATGGGACCGTAGTGACCTTTCGGTGCTCTGGAATGTGCGTGCCAATCCCTTCTTGTGCCTTCCACAGGTCCCTGATCCCCGCTACAGTCCCGGAAACCCTAGCATGACCCAGTCCAGCTTTGCGTCCCCACGCCAGCCCCTTGCGGGCGGATTCGACTCGGGTTTCGTGGCTGCGCGAGACCCGTTTCCCGGTTTCAACTATACCGTTGTGAACGAGCAGAATGGTGCGCGTTTGCCTATTTGCAAGGGTATACGCGCCCTCATGAACCCGCTGTTCCAGCCGTGTGGCTCTACTGCAGAAAAACAGAATACACCCACGGTCCATTGCCATTCAGGTACGCGTGCACGGGCTCGTTCCCGTGAGGAAGTACATACACTAATCCGTCCAGGCATACATCGAGTACATAGCTGCCGTGCGACGTGATGAGCATGACGCGTCGGTGCGAGCAGCCCTACTAAGCAACCCGGTGAGTGTCGCAGGCTCTATCTTCATGCTTACCACCCACCTTTAACAAGTCCATGTACAGTCTATGGAAAGCAATGCGTGATTTCAGCCGTAGTCGTACGCCTCCGTCGCTCGTCGTCTCCTTCTCCTGATGAGATCATTTTCATAGTAACCATCTCGAAATGTTCGTCGCCCGTCTTCTCAATATACCCGCTTATCACTCGTACTCCAGAACCAACTCTCTGCTCGACAAGGTCGGTAACACTCTGAGCAAAACCAGCCACATTACCACGAGTACGTGCCCCACCCCACGTCTACATATATAGCCTTATCCTATCTCGGATCACCGACGACACAGTCCTAATGTAAGTCTTCAACGCTGGTTATTAATGAAGAAGAATGAATCCGCCAACGCTAGTCTGAACTTCCGAGGAGCGCTGCACCGTAATTCCCAAGGGAACCTACGGCAATGCCAGCGTCTTCAGCGACGCGTATGTTTACCGCTATCCCAATGCTGCAACGCCATTCCGACCTGCGAACTTAGGATGGCAAGGCTCGAGGTGCGCATTTTTCCTGTCTCTTTATCGCCGAGAAACGTTCTTTTAGCATTTTTTTCCCCATCCTATGTAGTACAAATCCATCGAACCTGCGGTGCGTTCCCCTCTCTGATTTGAGATGCATGATAAAACTCACTCGATCTCTTTGAAGAAGCACCATTGCGTCTGATCCCCCAGGTAGTTTATATCATCGATGATCTCTTTTTATATCCCTTGGGATGGCGGGCGTGCAGGTGCGGGTCTCGCTTGACTGTGGGCGTATAGCATAATATGGTTCTGGGTGTTAGTTCCCTGTGCGTAGATAGTTTTGCAATATATGGTTTTGAGGCCCATTTGTCGGAAATATCGAAGAAATAAGCAGTCTAATACCTAACGCCGGCATTGTGCACCGTGATCTCAAACCCAGCAATATACTCCTGAATGCCAACTGGGACCTGAAAGTGTGCGATTTCGGCTTGGCCACGACCTTCGACGATGCCCTGTTCATGACACAATACGTGGCAACTCGGTGGTATAAAGCTCCTGAGATAATGTTGTCGCCCGGGATGTACACCAAGGTCCATCTCTACATTTTGATATTTATCAGCTCACGACGATGCCCTGTTCATGACAAAATACGTGGCAACTCGGTGGTATAGAGCTCCTGAGATAATGTTGTCGCCCGGGATGTACACCGAGGTCCATCTCTACATTTTGATATTTATCAGTTCACCTAGGCCATAATAGGCAATTGACATATGGTCCGTCGGATGCATTTTAGCGGAATTGTTAATCGGGCGCCCCCAGTTCACGGGAAAGGACTATCTGAACCAACTAAATTTAATTCTGAATGTGCTAGGTATGTTGAGGATGCTGCTCCGAATTCTCAGGATATCTATTTCTAGGCACACCCACCTTGGACGAGCTTTATGCAATTACGACAAACCTGTCACTGAAATATATGGGCACACTTATCATGCGTGAGGGGATGCCTTTCGGCAACCTGTTCCCCCACGCATCAGAGGACTTGATCGATTTCCTGTCGAATACCCTGGTGAGGTACATAATGCCGCGTTTGGATAGGAGATTTACAAGGCGGATGTCAGGTGTTAAACCCGGAGAAACCGCTAACAGCGGACAATGCATTGCAGCATCCATATGTCGCAGGGTTTGCTCAGGAAGAAATCACCGGCGAGTCAGATCCATTCTCAATGTGATGTAAAAGACGACATCTCCCAAGAAGAATTGACGGGTGGGTCGGAATCATGGACGCCACATAGTTGACTAAATTGCTTTCCCATTGCTTTCCCATAGAGTTACTGTACATGGAGATCATGTGATTTGCCTCTACAATTTAGAGATTGGTCTCACTTACAAGGAATTTCATCAGTTCGATCTTCCCGTGGTGTGCAGCTAACTGGAGAGAGTTGGAGAATCTAGTGGGGACGGTCAATGACTATATATATAGACTCAGGGTCGGCCCCTTCCCGAATTAAACGTTCAAGTTCCTCAACAGCTGGTCGGCCACTTATTCCTACGGGATCCGACTCACTCTATAAGACGAGACCTGCCAGGTGATTGACAGATATGAACGCGGGACTGGTTCCTGAAACCTGTAAGTCCATTGAAGCACTCGGCTGCGTAATATTCTGAATTTGGTCTCTAGCTCAGGGAGAGGCTCCCACCGTGGACCAAATTTCCACTGACACAAGGCAATGAACGGCATGTTCATTTTCCCACCAACGACTATGAGGAAGGCCGTCAGATTCATTTAAATTTGCGCCTCCCCTCCTCCGCCATATGAGGCCAAAGATGACTTCCTCGAAGAGCTGCGACTCGATTTGGCCATTGCGGAAGAAGGGATTTGGAGATTGGAGTGGGAACTCGTGCTACTTCAGGATCGACGACGAATTGCCCCGGGGACGGACATCCCTTGTCCTGCTTCACCGCCGCCCCCGCCATATAGCAGTCTGGGAGACTGTTCAGGTTGGGGGGACGCAGATATCATCGAGTTACAGTTGGATTTACTGATCGCTCGAGAACGGATCCACATCCTCATGTGGCAGCTCAACGGATACTATACTTTACTGGGATAATTGTGGAAACATTCAAGTGCAGTCTTAAAGTAGGAAGCAAATCGCTGCGGATGATATTGCGCGCAATATTTATGGAATGCGGATTGGGGTCTTCCTGGCTAAGAACGGCGTTGCTACGCAGCCGATCTTTCGGCCGTCCAGCACTCGCCTCTTCTTTCAGGCTCGGTCTTTTCAACAGCGGTCAGGAACTAACAACTCCTCCAAATTCAGGTCAAAAAGCCTAGTTGAACTAGTTGCCGGAGATGCCCGAACCATTGTTGTAGGTACAGCTCCGGACAATCAAAGCCCTCTAAAAATGAGCCAATTATTTTGCCCAGAGAAAGTGCCTCAGATGAAAGATTCGCCAATGGTACCAAAATTAACCGATTTGCCCCGTGTTTGACTTTCCAATAGCCGCGTTTGGTTTTGAAAAATAAAATGGCTGTGTTTGGCTTTCCAATAGCTGTGTTTGGTTTTGAAATAAAGTGCCTCATGTTTGTTTTCCAATAGATGGGTTTGGTTTTGAAATAGAGTGCCCTGTGTTTGGTTTTGGAATAGGATGGCTGTGTTTGGCTTTGGAATAGCTGTGTTTGGTTCTGAAATAGAGTGCACCCGCGTTTGGTTTTGGAATAGAGTGCCCTGTGTTTGGCTTTCCAATAGTTGGGTTTCGTTTTGGAATAGAATGCCTGTGTTTGGCAACATGGAGCACTCTATCCCAAAACCAAACACATCTATTGGAAAACCAACCACGGGGCACTCCATTTCAAAACCAAACACAGCTATTCCAAAGCCAAACACACCTTCAGACGAAGCATCTACGTCTAATAAAACATTGTAGATGCCCTGTGAACTCACAAATTCAGCTTCAGAAGAATTTCCCTTGCTCCGGAAGTCACATGATGTCATCGTTGCATTCAAAGTTCAGCGAGATTCCACGGAGTGTGGGTTAATGAGGATTCTGAATGTGACAGTTGAGTACTTTCCAGTATACCGTACAGCTCTCTCTACTCAAACAGCCACGATATCAGCAAAACTGCGATGAAATAGACCAAAAAAGTCCCCACCGGTTCAATTTCAGGTTCGGCGTTCGAACACCTCGCAAGTCGTCCGAACGTTGAACCTGAACCCGGCGTTCGGTTCGGGCCGGCGCTGAACCTGAACGCTGAACGCGGGTTCGGTTCAGGTTCGGTTCAGGTTCGAACCGATTCCTGAACCGGACCTTGCCAGCACTACTGAGAAGCCATTCCAAGGAGATCAAACTCTTCAGAAACAGCTTTAAATTCACTCTCCCTTTTGGTTTTCATCCCTGGGGGCCGCTGGGAGTGCTGAATGGCCGTGGGAACAAATTCAAGCTCCGACGAATACATTATAAGCAGGCCACCTATACATGGTGGCGCGATCAACTTCAGACTAGCATTTACCGTGAAAAATGTCAAAAACGGCCAACTTTGCAGCCCGCATTGCAAGCTCAAACCACCATCAATCTGGGTCAACCAACATGAACATATGAACATGCCCTACACATTCATTGTAGCCCAATTGGTAGACAGAAAATGTTCAGTATATTTACATACATCTGGCCCCGCCATAATAATGATAAAATTCCATCCCATGTATCCAAACTCTGCGGGCTTGGATTGTCCCCAACCGCACACCACACTCATCGAGTCTTCATCATTCAATGATCCAGGCAGTCAGTGTCACCCGCTGATTCCTTCTCCGCTTCACGTGCACGGACTTCCTGAATCTCATGTGACGTAAGTGACGAAGCGAGGTCCACTGCGTATTGGCGATGGTCTCGTCTTATATTCACCAGATGTTCGGGGGACTTCTGAGAGCGTTTGAAAATCACGATAGTTTCCGATGCATTCATTTTGTAGACGCAAAATGTGGGGAACTTCAGAGTTTCTGCCGGTTCCCAGATCAAAGGGAGTGGCTTATCCTGATAAACCGGAAGACCTAGAAAAGCATAATCTTGTGCTCCCTGGTGACTGAACCCTACATAGGCCGTCAAGGTCCGTAACTGTGACATATCGACTTCCCTGTCCTCCGCTACTTTAGACGACAAAATAGGTTCGGCGTCCATGTCAGTTGCTGCTCCAATCTGAGTGAGCTAGCGCCGAATGAAAGACAAGAAATGCGCGCACAGTGATCAAGCGCTATTTCAGACTTAGACAAGCCACTGGAGCGACGGCGGTCATCACTACTGTACAAGTCCACTGCGGCATTTTCTTGGGGTCCGTCAAGTTAGAATACGCGAGTTCCAAAAGAATTAATACCTTGCATCTTGTATTCCTCAACGAATTCAAAATAGAGGATGTCAACAAAGAGAAATTGGAGATCCTAAGGGTCGTTAGTATGTATTCTTTTTATTTGGATGAACAGCATGTAACACTGACCAGGTTCGGTGGTTTCCGAGCCACCAGTGCCTCCGTTAAGTGCCTGCACTTTACTTTCAGCTTTCTGACCTCCATGAATAATTCCTTATTGATCCAGCTATGACTTGATTCCTTCCCCGGTATATTGGGGACCGGAGGAGGACTGAATGTGGGAGGCGGTCGAGGGGGAAACATCAATATGCGGTATGCCAACTAATCATATACTAAACAGCTGGCGCTAGGTAGGAGTTAACAGTATATACCGAGTTGGGTGGTTGTTGGGTCACTAATCCCTTTAGACGAGATTGCCTTGCTTTGAGCCTCTGCACCCGCTTGGGAATACAGGAGCTTTAGGAGATATACGAGTCCGACATGGTAACTGGATATTTGCTCACAGCATACGGAGTCAGTTATATGCACCGACCTCGGAGCGGATGCCGCCCTTGACTGAGTGGTAGGTAGGTCGGTAGAATTACACCGCCAGCGCGTTGAAGCAGGAATGGGGCTCCAGAATATTCCTTGAACGGATTCGGGCTGCTTCTCAAGGGGAGTAAGTAGTACATGGATTTCAGTCAAATTCACAACTAGGGCTTGCTCAGAATCTTACTGCCTCTGCTCAGTCTAGGCACCGCGATGATCCTCAGCTTGAAAAATGTTGCCCCAGAGCTAACCAAGGGCGACAATCCCCAACCTACTTTTTCCTCCCATAAGGACAGTGAACATCCCTGTTGAGTGCCCCTTGCTCTTTTCCAGCTTGAAATACACTCTGTCTGAGGCCTGTTGTCCACGACCACATAAACAGTGTCTGTGGATATCACTACCAAAGAATGGCTGAAGTCAGGGCTTGTGGAGGGGGTGAACTATTCAACAGTCTCGATATGATACGATATGCTAAGAACATGATATGGGGCCTCCGTGGTGAATATGATACAGATATGAATATGATATAGAATTTTCGTATTCATATCATATTTTGGCCAGCACTAGCGGGGACTAAAAGAAATAATGCGGAACAAAAACACTGGGTGAGTTCCAGTAAGATTTCGAACAGAACTTTTTGAGGTATTGGCCGCAAAATGGCTATTTTGGCCGGATTTTGCCGAAATTTGATCAAAAGACTCCGCTGCGAAATAAAACTGGTAAATGAAATTCACATATTCTCCATGTCCTCAAGAAAAAACAAAGTAGTCTAGGCGAATACACAGATAAAAAGGCCACAACACTATTTCAGTTTCACGAGGAAGCAAGCAGTCACAGAACTGATCAAAGAACAGTTACATTTTTTGGGGTTTTAAAAATCGAAATGGGGATCATAGTCTGCCTCCACGACATTCACCACAATACTTTTTCTCGCTTCAACCACTCATGTGATGCCACAGGGGTCGGCAGAACCACCGCAATGTGCCCCAGAATCAGTGGATTGAAGTGCATAGGCCTTGCCGTTGTGTGTAATACGTTCACTAGAATTTTAATGTCTATTCATCCTGTTAGCCCGGGGAGTATTGAATATTTTCAAGGGAATACCTTCAGTGTATTTAATTTCGACGCCCAACTGCACCTGCGAGGCAACAAGCCCTTCAAGTACCGCACGCCGGACAGTCCTACGGCTCATAGCGTGGTCCAAGTCGATCCCAAAAATCTTCGCAATGTCCTGCATGAGATTGCCGACCTGTCCCTCCTTGCAGCCACAGATAACGAGAACACGAACCAATGCTCTCAGCTCGACCTTGTACGCGCAGCCGCGCTTGGCGCGCATGCACTGTATATGTTTTGAGGCAAGAGATGATTTCGATCTCCTGATCTGTCCTTGCTGACGATTGCTTTGGCGCCGTGCAAGTCGTAGCGCTCCACGAACCTGTCCCAGAACATCGAGTTTCTTCTTGAGCTCTGCAGTAGTCGTCGCCTTCTGCTGCTCCGCCTCACCCAGTCGACATTCCGCCTCTGCAAGCCTGCACTTCCATCCCTTCTCGTCGTCTGCTTTCTTCTTCAGCACACTCCGAACCTGAGCCTCTCCATGAGCAGTGGCCTGCAGCAATTCATCCTGCACCTCCTTTATCTCCTTCTCCAGCTTCGCAACCTTCTTCTTGTGGTGTTTTTCCCGCCGCGCTGCATTCTTCTGCTCGTGTTTAAGCTTCTGGTTCTCGGCTTCTGCAGCAACGGCTCTCTGTTTATGACGCTGAATTTGGCGGGACTTTGGGCTGAGAGGCGGCTGTGATGGGTTAGACGGGTTGGTGTTCTCTTTCCCGGTGTTTGAACGTTTCCCCCGCGCGTCGCGTGCTGCTTGCAGCTGCTTCTTCTTCGATGACGACAATCCATTCTTGAGCCGGCCCATTGCAAGACTGTGTGCAGGTACTGTTAGCTAACCACTTCTAGTTTAGTATTGGAATTTAACTGGCTTTTTTGAATGTCCTCTTGTAGGGATTATGAGCTTGAGCGACGCGACGAACGGGAAGTGATGGCGGCGGCTGTGTGACAACGCGTCGGGTCACACCCAATTATGGAAGTTGGCAGACAAAATCTTTGGGTGCAAATTTTGATGGACTGAGCCACTCTCACGCGACGCCGCTTACTCCCGGCGTGTCTTTTACCATAATCTTTACTTGTTCAAGCCGAATACCTGATTTGGTCCTCCACTGAGTTGAAATGCGTGTGTGGTCATACCGAATAAAAATAGAAAGGCAAAAGCTCTTGAGCGATTGTAGACAATGATTTTAAAAGATTTTATTAAGGTCTATTGGAATAAAAAGTCAAACGGGTACTCCACAAAATGCACCACCATGCCTCGAAGCTTTTTGATATCAGATCGGCTAAACACCACCAAATTTGAACAATCATTGATGCCATCATTGATGTCCCAAATCGACCGCAGAAAAAATCAATGTCGAAAAGTCGGTGAATTTGCTCAAGTTCACCTCGAAACTATCGTTCTGCTGCAATAAACCAAAAAATACAACGATGTAGAGGACATGTGCTCAATGAGAAATCCAATCAAGTCACCACTTTATTGGGGGAATCCATCATAACACGTGACTGATTGATTGATCGCATCAGTGATATCCCAAATCGCTGCGATGAAAAAATATATTTATTGTCAGTTTTGAGGCAATAAAAAGTCCCTCTTGAGGGATTAATCTACTATCTATTGGAGTGTTTTGGCTAGAGGAAAAGGGGTAGAAGGCATGTCTTGAGGTGCAATAAAACTCGTTTGAGTTTGGTGGTGTTTAGCTGGTGCGCACCATAGCTTCAAGTGATCTGTACTGCGCACCAAGGCCCACAACCCGAAACACGCCCCATGATGCGTCCCCGTAAAGCCTGAGCGATTAAACTGTTTCCACCCCAAACACGGCATGTATTCGGCATCATTTGAGTGCACAATGTGGCAATGTTTGTGCAACCGGATTTTGAGGCCCTAGGCAGCGCCTTTGGAGGTTTTGGGGAAGATGAACTGAAATTCAAGTGGCCGTTGAAGGATTATCTATTCCTGATCCAATTTTGAGGCGATTCTTTCGCTTCAAGCTCTGTACACAAACAATAAATTTATCTCTTCAATTCTGTGTCCTCAGAATCGTATTTCGGCTCACAGAAATCCCACAGTTTTGAAGGTAGTTTTGAAGAGAATTGAGCGCTTCACGATTGCCGAAGTCATTGCGTCATCGGTTACAAGCGAAAGTTAGCGTGGGAAACCATTTAAATTCAAACTCCAGCCCAGCCCTTTGGAGGGTCCCAGCCTGCCTACGGCAAACCGTGCCCGCCGCATAATGTTGACTACGCGCACTGAGTCTCCGGCCTCGACTGCATCCGTGAATTCTCGAGTTAGTAGGGCATCGCGAAGAAAAAGAATCGCATTCTCGAATACCATGTTCCCCATCTTGATGTGGGGAAGTGGTCCGTCAGGTTTCTTGCCCTTGTTGGCAGCCTTTGCATCTGCATCCCGTTTATGCTCGTCAGGGATCCGTTGCTCGCGCAGTTCTTGGACATGCTCCGGATCTGCGTAGGTCGTGTAAATGGCCTCGGCATGGCTGTATCTGAGGTGGTCAGGTGGAAGTTTGCCGAGAAGATCGAGACGTGCTTCAGGGTTGGGATCGATGGCACCTTCCTCTGTGCTATCGCGCACAAGGGCTATCTCGAGCACTCTTTCGCGCTGTTTTTCTGCTACGGAGTTAGCTCGTCTGTGGGTTCACCATTGCGAACTTGTTGGAGCGGTCCGCACTGCGTCCTACGCTTTGCTTCTGCCCAAAAACACTATTTGGTGGAAACTTGATGAAATTTCATCAAATAAAGCTGAATATTGGTCTTTCACATATGTTTCCACGCTTTTCTGTGGAATATATTCACTGGTTAAGGCCCTATTTGTCAATGATTGGAAATTGTCACCGCACATATCTCAGGTCCAGGTCGATATGTTGCCCTTATTTCTGGGTCAAACAATGTTGGCTTGCCTCAAAAGCCCTCATGAGTGTTGGGACCTTGTTACAAGGCCACAGAGCAAGCTGAAGAACTTGAATACACGCTTGAGGCTTGAACATGACTAAATTCAATATAAAGCGCACCTAGCATGGCTAAAGGTTTATTTATGTTATGTCTGCAAGGCCCCCTGCCAAAATGGCTGCTCAGATGCCGACAGGTTTATCGCGGAATACCGGGGTCTGAGCCCAATGTGCAAGAGGCTAAAATTATTTTTTCCTCAAGGACTATGCAATCTAGTCTGGGTTTTCGGAAATTCAAAATTTCAATAAGAGTCAGATAGCAGATCGCAATAAATTTCTTGCTCCTCCCAATTTCCCGACTACATTGTATGCTTCCTTATATTTAAATCGCTTTGGCCTTTCCAGATTTGTAACCGGAGGCCGACTGGAAGCCCCAAACGTGCATCCATCTCGCCGGTGCATCAGCGTGATGAGGAGTGTGACATATCCGTGACTCGACGCGCAAAAACCTTTGTTTCGCTCCTGAGCAAAAAATTATCTAAAATATATTTATTTGGGGGCAGATTCACCAAACTCGCTCCCCAGCAACGGGGGCGACTGCTGGAGATCAGCCTCAAGGACGCTGTAGAGGTCTTGGAGGATAGTGCTGAGTATGGACGATTATTCAATGCAGATAATTCCGCAAGGGTCAACATTCTTGTTACACCAAGCGACAACGAACCACCGCGTCATCGAAAGGTCCGCGTGAAGCTGACGGTAAGCATTACAAATTATTACAACTTCATTCATTTGAATCCTTATTCATGCCACTATCAGCTACCGCCGCAGAAATTAATTACCTGGGATGACTATGAATCCGTACTTTCCACCTCAATTCGTCTGTAATATTATAACTATTCTTTCAAGAATTGCGAGTCACGTGTCACCGCCCCGGTCGAATTCAACGAAAAAGTACAGTATACTGTGTTAATTCCGAATCCTGGTCGTTTACATCGCACATGCCAGTCATGGTGGGTGTTATCTATTTCACCAACGTACAGGATTAGATTTTCTCCCAGAAAAGACCGTCGGAGGATGAGATCCGCCAAAGAATCACGATTGCTGTGCGAGAGCTTGCTGACGCGATCTTTGAGGCGGTATTGTCGAAGATATCGGAAAAGCCGGTGCAAATGTGCACGTTAGTTATTTCGTCTAAAGGAGCACAGTTCTATTGATGCTTTGTTATTGAAACAGAAACGTCTATTACATAATTCACCTTTTAGCGTTGAAAGTACCAAGTTGTATTACTCATGGTTTGGAGAACAAAAAAGAACTACTGCGCCAATTACTGCAGTCATCTTCCCGTCAAACGAGAGGAGCGATGATACAGATAGCTCCCCCACAAAAATCGCGACGACAAAGCTGTTCCAAAATCAAGGCTAACTAACGTCCACGGACACAGCGCCCCTTCCAAGGCCCATTCAGGCTTTTCTTTCCCGTCGCCGTGGGATGGTCAGAGCCACATGAAAATTGGGAGAAAGAAAGGAGAAGCAGTTGCAAAATCAAAGCCAAGGGGCAGCCATGCCAAGCCCTATTCGGATTTTTCCTTCTCGTCACTGTGGGAAACGACCGAAAACCTAAGTATGTCGTACATTTTGTGGGGGCGGTAAGAAGTAGGTACGAAAAAGTGTACTGTACTGATGTCGATTCTAATGGGCGAAATCGGCCATGCCATGGTATTTGGCGAGCCAAGGCTGAAGAGAAAATCCAAGGATCCCTGCGTCACTCGCCCGTGGTAACTTCTCTGGAATATTTCCTTTTGGGGCGATGGGTGTAGTGGTCAAGAATGGATGATGCCATTAATTCCCTCGGATTTTAGCGGGATCTATCAATCAGTACATCGAAACAATCAACGATGAAGCACTTAATAAGCGCTCAATAAGCGCCCAATCAATGCCGCCCAGCGCTGATTGATGCGCAATGAGCGGGAAGGCGGGCAGGCACTGAAATATCCAAAAATATACTCAAAACCAAAATTGTAGTCCTTGCTGAGCTCTATCTGGCTGTAACACAGTTTTGTGAGGAACTGCTACATGCTCCGTGCTGCCATTTTGAGCCCAGTGCTTCACTATTGAATGGTTTAATTCGCATTTTGAACCCCATGGCACCGAATGCCATTTTGAACCACATGCTCCGTGCTGTCATTTTGAACCCTGTGCCTCACTATTCAATGATTTAATTCAGCCGAGAGCAGGAGGGATAAGGGAGCAGTTAACACATTTAAGGTTTGAATGCCATTTTGAGTCACATGCTCCGTACTGCCATTTTGTACCCAGTGCTGCACTATTGAATGGTTTAATTCGCATTTTGAACCCCATGGCACCGAATGCCATTTTGAATCACATGCTCCGTGCTGCCATTTTGAGCCCAGTGCTTCACTATTGAATGGTTTAATTCGCATTTTGAACCCCATGGCACCGAATGCCATTTTGAATCACATGCTCCGTACTGCCATTTTGTATCCAGTGCTGCACTATTGAATGGTTTAATTCGCATTTTGAACCCCATGGCACCGAATGCCATTTTGAATCACATGCTCCGTACTGCCATTTTGTACCCCCCCGGTTACTAAGCACTATTGGCTTATGTAACTCGCAAAGGGGGGCACCATTTTCCTATGGTGCAGGTCACCTAGTCACCGTATGCTAATGTTTGAAATTTTGCGGCTTCAAATTTGATCTGATTTCTTATCCCTCTTACAAATGTGCTCCGTTTCGATGTCCAAGAAGATCTGTAAGAGGAATTTTTATTTACTGCAAAACTGAGTGAGCAAAAAAAAAAGTTGCCCGCCGATTTGGCGCCATGCACGTATTATATTGAAAAAAGCTCTGTCAGTGCCATAAATAGGTGCAAAATATACGTCTAAAATCCCTCCAGAGGTACACTTAATTCAAAAAAATTTCTCCGGTCGATTTGGCGGCTAAATTTTGGTAGCGGTGACTAGGTGACCTGCACCATAGGCACTCTCAGGCTGCAAAGAGACTGTTTCACTCTTTGACTTATAACCTGTAAGTTGCTGCTACCATGTTGGAAAATGGCTGAACCCGGAATCGAACCGGGGACCTCTAAGTGATTGCGCCACTAGTGCTCTTTCCAACTGAGCTATTCTGCCGATAGTGTGCAAGGAACAAATCCGTACTGCAAACAAAAGTAAACCTGCAGCCGCTTTTCAACGACTATAATTATCTATATTATCTACTATTGTCTGGGTCCAACACGGCGTTGTGTTGAACCACGTGATGCTGGGATTTGGCAAATGGATTTATCTTGCGACGCCTTGATGCGTAACCCCTGGGAATCAGCGATTTATACGGTGTAGGAGAATGGCCGATGCCGTTGCGCCGCGGTTTCGGATGTTTCACGGTGTGTATCTCCTCCTCGATGTTGAAAGGAAAATTGAGATAACCTTGGCCAAACAGACAGATCTAGTTTGACACCACTGTATTCTTAGAATCATATGCAAATTTGATTCATTCAAACAGATATAATGTCGGAGCAGATGCACTGGACGGAAGAAGACCGAAGTTTGACACCGGCTGATGCCAAGCCAACTGCAGCCGTGACAGCGCCGCGGACATCGACGGCGCCAGCCCCGCCCAAAGCTCAGATCCGCCCCGACCTCATCTTTCGCCTTGACCAACTGCCCCCAACAGTCTCTGCCGCAGGATACGGATGTTAAATGTGACCGCTATTGATTCAAATGTGATAGAATTCCGAGATTCCATCCTCGATAGGGCCATTTCATGCTACTGGTTCGGGTTGTGGCCAAGAAAAAGTAAAGTAGCCGCCCAATCCTGGGTACAATTTATTTTAGGCGACTCGGGCGAAATCCAGAAACTTGAATTATAAGAAATTCGGGTGTCTCATAGGAAATCTATACAGAACTGATGTCTTTGGACATGACATGAGCCAAGATATTGACCGTCTCTTCCTTCCATTGTGCAAAGTATTCTGCGGCGTCACTATTCTCCCCCATCGCCGTTACCCAGAACTGCACCTGTTTCAAGACGTCCTCGATCAAGACACTGGCCTTGATATCACCAAAAGCCGGGTTCCGAACCAGCGCCATCCGACTCCGCCCTCGTACTTACCTCTGGGACGACGGGTAAATACATACGTTTTGAATGCACTTTGAAGGGTTAAGTGTCAATCTAGCGGGACCTTACTTTGATCAAGGTCGTTGCCTAACAGATGAAGAGCGGCAAATTGGTGCGTGCGATATCGCATGAAGCTTTTTCATCCGCTCAGTGAGTTTCGAAAGCGGGTGGTCGATCGATATCAATTTGTCCACATTCAGCTCATCTCACGTTTTGCTTCAGCGGCGCGCACTCTATGGCAAGAAGTACCGCAATCAAACGAGGACCGCTTCTTCTGTGATTTTGTGCTCCGCGTGATCGGTAACTCAGATTCGGCCATTTGCGAGTACCGTGAGCACGGCCGGACCATTTACTTCGCTGCCGCCGGTAAGGGCTCAGCCCTGCGGTTGGGTGAGGCTGTTCTTCCCCGCCCAGTGCCCTTCCAAGCCGTGGCTGTGGCATTCCTTACTCACGGTCACGACCCTGTCTTGACTCAAGCAATGTGGGGACATGGCAGATTTATCAAGTCCGGTTCTTCTCGTTCGACGGATAGAATGGAGAGTCGGTTCCAAACCGTTCAGATGTGAGTCAGACCCAATGCCAAGATCCAGGGGCTAAGTTTTATTGATAGTACCAGCGGCGGGATCTCTTTCGATTTAGTAACGGCCGTGTATGATACGCTCTGGCTGCCAAGTCATCACCAGCTGGAACTCACCTGAATTACAACGTCCGATTCAGCTTAAACCAACAACAGGCATAAACTATGAACCCTTATTCTGGCTCATGTTCAACGGTTGACCGGCGATCAAGCCGAACATCAAATCTTCGGTATTATCCGCAGTCTGGCGTAACGCAGGACAAGCACAGCCACAACATACACGTCCGATCAGGGGGAGCTCCGTACCCTCAATTTCCGCCTTCGCTATGATCTTCGACAAAATTCCACTCGGTATCACAATTACCGTGGTCTCATCTTTTCCTTCCCTCGAAATTCTGTGGCGTTCCGGGGCTGAAATTGATGTGACTGGTGGACTCCCCAAACTCCCGCCACCACCATTATCCTTTCACACCCTAAAGTTCCATGTCGCTGGGCCTGGCGCAGATGGTTTCTTCAAGTATCTTCTATCACTTCCCTGTCCCCTTCACCTCCTGAAACTCGAATTTGATGCACACCACACCGATCCTGACGGTGCCGTTGCTTCGTATTTTCGTTTGGTGGGAGGCACAATTCAGCACATGCAACCTTTCGAGTTCCAGCTGCATCCTACACTCATACACGGATAGGAATTGTTTCATGCGCACAGGCGATCATCCAGCACACCCCCAACCTACAACGTCTTTATCTGGCAGGACAAGTTGTGCCAATCCTTGATTATATGGCGGCCATATCCTCGCACAAACTGAATGTGCTCCGCATTTATCAACTCATACTGGAGGATTTGGACGACATGGCGGAAAACCCGTGGCGCGACATTGATGCGCTGCTCGCGTCGGAGCGGTTTCTGGCCTTGCGTCTTTTTCATGCCCATGCAACCCACATCAAACTTGCCGGAGACTTGGATCCGCAACAGTACCATTTTGACTTCACTGCCTCATCAGAAGTCCGAGATGCGATGCCCTTGAGCACTGCGCGAGGGATTCTGCATGGTCCGATGACGATGTAGTACTGTGATGGTCAAGCGCAAGGACTTGAGGGGTGCGATCTTCGCGGGGCGCGACAGATCCTCGCAATTAATAATGTTATCTTGCTTGTACACGACTTTTGTAATGTATTCATTTTCCGTAGACCCGGAGTTCGCAACCCACGCGTGGTACAGAAAGGCCTTCCTTGCATGTGATCAGGACCAAATAGTAAATATCTCGCATTGGGCGTCGTTATGAATGAGGGGAATGGTCTCTTTAGGGTAGCTGAGGGGACAAAGGCTGTGATACATCTGGGGACGGCGTTCCGTGGCTGCAGGCTCCAACTGTGGACGTAGACGCGGAAAACGAGGTTCATGTCCTTCCGGCCTCTTTGGAATCAACTTTGTTACCCTCGATGAATTGTGGAGTGTGCGGCTTGATGCATCACCTCACCCTCTTTATAAAATTATCCATTCTGTCCGTCTGAAGCCTTTTTAAACTCCGCTTTTAATCTATCATTCCCGCAGCTCGGATCAATGTTCTTATTTTAGTTACATCCAGCAAGTGGGAGCCGGCGCGAAGCGCCGGCGGGCGCTTGTATCATTACTGTAATTACCAGGTGCTTGATGTAGACAGAGAATCTCTCTCTTTATAAAATTACGGATGTCCGTCTGAAGCCCTTCAAGCTCCTTTTATGGACGTTTCAGCCCGAGACTGTGGGTGCTCGCACGGTACCGGAACTACACGGTCCCAAAACTCCCACCGCAAGCACTTATTCTTTGCCGCCCTGGACGTTTGAGCCCGAAACTGTGAGTGCTCGCACGCCACCGGAACTTCACGGAAATAAAACTCTGGAAGCTCTCACGGCGAGCGCTAAGGTTTTCTTGGCGCCTTCGGCGTCACTCAATAGGCGCTGAACTTTGCCGCCTTTCGTCCGTTATGCGGCCATCTCTCAGTTTAACTCACGGCAAGCGATAATTTTACTCACAGGGCAGGCGCCAATTGACTCAATTGATGGGTTTTCCAACTCCGACGGCTCTACTGCTTACTTGATCCATTGCAGCGGATCCGGATGCTGAGGGTCTCATTCCACATGCCGCATGCTGCATGATCACCATCCATTACCTCTCCAAGTCTCACAAATTCTCCGACAGTCACAGAATACATCATAATTCGATATTGGCTTCAATAATTGTAGATGTCTGCTCGAGTCAAGAGATCTTTCTCTAAATATGAAATTAACTCAATTACTTCTAAGCTTGAGGTCTCTGCACAAATACTACATTGTACTTCGACATTAGCTTCAATATAGGTGTCAATCGAACTCTTCTCACCTCGAGGGATCTTTACTAGATATCAATTTAACCCGGTGCAAATCACAGCCTCACCTCACCACTTTCAGGTAGTTGTACCTGCCTAGGGGAAAAGTGGCTTGAAAATCAACACCAGTCCAGAAGAGGATCTTTGGCGCGAAGCGGCCCAGGAACCGCTATATCACTCTCTTTATCACTCTCTTTATAAGATTATATGTGTCTGTCTGTCTGTCTAGTCTTCCAAACTTGGCTGATGTGATCAAGCTTCTCAAGCTGTGCACTCACACGCGCTTTCGGCAAATCGCTCTCCGCAAAGTCATCTTTTTGCCGAGGCCAACAATAGTTCCCCCTAAATTAATCACCCTCAAAACTTGCTTGAAAGATGGTGCTGCCTGAGCTGCCAATGTCAACAAAAAATGACTGCAAATTGACGCCGAGAGAAGGCGTTCGTGCGGAAACCTGTGCGCTTGCCGCAGGGACTGTGGTCTTGCTGCGGAGACGGCACTTCCACTGAAATCCCCATCGCCATTGAATCCCTTTCCTTCCACCACAAGTACCTGTAACTGTCTTCTCTTTGGCATTCTCCACTGAACATTTTCTCTAACGGCTTCCAGATCACGGCAATCGAGAATCGGAAGCGGAGCGGCATCGCCGCTTGTGAAGCGAGGCCCAAAGACTCCGGACAAGGTTGAATGTGCATGTTTAGCCAAGTGGGAGACGGCCTGCTCCGCGGGCCGTCGACCGCTTGTGATGTAAGGATTTACAGGTAATATGTCCGTGAGTCAAGTAGGAGTACAAGTAAGTAAACGGCATACCTCGGTAAAGGTAGAACTATGGCGGTCTAAGTGTATGGCGGTCTAAGTGTTTTATTCCGCCCCTTTTTTATAAGTGATCTCGGAATTTTCCGCCCCATAGATAGGCGTTTTGACGCCCTCCGCGCTAATTACATAAAGATAATCACAGATTTAACTTGCGGGGAAATCGGTAATTCCCGCCCCACTTAGATACAAGTTCCGCCCCAAATAGAAACATGGCGCCCCGCCCTACTTTTCAAGTTGCGCGGTTATTTTCTATCCGCGGACAAACGAACGGAGAGATGGCCCCTGAACTGACTAATGGGTCGATAATGCTGGTGATATATATCTGGCTACAAAAGGAAAGCCGAAAATGAATCTCGGCTGCATTGAGCACTAAAATACAGAAGAATGCTACCTTGTGCACTGATATCTATTGTAGTGAAAAGAAAATGCACCCAAGTGCAATCAGAATGCAAAATAAAAGTAGGCAAGAAGGCGTATGCATTGGGTTGTATTTCACCGCATTTGAGGGTCGCCTGGTCGTGGATTTGATTGCATCATGCATTGAGTCGCATGACCTATGACCACGGCAGAGGCAGAGGCAGTAGCCTCGCTTTTCGGCGGTGACGACGCTGCCTCGGATCTTTTTGCCTCACTTGGGACGGACCCCCCTCTTTCCTAGTACAACCGCTTCCGATGTGTTCCCTGTGGAGACTTCCCAGGCGGGGGAATACAATTCCTGGCCAGAGACTTCCCAGTCCAGTCAACAGCCCAGTTCATATCAGCCAGACCTGAGCAATGGTACCGGAGTTTATGCGCTACCACCAGTCTCTACCCAGGTTTGAACGCTGGTGGAACCGGTCACACCCAGTCGTAGGCACAGGAAGAAATGACAACACTATGACCCTCAGGCCTATATACCACCCCCCCTGCAGGTAATGTTCAACCACTTTATCACCCACATGCATGTCCACTAACATGGTTATAGAAGTGCAGAATACAACGCAGGCCGCTGCATTCGAGCCGTACACCACTCCCGACACCTACAACCCGTACGCTCTGGTGGCGAATCATGCAGTCCCCGTTAATCCTCCTGTGCAGCCCGCGTACAATCCTTACGCCCGCACCAGCAACACAATCTTATGCTGTACCTCCGGTCGCCCCGTCGGCTGCTTCCCAGTCGGCGTATAGCCCGTACACCCCTGCAACGCCGCCCTCAACATACGATTCCCCGTATTCTACCTCAGTCGGGAACACTTCGTACACGTCACAGAAAGTGGCGGTCGTCCCTCCGCCGCCTGCACCTGCGCCGGTCCTTAACCGTCCCAAACTTTCGAACGCTTATGACCCCCCATTTTCCACTTCCCGTTCGACTCGGCGGGGCGTATCGCCCTCAGCACGTTCTTCGTCTCCTGCAAAGAGTACAGGACCCCGTTCAGTGTCACATTCAAATTCGATCTCCTCGCAAACAAACGGTCGTTCTGGCGATGCTTCGTTCTTCCCCGCGCCACCAAAAACTAACCAATTTGGTGATGTGGATAGATCATCATCCCCTGGGTCATTTTCTACTCGCTCAGCAGTTTCTCCCGACCCCTATACGAACGGGTCGGCTGTAACCGGTGTATCATCCCCTGAACTGCCTCCCCTGCATCGGTTATCCCAATTCTGGCATTGCTCATGAGACACAACAAGTGACCACACGAGGACATTTACCGTGGCAATCAAGGTATAATTCCTCTAGAGTTAAATATATGTCTTTTTCCCTCATCTTGGGTGTCTTTAAGTGTCTTCTGAGTGGTCTTGCAAATACTTTGCTGGATCTTGCCTAAGACATTTGACGTCTTATGAGTCTTTCCCAAGACATTCGTCCTGTCCAAGACAAGGGGACCTGCTTAGCGAAAGACACGTGTCTTTCAAAAAAATACGCCTTTGGCATCTTTGATGTCTTGCCCAAGACGCCAAAGACGTCAAAGACGAAGGTGTAGTTTTATTTATGTGTTAGGTAACGAATAAAGTAGGAACGCTCAGGTATCAGATTAGCTACGCGCTAAATAACACGAGCGAAGCTGATGTGAGCTGAAAATATCTGTTCCTGTTCCAATGCGTAGAAAATAATGACTTTTGACAGGTCTCGCAACCCATGTCTTCCACTTGACGCTCCACGACCATGAAAATCGCTGTGTTGCTCAATTTGCTTTCTCCTCCTGTGGTAGCGGATTTGGATCCGTCGTTCGACAGCGATGCCTTGGTATCCGTGGTGGAAAATTACCCAGTTGATCAAAAATGTCTGGAGGGAAAGGAGTCTATTCGGACAGTGTTCAGTGTGCAGCGTGTACGTTCTCGATGGTTTCAAACTCCGCTACATGCATTTCGAACTTAAGACACGCTCAGGCTCGATTCCTGCCCATGTTGAGGGGAGCTTGGGAACATGAGCTTGACGCTAAACTCGATGGGTGGGAACCTCGCTGCAACCTGTACCCTCGAAGGTGTTCTGGTACGAGAAACAATATCCGGTTGTAGTGGTATTTAAGCCTGAGACGGATTTTGGTGTGATCCCAGGTCATTTGTTTCAAAATGTATTCCATCGCATTGCAATAGAGGACAGGTCACACGTTTCAAAAGGTATTCCATTGCAATAGAGGACAGGTCACACGTTTCAAATGTATTCCATTGCAATAGAGGACAGGTTATGCGTTTCAAAAGGTATTACATAGCAATAGAGGACGGGTCATGCGTTTCAAAATGTAAGAGGACAGATCATGCCTTTCAAAATGTATTCCATTGCAATAGAGGACAGGTTACACGTTTCAAAGGTATTACATGGCAATAGAGGACGGGTCATACGTTTCAAAGTGTATTACATTACCTGGGCCACGGAAAAGGCAATACTGCCTCCAGGGGAAATCTGAGTAGAAGGAAATGTTCGCCGAGGCCCGGGCTATCGATTCCCGAAAATGGCTCCGGGAGTGCACTGGGATTTAAACGGCCTTGAGGACGACTCTTATCTCGGGTCATGTGTTTCAAAATGAAAGCCATTGCAATAGAGGACAGGTCACACATTTCAAAATGTATTCCATTGCAATGGCTGATTCATATTCATTTTTTTCATGTCGGTAAAAACATAATACTGAATATTATTGCTTAACCTTTAGGTTAGGCTCCCCAGCCATGCTCGCGTTTGGGTCCAATCAGTAAACAAGGAACAAATATGTTTTGCGTAATTCAGTACAGTCACCGGGTACCAGATGCGTAAACGTGATTAGTGATGCCCCACGATGACCTTACTCCCTTACCTACCCTTCCGCCCTCGTTCCAGTTTCTCGCATCTCACTTGTCTCCAGGCTCATGCCATCGCTTGTCCTTGAGGATCTCCGTTCGTCCGATTTGGGTCGAGTTCGGACTCGAGTTGAATTGAGTTTGATGCCGGCATTCCCCGTGCACAGTGTTTTTGTGTTCTGGTGCTATTCCGGTGGTAAATAGACACAGTATATGCTCGGAAACTCACTTTTGTGTGATTATGGTCTGGAGCTGCCAGTTCTTTGCACTATGATGTGGTTAGGGGTGTCTCGTGGCTTAGTCCTATATTCAATCGCCACATGAACCCCTTTTTACGAGCGATCAATCGGCGATCATTGCCGTCGGATGTATCCGAAGTCCTACGTGCGCAAGACATGCACAGCCTCACATTTGTCTTTCCCACCCTTTACGACGGCGGTGGCTCATGGCTCAACTGTCTTGGGCTGGAATCCGGAACTCACGCCGACATCCCGGTATCCCAAAAAGGATTCTAGGAGGTCGGCGATCAATCAATCAATATCAATATCGACACTTGGAACAGGATTCGTAAATGGCACTTATGGGCTGTTAATTGAGTCGAACTTCAACTGTGGGATATAGTCCAAAAGCATGAAGGCAAAACCTTCTGTATAAAGTCTAGTGTGCCATGCTGTGGACGAAACGAAGGCAGCGGGAAAAGTACCATTGGCCAAGACAATTCCTCCGTTCTAAATTCCGGTTTGAGTATGGAGCCCGACCATGCGACGCCTTCAGGAAAAAGTGCCTCCCCTCCCTCTATACGAAAAACACTACATGAGACAACAACCCGCCCTACCTGCAGTCCACAGCAAGGGTCCCAGCGATTTCTCTGTCGAACACGTTCACGCTTGAGCGTACAATCATGGGCTGGTGATTATCGCTGAGTTGCAGTTGCTTTTGTCGTCCCCGGGAAGTCCTTTCCGTTTCCATTTTTTTCGCGCTTTGCGAGGCATTTAGACATTTGAAACACGCACGTTCCACTAGCACCAATTTAATGCAGGAAGCTCCTCCGGTATACCGTGAGATTTGTGCTTTGGTCGCCAGCCTAAATAGCTGTGGGTACTAAATTTAACTAGAAAATGATGGTATTTGGGGGCGAGCTTACCTCTTTTAACTGGACTAAGTTCGGCGGAGTTCCCGGATCTTTCACAGCCTCTTCCACGCAATTGACTTTTCTCGGGTGTCCCGGATATTGTTGATGCAATGCCTTAGCAGGCACCACCCGGAACAGGGCCTATAGTCAGGGTTGACATTTTCAGTGTTTTTCATTCATTTGTGGACCAGCCGATTTTGGTATCTGGGCAAGGCAAGTCAGCCATATATATGTATTCCGATGGGCATTGATCCGAGCTGGGTCCGAACTGAAAGATTGGTCGCACGAAGGTCCTCGAGGGGGAGGCATGAGAAGCGAAGGCAAGGTTCGCAGAAATTTGGCCAAGCGGGTGGCTATGTTGTTTACGTCTGTTAAACGCCAGCCACCGGTTGGGGCCTTGAAAGTTCGGAAGCTATTGTCTCGGCTAACAGTGATTTGTCTTTTCGTATTACACTACTGTGATGCAGCTCTGAATTTTTTACTCTGTCTTCCCCAACCCCGTAACGTGCGGTGGGTAGGAGCCTGGGGACAGGCTCACTTCAGGCTACCCTGGGCAGACCCCTGTAGGGGCCTTTTTTTTCCAGGAGTTAACTGCCCTAAGGGGGGGTCATACAAGGCCTGTGGACCACTCCCATGGGCCAGCCCAGTGTTTTACACAAAATCACCATGTTTTCATGGGCCAGCCCACCGCACTGCAGACAGGCCAGAGAATTTTCATGGGTTGGCCCATGGGTCCATTTTAGTGCCAGGACCCCTGGCACCAGCCCAGCTTGAAAAACAGCATTTTTGGGCCCATTTCTGGGCCGTTTTGCACATTCCTTGGTGATTCAAAAAACCCTTTCCCAGGGCTTTTATCCTGTGCATAAACTATCCATACCCAGGTATATTTTTGGGGGGGCCTGTTCCAGTTAGCTTTCCAGTTGCCTTTCCGGGTAGCTTTCCGGTTGCTTTTCCGACCAAATTTCTGGTTGGCTTTCTGACCATTTTTCTGGTTAGCTTTCCAGTTGCCTTTCTGGTTAGCTTTCTGGTCACCTTTCTAGTTGGCTTTCTGACCATGATTCTGGTTAGCTTTCCAGTTGCCTTTCTGGTTAGCTTTCCGGTTGCACTTCTAGTTAGCTTTCCAGTTTCCTTTTGGGTTAGCTTTCTGGTCACCTTTCTGGTTAGCTTTCTGGTCACTCTTCCAGTAGGCTCTCTACTTGTGTTCCATTCAAGTATACAAGAGTTACTTCCAAGTTTAAATTGAGCAGCCTATTGCCTCTTGGTAGGCCTTCATTCATCCCCTTTCTTGACAATCTGCTCAGTCACTCTGTTTTGTGAGAGTTGAAACACCTTTTCTGACTCTGTTTTGATTACAACCAGACTTACCTCCAAGTTTGAGCCAACATATGTTGGCCTGGCCCATCCTTTGTTTACAACATGGGCTAGCCCACCCAGGATTACAATTGTCAGTGGGCTTGCCCACCTTGGTTGATTCTCACTATGGGCCAGCCCACTCATTTTCAGAATCTATGTGGGCTTGCCCACAGTATTTTATTTTTCAACATAGGCTGGCCCATCCACTTTCATAATCTATGTGGGCTTGCCCACCATCCTTTATTTTCTATGTGGGCTGGCCCACCCATTTTCAGGTTCTACGTGGGCTTGCCCACCCTGTTTGATTCTTTATCATGGGCTGGCCCACTGATTTTCTTAGGCTGCGTGGGCTTGCCCATACTCAAAAAAACCAGCCAAAAAAAGCAGTAAGTGCAGGGTTTGAACTCAAGACCTTTGGAGAAGGGATTTGTCATCAACTTAAAACCTGATATATACCACTACACCAGGCAACCAGTGCTATTCAGCCATTTATGACACACACATCCTGGCCTAACATTCACCCCTCAATCTAGTCTATTTTCCACCCTTGTCACTGTCAAATTAACCATCATTTATCGCCGGCTGTGGGAATTTATTTTGCATTTTGTGCAACAACCAGGGGCTTGTTCCCAGAACCACCAATACAGTCAGAGAGCCCTCGGCAAGCTCTATAACTTTGATTTTGACTATATTTTTAGACACGAACCACCAACTTCCTTTTTTGGTCACTACGCTTTTCGCCCAAAAAGGAAATTACAGTGTTTTTCCCTTCCTTTGGTCAGAATTCAAACATTTTGGATGATCTAACTCATTGGTCAGGATGAAATGGACCATAGAATATGATCTGGAGCATACTCAGAAGCACTGCAGTCTGTGAGGGGAAAATAATGGGCAGCATGATTGATTCACCTCTGCAGCATCATATCTTCATCATATAGTGAGACAGGTATCAGGAAACCACTCCAGAATACTAATGAGTAGTATATATATGTACCTATCGCACTGGAATGGACTCCCAGGACGAAAAGGAGCATGCTTTGATCCTAGCCCACTATGCCATCATTGCTCCATTGCTAGATCATACATTGATCTGCCATGTCGAAAACCCTATCATAGAACAGCCACTATGTGTAAAAACATGTCTTATGGTGTTTGCCCACAGAGCTGAGCCATGAGCAAAGATCAAGTGTGTTAATGTGTTTCCATGCATTTTCACCTCATTTGGTCTGCATACAAAGTTCAGAATGGAGGGAAAGAGTTCAACAAACATTTCACTGCTCTTCCAGACGTCCAGATCCAGAAATTGTGCCAATATATGGGCTTGAAGCTTCAGAATGTCACATGACATTTTTCGCTTATTTGGTGAATAGGGCACCATCCATAGCAGCTACAGCGAAATAAACACCCAAAATGAAAAGAGACATAATGAAAGATCAATATTCAACTGTATCCCAAGGAATCTGGCCACATTTCAGGTACATGGTATTTCCGAGTGCATAAGTTCAACAGCAATATAAAGTGCACTTATTGTATGTGGATGAAAACACTATCTGGCCAAATCTTGACTAAAATCCTTCAAATAAAGTGTAATATCGGTCTCTCATCATGTCTGATGACTTTTCTATTGTTTATATTGCACTATTACCTCTGCATGGACCCTAATTTACCAAGAAAGCGAAAAATGTCACTTCAGATTGTGGGTCCTCAAAGACATATATTGGGATGATTCTTGGCTTTCTATGTTTGGATGCCTTGTAATATTTGGTTTGAATACATATCCCGCATTGTTCAATTGTAGTACATGTAAAATTGGCTGAATAGTCATTCTGAGCATGTTCACCTTTAATAGGGGACCTAGCCATGAGCAATTGAGCTGATCACCTCACTCATGTGTTTGTATAGATAATATGAAGCCTAGGATCATAAATTCAACGACTTGGCTGACTGGATGCCATCACAATGAAGCCATCATGGTGTTTCAGAATATGGTTTGAATATGCTCTCTGGATTACTGCAGAGTTGTTTTACCATGTGAAGGGTGTGTCTATGTCATAGGAATATATTGTAGTAGTGGTTGGATTATATTCATTGGTCATGGTACCAAGATATTCATGATGAAAGGTCAATCAATCTTGCTGCCCATTATCTGCCTCTCACAGAGGTGTAGTACTTCTGGGTATGCTTCACATCATGTTCCATGATGAATCCCATTCTGACCAATGAGTTAGATCATCCAAAATGTTTGAATTCTGACCAAAGGAAGGGAAAAACACTGTAATTCCCTTTTTGGGCGAAAAGCGTAGTGACCAAAAAAGGAAGTTGGTGGTTCGTGTCTAAAAATATAGTCAAAATCAAAGTTATAGAGCTTGCCGAGGGCTCTCTGACTGTATTGGTGGTTCTGGGAACAAGCCCCTGGTTGTTGCACAAAACACAAAATAAATTCCCACAGCCGGCGATAAATGATGGTTAATTTGACAGTGACAGGGGTGGAAAATAGACTAGATTGAGGGGTGAATGTTGGGCCAGCATGTGTGTGTCATAAATGGCTGAATAGCACTGGTTGCCTGGTGTAGTGGTATATATCAGGTTTTAAGTTGATGAAAAATCTCTTTTCCAAAGGTCTTGAGTTCAAACCCTGCACTTACTGCTTTTTTTGGCTGGTTTTTTTGAGTATGGGCAAGCCCACGCAGCCTAAGAAAATCAGTGGGCCAGCCCATGATAAAGAATCAAACAGGGTGGGCAAGCCCACGTAGAACCTGAAAATGGGTGGGCCAGCCCACATAGAAAATAAAGGATGGTGGGCAAGCCCACATAGATTATGAAAGTGGATGGGCCAGCCTATGTTGAAAAATAAAATACTGTGGGCAAGCCCACATAGATTCTGAAAATGAGTGGGCTGGCCCATAGTGAGAATCAACCAAGGTGGGCAAGCCCACTGACAATTGTAATCCTGGGTGGGCTAGCCCATGTTGTAAACAAAGGATGGGCCAGGCCAATATATGTTGGCTCAAACTTGGAAGTAAGTCTGGTTGTAATCAAAACAGAGTCAGAAAAGGTGTTTCAACTCTCAAAAAACAGAGTGACTGAGCAGATTATCAAGAAAGGGGATGAATGAAGGCCTACCAAGAGGCAATAGGCTGCTCAATTTAAACTCGGAAGTAACTCTTGTATACTCGAATAGAACACAAGTAGAGAGCCTACTGGAAGGGTGACCAGAACACTAACCAGAAAGGTGGCCAGAAAGTTAACTAGAAAGGCAAGTGGAAAGCTAACTAGAAGTGCAACCGGAAAGCTAACCAGAAAGGCAACCGGAAAGCTAACCAGAAAGGCAACAAGAAAAGCTCACCAGAAACATGGTCAGAAAGCCAACCAGAAATGCGGTCAGAACAGCGACCGGAAACCTAACCGGAAAGGCGACCGGAAACCTAACTGGAACAGGCCCCCCCAAAAAAATACCTGGATATGGATAGTTTATGCATAGGATAAAAGCCCTGGGCAAGGGCTTTTTGAATCACCAAGGAATGTGCAAAACGGCTCAGAAATGGGCCCAAAAATGCTGTTTTCAAGCTGGGCTGGTGCCAGGGGTCCTGGCACTAAAATGGACCCATGGGCCAACCCATGGAAATTTTTGGGCCTGTCTGCAGTGGGGTGGGCAGTACATCGCATTTATCGGTGTTAAAGTCGCTAGTGCAGAGTTGAGGAGAGACTCCAAGTGTTGGTAGTGGATGGCGAGTTGGTCTGTAGTCGTGGCGAAGCCGATCCCGCCTACAGTGGAGGTCGTGGGTGGCGGGACGGCCGTGCGCGCATTCTGATGGTGGTGGTGCGAATCAGAGATCATCTCCGCTCCGGATTCATAGTTGATTGCGGACAATCCCATATCGGATAAACATCTCACTCCGGGGATTTGAGAGTTTTTCCAACCGGAAAAATTCCTCACAGAGTAAGGGCAGTTTCCGAAGTCCTGTTTCCAGTTTGGAAACAGGACCTCCGTTTCCGTGGGAAACGGAGCTGGAAACAGGCCTTCTGTTTCTGGCGCAGGAACAGAAGTTCTGTTTCCGTCAGAAATAGGACAAAGCAACATGACTCCTGTTCAGTCTGTCTATGAGACGGTTCTGTGGAGGAGACTTTTGCATTCATTCGGCGGTCAGTCGCTCATTGATGTTGAAGGAGAGTTCGAGACCAAAAGCTAGGGGAATACTCGAGTTTTCCTTAAGTCGCAACCGGCCGCGGAAGCTTTACGGAGCTTAAAAAGAACATGCATAATAACATAGAAAGCTGATAGCTCAACTTGAGTATCTCTATCCCTCTACTAGTACAAGGACTGAAAGAGGGAACGGAAGACTCACTCGTGAAGATTATCCCACTACTGGTACAAGGAGTGAAAGAGGGAATGGATGGACCCCTCACAAAACTTGTACCTCCAATAATACGACGTGGAACGGTCCCTACGATCCCCCTGTACTTTTCGTATAAGAAGTAATACTCAGACGGGCACGAATAGCGTGAACGGCTTGTATTGCATACCTATAAGAAGTATACTACAAGATAAATAAGTAATGAATGAGCGAAAGAAGTAAGAGAGACAAACCTCAGACGGGCACGAATAGCGTGAACGGCTGAGGTCTGTCTTCAAGGTGAGGCGTTAAATAGATAAACGAAGCTGTACGAAGCTGTGAAGAAATATACTACATCTGGAAGTAAGCTGTATAACAAGCTGTAGACAATGGGGATGGGGCGAGGAGGCTCGGCTTTTATTCCCGCCACGGTGATGCGGCTACGGTGAGAAAGATCAAACAATTTTGTGGCGCAGTGGGAGAAATAGCCGCGGCGCAGTGAGAAATCTGCTGGGAGTATTGTCAGCTGAGAAAGCGCAATTGAATGCCATGGGAACAGACTTTGTACACCGATGGGGCAAGGGCGCAGGACCTGCAGTACGAGAGCAGAGCAAAAAGCAATGGGATGAAGCTAATGGGGCAATTGCACCGCCGAACGAGCAAATCGTAAACGGTCAATTAATTAATTGCGCGGATGGACAGCACGGCAAGAGACAGTGTATGGAGAAAGGAACCAACAGGTACAAAGTGATGAGCACTGCCGAATGAGCAAAATCTTAAAGAACGGTTAATAAGGCTGACCAATCCATCTGACCACCTCGCGGCCCAAGCGAGTGGTTTGATTTGTGCCTCGCCGCTTGCGGCCATCCCACCAGTCATAAGTTATGATCAGCCTGACCGATCCATCTGACCACCCCTGCCAATCGGTCCGAAGGACCGAACGAGAGATTACAGGATCACCGGTCCGAAGAGGCACCTGCCACGGAAGCTTTACTAACATGTGATACATATGCTTCTGAGGCTGAGAAAGGAAATATGAAAGGCTACGAGAAAGGCAACTGAATGGTCCCAAGCCCCACCGTCCGGCATTTCACCGAGAGTGTTAAAGTAAGCCTCCGCAAGGTTTAATTTGCCAGATTGTTCTCACTTCTCGCAGAAAAGTTCTTGTTTATGCTTCCCATCGGTGACGTAGCGCACCTACCTCAACGGTCTAGATATCGCTAGAGCTTACACGCATGACCTGCTCGCAAATCGAGGACTGCTATAGCACCCTCCGGCAAGGGGGTTTCATATCACAGCCTCCAGCAGCCAGTGACGTTCAGCGCTGTTGCGTCGCTCTTCGCACGCTGAATTCTTCCGACACCGCTATCGGTACATCCCAAGCAAAGTTGGTTTCGTTCGTGTTGGTTTCTTGGAGCCGAATTTGACTAATTCCCCTCTTTTATAGAACAAGGACGCCCTACCAGCGGACGCGGATGTTGCACATTATTTATCTCCTAATTTTAGCGATCCTGAGGATGCTGCAGAAGTACGCAACCTGTTCCTGAACTATATGTATATTGGAATACGGCCCATCGCCCATGCCTGTGAACGAGGAGCTATTGAAACTTTGGGAATGGAATACCCTATTGATCCCGCTTGAGAAAGTCTTTCACTTGACGGTCGATACGCCTGGCAGCAAGCAAGAATGTAATGTGCAGTGGAAAGCAAAATTGATTTCAACCACATGAAGCCATTTACAGCTGTTTGGCCATTTAGACCTCGTTCGGCTGCCAGATGCAAATTTTGCATCTGCATCTGATCTCCTTATATGGTCGTGGAAAGATGCAAGTTGGTCACATCAGAAATAATCACAATTGGCGACGACACATCGTTGTCGTCGTCCAGGTGTTGCACTCGTTGCCGCCCCCGAGCTCCAGAACCACAAAACACGCTTATTTGCAGTGATTCGATTGAACCATTACATGTGGAGGGTGCCTGTGTGGATACTCAATAATGTTACATGAGTTCCGCTTAAGTTCCTGTCTTTACCCGACTTGCATCTTCCCACGACAGGAGATCAGATGCAGATACAAAATTTGCATCTGGCAGCCGAACGAGCTCTTACGGCTGTTTGCAAAAGTAATGGCACTACAGTACCTAAAAATTGATTGAAATAATGTGCTGGGTTTCCGCCCTCATTTGTCTCACCGAGCCGTGTCTTCGTCACGGAGCTTTTGGGTCCAGATATTTTGAATACGCACCCGTGGATTCTCAGTTCGCCCGCACACGGCGGATTCCGAGTCCCCCGGTTCGCCCGCACAGCGCTGAATCCAAATCCCGAAGTCGTCGGCCGATACTCCCGATGCGAGGAAACAATGATCCCAAAGTGCCGGGCAAAATGCTGGATCATTCAGCTCAAGGAAGAGACTGATTATACGACTCCGATTACCCAACGCGGTGTTAGGGCCATGTTATTGTTTATCCGCAACGTCCGTCTGACATTGCCAAGGTATTGCCGCCGTCAATCGATGAAATCGTGACCCCCATATGTGTAATTCTTGTTGGCTCCAACCCTCCAACGGGGTATCAGGACCCATGCTCGGCGACTAGGGCTCTAACCCGTGAGACCCGTACTACGGAACGGGTAATTACGGCCGTCGGGGGGTGCCACCCGTCCCGTACCCGTTCCGTACGGTCAGGGCCGAGGGCCTTCTACGGACGGGTTCCACCCGTATACGGGTTACGGCCGTAGAAGACGGGTTCTGGCACTGAACTTTCAGGCGTCTCAACAGATGTAGAATATATCAAAAACAATGCAATGTATCACAACGAAATTTTTGTCTCCTCTGCCTCGAGGGCTTTGCGTGCAGCCCGTAATCTTGCCTTGACAAACATCAGTGTCTGGATTGTCTCCGCCTTCAAACTTGCTCGGCGCAACCCAATTGTATCCCGCCCACCGGAGAAAACCCGTTCAACCGCAACCGCCGAACCTGGAAGGCAATCAGTGGACTTCAACAGAATTTTTGGTACACTTACCCGGGATACAAAGCACATTGCGCACGAGTCGATAAAGGTTGGGCATTTTCTTACGACGGCTATACCACCACTGAAGTGGGTCAGTGTCGTCGTCGTATGGTTCAGATGAGCGCGTTAGGCGAAAGTATTCGGCAAGCTCATCCTTGACAGCGCCAGTATTCTTGGTCTTCTTATACCTTGCAAGGAAGTCGATCTTCTGTGGTGATCCAGGAGCCTGAGAACCGGGCTGGGTTGGTGACGAGCTCATCGGGTCGTCGGGGCCCGATTCGGGGGCATAGTAAACGTCATAATGAGTCTGCAAATCTATCTTTGCTGACTCCAATTGCTCAAGCAGATCATCATCATCAACAAAGTCAGTTTTGAGTCTGTCGTATGAAATTCCAGGATCCAGCACTGAATTGCATTAGAGACAAGGAGAACGAGGGAGAAAAAACACTAACAAGCGGCCCAGAGATAATAGCGCGACTGATCGAACTTGGTGTAGTACTCACTCAACTTTAAATGCGCCTCGACAAGCCCCTTTCGAAGGGCAGGGTCCGCCTTCTCTGGCAAATTAGCGATCGCATTTTTGAGGTCTTGCTGGATGGTGCGAAACATGGCATGAGTTGATGAGAGCATCGGATGGTCCGTGGCCGACATTTGTGTGGTTGCGGAACGAAACACCTTCAGCCAATGTGTGACAAGCTTCAACGCGTCCCACTCCTCTGGTGAGAGCTCATGTTCGCGAAGTTCCGAGTCTTTTGCCACGTAATTAAAGATCGCGGGGCGAAATTGCAAGGCGCGACCTGTGATGTATACAGTGAAACGGAGCGAGAAACAGGCTAATTGAACATACGCAGCATTTGATGGGTTGAGGACCACCGCGTCTTGACGTCGAGAATCAACATAAGAACCGAATTATCTGATCCAATTGCCGCTTTCGTGTCTTTGACCTCCTTCTTCCAGGTCTCACGACGCTGAGGACTCGAGCGCACATGCCGAACAATTTTCCGGAGCTTTCAACCTTGGTTAACACGTGAAGCTCACCAGTTCAGCTCCAAACACCTACCTTAAAAACAGCTTGGCCAATCAAAGTTGCCGGCTTTGAGGTCTCATTATCAGGACCATCAGTAGTTGCTGTGGCCAGTCCGTCTGCGGTGTTGGACAGAGACTCGGTTGTTGAATCCTGGTATGCCGTTTCACGAGAATTGGTGGCCGCCGCCTTCTGCTCATCTTTGGTAAGCGCACCAATTGCCTCAAGAAGCTTTTTGGATACATTAGATTGATAACTCTGTCGATGCAAAGAACAGTACCTTTAGGGCGGCTAGGTGAATTGTATGCGGCATACATCTCATCCGCGCGTGACAGGACTCAAACGGAATCCTGTCCGTATGGCACTTTGCTGCAAAGGCCTCAACAAGGGTGTCGTTATTAGTCGCATTGTCCATCACAAATGCAATTATCTGAAAATGCCTGTAAGTGAAGGACCCCTACAAACAATAAATGCGCACCCGACCACATAATCCAAACTTTTCCACGGTTTCCCACACAGCATCTGCCATGTTCTCTCCTGAATGCGCACCCAACAGCTCCCGGAAGTCAATTAGACATTCCTCTGTCAAATTAATCAACACCCCGAGAACTATATGGAGGACGGTTGAACACACCTAGCTTCCCGTCATTCCCAATGTAATGGATGACAATGGCCAAGAACGCATAACCATTACTGGATGTCCATGCATCCAAAGACAACACAAAATCCGATTTGTTCGCCTGCTCCCATGTCGTGAGTATCGCGCAGATAGAAGATTGAACACCTGGAAGCATACTTTGAATATGGCGGCGAGCTCTTTCACCATTTCCTTTTCCATGTTTTGAATTTTCGTCTTCACAGCCTGATCTTTGGGGATTTTGAGGATCTTATCGGCGGGGTGAAGAGCAGCGTATCGAAGCATTTCGCGAAACTCGGGCTTGTTAACGGCTATGAAAGGTTGGTCGCAGACAGCGACCCATTTGGCCACCAATTCCTCAAAGTGGTCTTTGTCCCATGGCGCCTGAAAGAAATCAATCATTTCGGGATTTTTGGAGGAATTTAACACGTACTCGAGCATCTGCAGCCTGTTTCTGGAGCATCGCCTTGATATTACCATCGAGTTGATCGCACTCGGTTTTGTATTTACTCGCCAACTCCGCGGTCATAGCTTGCTTATTTTGAGCAAGGTCGCGTTCCAGTTCGGTGGGAGGCTCGCTTCGCTTGCTGAGTACTTGGAACAATCGAAAGTGAGCTTTAGAGGTCGCCTCTAGGTGTTTTCGAAGTTCTAGATAAGATAAGATAAGGATGAGATGATTGCGCCGGCTCAGCAACTCACTGGAAATATTGTAGTTTGCGCTTTTTGGAACCTCGATAATTTCGCGGTTCCCAAGATAACATTTGTAATAGCAAGATCCGTCCACCACCGTTCCATCCGCATCAGTGTCAACGTCCTCGAAGAATATGTAAATCACATTTCGCTTTCCCTGGATACGATGTCAGTGGGACTTGTACGTCGTACGCATAATGTGGTTCAGTACATACACCTCGTTGTTGTTTCCGTGTGGATGGACCCTCTGCCGGGGGAGCCGGGCACGCGTTGGCAGAATTAGCAGACACAGCCTGAGCTGCGAGTGTAAGAGGTGCCACAACTTTAAATAAAATGCGCACCGGTGGATTGTCTTTTTTCCTCGGCTTTTTCTTAGGTGGTTGAGGTTTTGCTGCCCGTTCTGCGTTCTTCGGAAGAGTGCGAGAAGGGAGCGAAGCAGCAATCTATTACCGAAATTGAGCAAATGAACGGTGCTGAATTAATTGGAGATAAACAGACCTCCTCATTCGTCATTACAATTTCAATTTCACTATCCTCACTCTCTGAACCATCGCTGGTAGCGAAGTCCTCGTCCTCTGGGTCGGAGTTCACCTGTTTCTTCGCTTTCCGCTTACGTTTTACCGATGTTTTGGCCCTTTCAGGTTCACCATACTCGTTGAGTGCTTCCGCAGCCAAAAGGTCTTCCATTCGCGTTGAATCCGTATACTTGGACTGGCCAGACCGACGAGAAGGCCCGGCTTCTGTCATAGCACATGTCAGTTGAGAACGAGTAAACTAATAATGCTAACATGCCTGCATTTGCACCGCCAGGAACAATAATTCTCATTTGGAGATGAGAGAGCGGTCCAAGCCCTAACGACTGCATGGTATCGGTCCAGTTCACGCGTCTACTACCGTGTGTGAAGTATAGGTGCTGATGGTTGGTGGGAACAAGGCCGAGCGATAGAAGGTGGCCGTAGAGTTCATAAACTGTGGTGGTATTTGTTACAACTGCTGATTGATGAGGTGGTGGATCAAATAAGAGCCATTCAAATACGATACTCACGGACAGGGAGGGAACGAGACTTCAAACCCATAACAAAGACCGTGTACCATTGCTGTCCATTTCCACAAATCTGATCCATTCGACGTCGGGACATGAATGAAAAGTGTGAACGATGCCGACGTTGTCCCAGAAGTGCTGCTATGATTACATGGTAGCGGAAGAACCGGGGGAAGAGAATCGACGCTGCAAAATCAACATTGAGTCCACAGAATTTGGACAATTAAAAGGGACTGACCAACGAATATCAATGCAGAGCCTGTGCAGGTGGAAAAATATATTGAAGCACAAGTGACAATCGTGCCAAGAGCTGGCTTTGACCCGGGAGCGACAATAAAATAATCCCAAGAGCCAGTTACGAAGGGAAAAAGGAAGAGTGTCGCGTTGATGAGAAACCATGGAAGCGACAGGGCGGCTACAGCCTCCCGGCTGGACGCAAAGAGTGAACCACGCTCTATTTGGTCGAGGTGAAATTAGGAACAAAAAATGTTAGAAGACCGTACTTGGAAGAGATTTGCTGGGCCCATGGTCATGGTGCATGACGAGTGTTTGTCGCATCGTAGCTAGGTACGAACCAGTAAGCAGAGAGTCGGCTCACCTCAGTCTTCGGGCACAAACTCTGAAGGAGACGACTCAAGTACAGTACCCCGGCAACAGCGCATCTGTCGGTTTTGCATGGTAGCGGTCGAAAGTCCAGAACACGCTATGATAGAATGTCAGGCCTCGCCGACAGTCCTTGATCTGCGTACTGTTTTTCTGGAAAAGTTATTCCGCACCGTGCCCAAACTCCAGAACAAAATGGCAGAACTTACGAGTGTTGAGTTCCTCAAGGCGATGATATACGAGCGCTCAACAATTGTGCTGGTTGCGAAATTTGTGTTTATGTCCTTCAAGTACTCTACGCCGTACCTTTGCATCGCCCGTGGGGCATAGGGAAACCTATGGGGTCTGCGACTGGGGCTTGGAGAGCAGGCAGAGGTCCAGGGGCGATGGTGTAATTTACTTGTTTTGTACACTGGGATAATCCCTGGAAACCGGTGTTCGTTATTCGGACCGTGCCGTGTAAAAATCGGGGTTTGGCCGAGCAACTACATGAACCCAGAGTGCCGCCTCCCCATGGGCCAGCTTCACTGCCCCCTGCACAAAACAACCCTGGACCCCAGGCCCCAGGCGAACCAGAAGATGACAATCCTGAAATCCCAGATTTTGTGCAAGCTCCAAATCCACGAGCTCTTCCAAAATATTATAAGCCACTGATTGAAACAGATGTTCAACGTATCAACTTAGGCAGCATGAATTTGGTGGAAACCAGCGTTCGTTCTTCGAGCCGTGCCGTGTAAAGCTACATACCTACCTATTTACGAGACAAAATGGATGGTCTCCCGAGAAAGTTGCTCAAAATTAGGCAGCAAGTGAGCTTCCCGAAACTCTCGTTGCTCAACGTGCATCATCATCCGTGTTGTCACTAGTCACGCTTGCAATCAAGACCCAGCAACGCCCAGGATCAATATTCAATTATGGTAGTGAAGAGCAAATAAAATAGGTCCCGCAGCCGAGAGGCCGGTAAAAAAATAAAAAATAAAAAAATTATTTTTATTTTTTGGCCTGCAAATCGAGAGAGAGAGGAGGCCTAGGGGGCGCAGAAAACAGAGGTCCCTCCGCCCGTCAGAGCAATACGGAAAGGGGACATCGCACCCGGATGTGGGGTGAGGGTCATTAACCCCTCAACGGAAGAATGGTCCCTATGGACCCACCCGGTATCGATTCCTTCGTACCTGCACGCGTTCAAGGGGACATACGCGCCTCACTCGAGTACGTCGACGACTGGTTGGGACCGGCGGACAGCGAGCTGCTCAAGCCATGCGAGAAGGGGGAGCATTGAGGGCATCTTGAACGTTCTTAAACTGCCTGTCCGTTCAGAGGGTTCCGAGCCCGAGCCGCTGACTGACGAGCAACGGAAAACCTTGGGAGAAGCAACCGCGCGCACCAAAAAAGTGAGTGTGTTATATATAATAGACATTCAAGAAGCCGATACTCACCTTCTATGATAGCGCCTGAGGGAATGGATGCGTTACCAGGACCGACTTGTCACCCAGGGCAACGGTGGCAACCCCACATCCGGTAGTTCAACGCTGAAGAGCAGACTTTCGCTGTTCAAGCTTCTGAAAACCCCCAAATCGACGCGGCCATTGCGGGGTGTGGAGATGTACCAGAAGATGTATCCCGCCAAGATCAAGGAGGCGGTAATGGACCGCGGGTACAGCACGCTGACCGAAGATACCGCAGCTGCCGAAGATTCAGAAACTGTGTCGAGCTCAAAAATTGGCACCGTATTGACCACGGAGGAGCTGAAGGATGCTGAGTTGCAAGCTGAAAAAAAATAAGCGCCAAACAACGCCGAACCCACCTTCGTTCGGCGAGGATGGCATTGTGGCAATCAACCGCGAGGGACCTGTACGCAGCAGGTGATGAAAGTGGTGGAGGATGCGACTGCAGCAGAGAACACCAGGTGCAGAGCCGGAGAGGTAGCTGATAGCGAAGAGAAGACTCCCGAGTACTACCAATTGTAAGCCGCTGTTATCCACCGCCGCATAGAAAAGACTCACTCGTCGTCTAGTGCCATTGATCAAATTGGGGCCATATTTGCCAAGGTCCAGGAGATGACATTGGACCAGACCGGATGGTTTGGCTTTACGATCCTGGGTGGGCCTATGCCTCGTCGCGATGGCCAAATCTCGACGAAGACGTAAGTTTCCTGTTCAGGTTGTGGGTGTATATGTCTCAGTACTTACCTTCCTTCCTGACAGGATCTGCTTTGGCCAATCCGAGAACGGTCTCGACTTTGCGGCTTCCCTTCCCACCTTCAATGAAAACGTCAAGGGGCCATTTCAGTCTTGGCTGAAACGTGTATTCCGTGAGTATTTCTTCACTCGTCAACTTTCCACGTGGCCGAATTTCGGCATCGCTACAACTCCCCCAGTTCTTCGAATTTTGCAATTTCTTGGACCGACATTTATCTTTGAGGGGTCGGGCTATCGATTCATAAATCCAGTTTGTGCGTACCTGGAAGGTACGAGGCAGAGAAACGATTTTGATTATTTCCAAATACGGCCGTCAATTGATGGCATCTTGAGTTTACAGATTGGCAACTTTTTTCGAGCGCAACTGCTTGCCGTGGCCCTATATGACTTTTAAACAATTCAATGGCGTTAGGTAGAACTTGAGACTTGTGTATTCAGATTTCCCTCAAGTGGGAGTAATTTAATCTTTGGCTCATTTAGATCCTCCTGCCGGACTCATACCTTGCTCATACCATCAAGTTGGTATCCCCACCTGACTTATGCGGAGCACCACTGCGTGGAGCTCTCGCACGCTGGGGACACCAACACCGTGGTGGTTTTACGTGCAGCAGGTGAAAAGAAAATTGTAGAAATGAGTGACAATATTTTGCTTGAATTTACAATGCAACCTCATCGCTCTTTGAATTTATTTCTGGCGACATCCCCGCAAAGGCAATAAACGCCCTAGTCGGCCACCCAGCCAAATCGTCAGTTTGCACCACTTCTATCCACCCTGCTGCATTCCAAATGGTTCAAGAGATGCAAATGAATGATTCTACACACTTAATCCGTACATCTGAGGTGTATGGATAATGATACCAGTTCCCTTCCAAGCCGAGTAGGGTCGGCGAAAGGGCAGTGAGAACAAAATGGCGGGCCCTGCGACATATAGAGCGCATTGAAGCCCCAAATTAAGTTCCAGATGACTTCATAAGAGGTTTTTGAACATACAAAGTCGCATACAATATTTCCCACCTAACCGCAACCCCTCCAAAAAAGTTCAGCTTGATGTGCAACTGAAATCCGATGGGTTTGGGCAGTAGCCCACCGCGATCGGGAACCTGTAAAGTAATGACCCTATAAACTTGGGATAACACAAATTCAGCTATATTAAATGTACCAAGCAAATTCTGGGTCCGCAGCAAATACGGCTGATTCGCTAGAGAGGTGGCCGGTCTGCGTCACTCAGAATCTGCTCGAGGTCTTGATAGAGCGCTGTGAGGGCGGAACAGATCGCATGTGGCGCATTTCTTAGGGGCTCCTGGCAGAGACAGCCAATGCCATTGCTGTTGAAGGAGACCCTCCGGTATGCTATCCCCATCTTTTCTCAGATGCACATGGAACACATGTGCTCCTGTCTATTTATGAAGGATGGCATCTTGCCTCTTATATATATTTCCATGTGCTTGTTTCCATGAGCACCATATGTTCTGATATCTCTGACTCACTCCTCTGATGTTATGACTCACTCTACCTATATATATTGCGATGCCCGCATACTCACCTCAGTCGATTCCACCTTTGTGTGTCCGACTGAGGTGAGCTTTACTTATCTGACTTACTTCCACAATGCTTACATCTTACTTCTAGTTCTTACAACCTTGTTCTTACTTTAGGTAGAGTCCGACAATACAGTCGATTCCACCTTTGTGTGTCCGACTGAGTTCTTACAACCTTGTTCTTACTTTAATTGCATTTGTGGAGGAGCAGAGGCAAAAGGAGGCAGAGTTCATCAAGCAAGCTGTGGGTGTAACCCGTTGAATCTGTTGTCTCTTATTCCGATAGTATGTTCTCCCTGTCAACCTTTCCCCAAAAACAGACCGAACTTGTGAGGTCTCTTTTACAGACAGCCCGACTGGAGGGTTTCCACTGACTACGGCACATTCCAACCTGCACTATGTGGCCATTGCCACAATTCTCCAGGGGTCCAATTGAAGGACCCTGGGTGTACTTTTGAAGAGCACGGCTTTTCACGAGATGCCAGGAATTTATTTGAGTCTGGGATCCTGGAATGGGGCCGAAGAGCTTAGAAATCGGAACAGATCCTAAATGTGCCAACCTCATATTATTGGTCCGAGGTTGCATCATGAATGATGAGGGGACACTTTCCACCAAGATCCCAAGCACCTACCTTCTGCAGTTTGGCGAATTACGTGAATGCTTCGGTTACTTGACCCTGTAATTTTGCTTTTTTTGTTTTTTGTTTTTTTTTTGTTTTTTTGCGTGTTTGGGGCGATTTCGGGTAAGTATATACCGGAAGGTGGGACTTATGGCCAGTGAGACTCGCCAAATTTAAGCGAGTCCCACTGTTGATCTGAATCCCATCAATTTCCATCAAAACATCATTGTCGCCTTGGCGTTATCGATTTCAAAGTTTTCGCTCTCCTGGGGAATTCTGGGATGAGTGGCTTCCTCACACAGCTCCATGCGCATCAAGTTTGCTCCTTTTCAACAGCGGAGGATTCCGCACTTCAGCCTTTGAAAATTGACGTCAGCGGACTGGCGCCGATCCACGTTAGACGGTTTCTGGCTGGATACGTTTCGCTTAGCGAAAGCTGGGCCCGTTTTTCGACGAGCCACAATCCGCTTGGCCAAGGCCTGATCTCAAACATCTAAAAGTTTCGATTTAGTCTAAGCAGCTACGAGCTCAACTGCGCTCAGGCTTCAGAAAAGAAGCAGCTAGCATCTCAACCCGGTGGAGGTGGGAGGCTCTGCCATGCTCAAGCGGACAAAGGTAGCACAGCGGCACAATCCCGTGTTTCGGAGTAATACCAAAACGACAAAAAAGACACAAAAGAGCGCAAATACGGAGGCCGGGGCCCTATAACCTGTGAAACGAAGCGCACACATGAACGTAGAAGACAAAGGAATGGGCCTTATGTAAGACGACAAAAATAGTATATGATGTATATATTCCAACATCCAACTGAGCTAAAGAGCTGTAGCAAAGGGTGATACAGATACGCTGAACACCATGGGTGACGAACAGAAACTTAGTAAAGCCCAAGTCCATCATAAGTATGTTGAGCAGCAATGACATTTCAGTGGTTTGAGCTCACTTCGATGTTTCCAAAATGCTGGGTGCCTCAAATGTATTCAAATTATGGAAAATTGTTCATTAATCCCTTTTTCATTTGTAGTTATTCACTTTGGGATTAGCTCCTTGATTTTTTCTTGTCCGAGTTGTGAGGGTTAAAACAAGTGCACCCAAATTATTTCAAGTATATCTATGTACATGGGTTGTATCTGTGATAGGATGTCCGATATATTTATAGCGCAGGATTCTTATAGAAGAGCAGCACATTGAAGAGATTGAAAATGGCCACTTTCCAAATTCCAACATGAATAAGGCTGTGTTACTGAGCTTCCATGCATCGGTTGCATGGCTTAGTGGTTATTGCTAATACTTGTTTCTATTTGGGGGTTGAAAACCGGGAGGTCTGAAGTTCGACTCCCCCGAGTGTCCGGAATTTTTGAACCAAACACTGATTAAACAGCGGCAAAAAGCCACGGTATTATCTCTCAATTGTCCAAGGCTCCAAACATTTCCATTTGAAAATGTTTTCAAATGGTAAAAACAGTTTTCAGTTTCTGGACCCTCGTGAACGGTAAATGGTTGAAAACAATCAGAATCACACAGGTTATGCCTGCATCGGATGTTCCAGAATGATATAGTAAGGTTGGATCTTACAAAAGTCTACTGCCTCACTTGCTCACTTTCTGACACCAACTTCGCTCAATTCTTCCCAACTCATGAGGAATGATAGGCTCGTGTCCAGCCGTTATCCGTTCACAATGACGAGCAAGCAAAGAATTGTGAACTATAACGGCTGGAAGCATTTAGCCGTACATTGGTAGATGGGAATTTCAAACTCCGCTTATACCATATAAAGACTTACGGCCGACGGTGCGGACAACGTTAAGCGCTGTCACCTCCTATAAAGCTGTAAGGCCGACGAGCGGCACGGCCCGCTACCGGAAGTAATGAATGAACAAGGATTATATTAAAGTAAAGTGGATTGTAGACTAATGTTTTGAGCGAAACTACTTATTTCAAAATGAGTGATCAAGACTCAATAAGGTGTGTGGAAGTGTACTGGATTAAGTTCGACCGGTGCCAGCGGTGCGCCTGAACGCAGCGTCGGCAGCGGCGTCCCTGGGTCTCTTGGGTGTCATCGGCGAGTAGCGACGATCAGGGAGCGAAGGAATTGGCGGATTCCACGGTTCGCCATCCCCGTGATCGAGAATTTCGATACTTTTTGCATCTTCACATTCTATCTTCAAATTTGACAAGACTCTTCGCAGTGAGTTGGGGGTAATATTGCTTCCATAAATCGCAGTGAGAATGTGGACCTGCAGATCTGGATCAAGATTGTTGACATTCCACTCGTCACAGACGTCTGCGCAGTCTGGATAAAAAAGTCTGCAACTGATGCTGAGGGATTTATTTTTACGTCAGCGGAAGTGATAGAGTCTGCGTGTTTACGGATGGCTGCACGGAGCTTAAAATGGATGGTGCGGACACCGGGCACAGGGATATTCAGAGCAGCGGCCACATGTAATAAACTTTCAGTTGACACTTGCTTCTGGTCGGCTTCAAGAATAATTTTCAGAACAGCTTTTGACATATGCGCAGCAGACTCAAAGTCTCGTGACAGGGCACGGCAGGTGGAATGGTCGGGTCGCGGAGACGAAGAGGTGTCCACTGCATAGTCAGTGCATGCACCTGTCGCAATATGATGTAGAAGTGTCCGGCGACATTGCACCAAAGTCATAGCAGCATGAGGGATGGCATGTAAATCAAGAGACCGTTGTATTGTAGATAAGTCTGCATGGAATAGGGAGATACGGGAACGTGTAACATGGTGTCCGAGCAATATATCACGCAAGAGATCGAATGAAGTCATGGAAGTCAAGGATGCAGCAGACGGCAAAAAACCCGACGTAGATGGGCAGCGGCAAACCAAAGGTTCATCGCAAACACAACGATGTGCAGGAGCTGGTAGAAATGTGAGCTGACAAGAAGAAAATGGCAGCAACAGAAAAGACGTACATTGTGGGGACAGAACATTGTCATCTGCGAGACGAGGAACAATATTCATGGCGCACGACTCGGAGGCGGAGTCAGCGGGAGAACCTGCAAAAATGGTTAGGTTTTAGACTTCACTTGAAGAGGATAAACAGCGACTTCTCGGCAGTTGTCCGGGGCGAACGATGCCCGATGAGAGCTCGAAGGAAGCGTGGGGGAGTGTTTGCCGGCAGAAGAACAACCAGTCACGGCCCAGAACAAGATCACATGAGACGTCAGCGGCAACAGAGACTTTGAGGTGCATCGAATAAACCGTATCAGTTGAGGGGATAGTCAGAACACCGGAGGCAACAGATTGACGAGCTGGAATGCCAGAAGACAAAATCCAGTCCAGAGACACCAAGGAGTTGGCAGACAGGGGATCAAGGGAAGTGGAGACAGGGATTTCGCAGAACGTCGCTGAGCGAGCCATGGGCGTGGTGGAAGGAAGAAGCAAGAGGCTGGGAGGAAAGATCGAGAAAATGCCACGTCAGCTACACGTCACGAAGCGGGCTCCGAACGGCCTGCCAAGCATCGGAGAAAGGATTGAGAAAATGCCATGTCAACTCACACGTCACGGAGCGGGCTCCAAGTGGCCTGCCGAGCAGATTACGCAAAAACTGCTGACAAAAAATGTGATTTACTGCAAAAACGAAAATTCAGGCGCCCTAAGACCCTTACCTAACGGTAGCGGGAATCTCGTGTACTTGCTCCCTCCTCGCCATGCCCACTCATTCAAAAGTCCAGAATCCCCCTGTGGCCAATCCTGGTCCTCCCAAAGTTTACAAAATATAGATGGGAAGAGATCAGCCTCGATATTCTCATAGCTCGGGCAGATGAAATCCTCGACACAAAACTGCGAGAAACTCGTGCAGCATACAATATCCAGCGGTCTTCATCACCCCCAAAACCTGGCTGAGACGGAAAGTTGCCTCAGCCTTCCGCTCTGCTTCCTCGTCGCGTCGAAGCTGTGCCAAAGCTTCAGCTTGCGCCTCTGCTTGCTCCAATTCCCACTCTGTCTGTGCAGCCTCACGCATAGACTGGGTAACGACCTGAGGGACGTGTCGTTTCCGCTCCTTGGCGGGCCAGACATGTCGATGAACCCGTCATTTTCGTTTTGGGGTCACTGCCTTCCCGCCATGATGGGAGATTCACCGCCAGTAAGATGATGATATGGGTAGGTGAATTAGACCGAAATTAATGTGTTTCTGGGGCCCTAATTGAGGGTGTGGATGGGTAAGGAGTGTTGGACACCCTAAGAGCAGTGCAGATGGCCTCGCCACCGTCTATGAAGCTGGAGAACGCGACACGTGTCGGCTCATAAAAAATAACACAGCCTCGTTTCCATTGTGAGAACCGGCGGCATTCCTAATATGGTATAAGCCTCGTCATTCCTGCACCTAACGGCTCCTAGAGGAATGATGACACACAGCCATTGCTGCCCTCCGATTCCACTGTAAATACAGCCCTGTTCTGCATAACTGAGTGATATTCCCTCTAGGTGAACCTGTTCTGGGGCGAATTCACTCATTGCTGGACCTTTAGGTTCGGCTACTTACGGGAAAGGGCACTTGGGTTTCGTGCCATTTTTTGCTACATGTACAAACAGATTTAGTCAGGTAACATTGGTCATCGCACAAAATGACAGAAAAGCAAAAAGAAAATTGTACCAGCACACACGGAGATAGAACAAATAAGAAGGACTGTTGTTGCGATTCTGCCAGCTTGAACTGATGTGCGAACCCGAACAGAGAGACTCAGCAGAGACTCGACATTTTCTGACATTAGTCATTTCTGCTTTATAGTACCGGCGCCGGCGGGCGCGGACTTCGACCTTCCAAGACCTTCCATCGATCACTAATTTTTGCCAGCGCATTCGAATCTCTGCTTTCTCCTCCATGTCCTCGTTCTGCAATCTGCCCATATCAGATGATATCTACTGGTTTTGACGCCCATGCTGCGACTTCTTGTGTTTCTCTCGACTGGGTGATCAATTCTGGACTTCGTACACACAACTCTCAAGTTTCTGGGGTCCTAACGCTTCCGAGCGATGTCGGCGTTATCTCTATGTTCTTAAACAACATGTCTGTAGCTGCTTGCCTTACTTCTGACCTGGTACTTGGCTTGGACTGGTTCAATCATTGTACATCTCTTGGACAGGAGCTCGTAGTGTATCTAGATTCTGGTGTCTCCTTTGATTTTCGGCGCCCCGCACTTCCCACGAGCGGCACCATAGAAGATAGACCGACCTCTTCCACCGGTTTGTTTTGATTAATCTCTTTCTGGCAGTTTCTCCCGCTAATTATTTATTCCCAGCCATGCTCGCTGCTGCTTCCGTGGTCCGAGGAAGCCTGGGCGTGGACTCTCCCTCCACATTGATGCCTCCTCCCCGAGGGGTCGATGTTGCAGGCGTGTCTGCGCTTGCAGTCTGGCCCCCCCCTGGGCGGGGTGTCCAAACCTCGCACACGCGAACTGATGTTCAATGTACACATGATGGTAATGACGATCCAATATCCATTGATGAAACTCCACTCCTACCACCTGCATCGTTCCATGACGACCCGTTTGTACTGCTTAATCTGAATGAAAAAAGCGGCATTGTGCGTTCACTGGTTTTGGATCAGCGCGCTCCTCTGCCGACATTGAGAAAGATGGCCACTCGTCACATGAACATGTCTACACGAGAGTCTGGCGGAAAGTGGAAAAGTGCTAAGGCTTTGTGCGCTGAATTTCTTCTTCATCACTGTGTAGAAGCTTGTTTGTTCTTGAAGTCCGAAGCTCTGCTTTGCGGTCTCGGCCCTCCACATCTTTCACCTGGTGATCTACAGCAGTGCGAATTAGCCCTCGGCCTTCGGTCCAATCCTGGTAAAAGAAAGTTTATCGCCCTGGACGGAAATGTTCCCAAGCGTCCACGTTCATCTGTCGAGTCTCCCATCATGCTATCTCAAGACGAGAAGGACCAGATCGTTCGCGAGTTTCGCCAAGCTACCGATAGTGCATCATTGAAGCGATATGAATGCTCTTTCTGCGGTAAATTTGAGATCGCAAGTCTTACCAGGATGAGGGCAGTAAATGAGCTCGATATCTCACTGCTTGATAGAGCGGTTGTAGAACTTCGGATAATATCTCGTCAACCTAAAATCGAATCATTCAACAATTCCTCCCTGATCAGTGGTTCATATATACTGTGCCACCTTTGTGATTCTGCTGTCAGCAAGAAGTCTTTTAAGTCAATTCCTTTGCGTAGTTATGCAAACGGCCTCTGGATAGGAAAGTTCCAGCAGAACTTCAGAATCTCACATTTTTGGAAGAACAATGTATAGCACGAGCACGAGCGACAAGATGTATGTACAAGCTCGCACTTGGACCATCCGGGCAACTTGCTGCTCGAGGAAATGTTTGTATATTACCTCAGGACACAACATCTGTACTTTCTGCCATGCCACTTCCGCTATTCAGACTGAGGGATGAAATATGTGTAATTCTCGTTGGATCGCCTGACACCGAAGTCACTCACGACATGCTGCAAAGGTCGCCGCTTCTCGTGCGTCGCGAGAGGATTCGAACTGCTCTGTTCTGGCTCATTGAGAATAACCCACTCTATGCGGACCTTGATAAAAATGCCGTGCTTGAGAATTCGGAGGAATACCCAGTGCATGACTGTCCGCTTGCAGTTACAGATTTTCTGCGTACTAACTCTGCCAACAACCAAGGATCATCATATACATCGTATTCAGATCAAGCAAATGCCGAGCTGTTTGAAGGAACAAATACTTTTGAACTTACATCTTCGACCCTCGTAGACGTTGATAATCTCACTTCGACTTACCACCAGAGAAAATTTGATGCCCTCCGAAAGTTGAAGAAACAAGAAGCTGGATTTGTGAAGTTTCCATCTGGCAATACTCCGTTGTCGACATCGAAAAATCCTCGGGTATTCGGTTGGTTATGGCCCACCCTCTTTCCATACGGCGTCGGAATGATAGACAACAACAACGTAAGAATTTCGCCCGAGATTCCCTTTCATGCAGTCGATACCTTGCCGCACGTACAACATCTGTTGCGTATGAAGGATTCACGGTTTCAGGTTCACAAGTCCTTCATTTTTGTCATGAGCAATATCATCCAGCGACGTCAATCATCATTCAAATCTCGCCTTGCCACAAATCGATCATGGTTTCCGGTGGTACAAGACTTAATGCAAAAAATTGATGCTGAGTATATGGAGACCTACCAAGCAGAGCTCGAGGAAAAACCCGTTTCCGAAGCCTGAGAGCGAAGGGGAGAAGGCAGCAGCCAAAGTAATGAAATACATCAGCTATGTCTCCGATCATATCCCTGGTTCAGTGGTGATGTGAACGCTATGAAGCAACAAATGCACAGTAAAATTGTATGCGACGGCTTACCCCATTTTTTTGCGACAGTGAACCCTGCAGACTCTCATAATCCAATTGCACAAGTCCTGGCTGGACGGGATATTGACCTGGACAAGATTTTCGATTCACTGGATGGTGAAGAACCGAGTATCCGTGCAAAGACATTGGCTGAGAATCCGGTAGCTGGCGCTGAGTTCTTCCACCTGATGATAACAAAATTCTTCGACATAGTTCTGGGTACAAAGAGAGCTTCAAAAATCGGTATTCTTGGGAAAGTCAAAGGATGGTACGCAGCTATTGAGGCGCAGATACGCGGTTCACTCCACGGCCATCTACTGATATGGATTGATGATGCTCCTGCTTCACCTTTGGATATGAAAGAACAGATGAATTCAGATCCCGAGTTCAAGCAGAAACTCGCTGCATGGTACGATGATATAATTTGCCAAAGCTTCCCGAAGGATACAGTTTCGTATAAGGTAACTGAAGGCACTCCGAAGCAACTCCCTGTTCTCAGCCGCCCGTTAGATCCAGATGCACCTGACTATGAACAGAAACGAGACCAACATCACCGGGATCTATGCGAGAACACTGGACTCGTACATGGGCATAATGCAACTTGCTTCAAGCATATCCCACGCCACATACAATCACTTGTTAATCCAGATACTGACTGCAGATTTCAACTCCCGCGTCCTCTTGTTGCAGAGACACACTTCGACGACGACGATGATCTTGTGATACAATGTGAAAACGGAAGCCTGAATGGTCATAATCCGACAGCCACACTTTGTCTTGGGTGTAATACGGACCTCAAGCAAACAGCATCTGGTTCTGCTGCAATGGCGATGGTTGAATATATGGGCAATTATACCATTAAACTCCAGTTGGACACTGCGATTGTATTTTCTGCTCTCTGCGCGTCAATTAAGGCTCTTCAGAATAAGCCTCCCCAGGATGTCGATGGAAAAGTGGACAATTCAGAAATGACGCGGTTAATGATGGTTAAAACAACGAATACCTTGGTTGGCAAACGAGAGTTGACGGGCCAACAAACTGCGAGCCTTTTACTTGGTCGGAAGAATAATTACACGTCGGATGAGTATCAAGAGTACTGGTGGTCTTCAATGCTCCGAGATATTGCGCGCGAGAATTTTACCGTTGACCCTGAGAATCATTCAGAGCCGCATGTGCCCTCGGAAGCAACAGAAGAGCTTGAAGATGGAGCACCAGATTCAGACGAGGTTCAACGCATGATTATTCCTGCTGATGAGGATGATGGGATGATGTTGCTCACGCTGGAAAGTATCAATCAAGCTGCGGAAAATGATGATTACAATAATGATTCCCGGGAGAAGAAATATTCAAACTTGTTCAATGACATGTTCTACCGGCCACCAGAGCTTGATTCAGTGTGTCTCTGGGATATTTTGAGAAACTATGTCAAAGAGAAAAAGCCGAAGTCAAAGACTCATCGAAAGACATACCTAAATTTCAAGCCAAGGCATCCACAGTACACCACTCACTGCCTAAAGAAATTGGACACACCAGTCATACCTGTATTAATGGGTTACCGTATTCCTCGGAATGACTCTGAGAATGACCACACAAAGTACGCTGTAGTTATCCTCACCTTGTTCAAGCTGTGGTCCGACACGAAATCTTCTCCTCTTACATAAATCCTCACACATAACTTGGTCAAATGCCTTTGATGACTTTAAACCGTCAATGTCGCCCGAACATGCAAGGATTGTACTCAACATGCAGCTCCTGTATCAGACTCGAGACGCCAAGTTTGACTTCGCGGCAAAACGTAGGAAACGGCTGGCTGAATTAACAAGAATGGCAAAGGAGATAGGAATTGCGGGAGACGACGAGCGCGACGAGGAATATGATCCTGTTTGGGAAAACGCGATGCAAGCTACTGTTGATCCAGAAGAATTGGATGCGGGCCATACAACGTTCGAGAAAGATACTAGAGCAACCCGAGATGCACAGCAAATTATTCTAGAGGCGGGCAATGTTGGCTTTTACTCTGTGCAGAACGTGCCAAGCGAAGAGATATGCGCCAAATTTGGACCACGATCACGGCTAGGAAACGAAGATGACATTTTCAGTGCAAGTATTGCTGCCAAAGACCTTTTGAAGGAAAAAGATTTGTTAATCAAACGTCGTCTGAAAGCCGCAGAGAATCCGGGACCTCAGAATCCACACCACTCTCAAACATCTTCGAGGATACCGGAAGCTCTCTGCACGACATTGGCACAGGAAGCGAAGCGAGCACGCGAATTGTACGAGAAACGGCATGTCAATTCCGAGTCGCACTCACAGTGGAACTCCCTACGTCCATACCAGCAGCTGTGTCTTGCGCTGATCATCAAACACACATTGAATGACGAACAAACTCGTGCATTTCTGCTGTTAGCTGATAAAATTGGTCACGAAATAGAAACAGGCCACAAAAATCCACCTATATCCCTGCTCTGTACTGGACCCGGTGGTACTGGAAAGTCAGTGAAAATTTGCTCAGGAGGAAATGCCGTTACGCACCAACTGTACTGCCGAAATGTTCTGTGAAATTTGCCGAAATCGTGCCGCCATCAAATGTCCCGATTGAGTTTGACACCAATGACAGAGGCATGGCGCTTTGTCCTGTGGGTGTTGGTCTTCCTGCCTTTCATCACCACGGCCGCTGCCCGAACTCCGCCTTCATCCAGGACCATCAGGGAAACCACAGGCTCCCATCCCTATCTCGCTGCGAGCGGGGCCCTTCGATGGCGTAATGCGTGTAGTGAGTGTTCCGGCTGACAAACCTGCGATTCGACGGTGGGGGTCAATAGTCCCCATGTTGCGGCAAATTACGGGGAATAAAGTGATGTCAGTAGTAGTGTGGGAGCGGCATCGTGGAGCTGAAAGCTGAGTGAGCGAATCAGGCGGATATGCGTGAAGGTTAGCTGGGAGGCCGTTGGGAACAGTGCATAGCTCAGAGACATGATAGTTGCAGACGAGGCATATGCTGCAATCCGACCGGAAATCGGATATCATGCACACCACGGCGGTTGGGACGCGCTGGCGCTCGAGCATGCGGATGAAGCGCTCGTGAGTGACGGATGGGAAAGCCTGTGAGATGTCCATGGAGAGAGCATTCATAACCTTCCTTATCCGCCACGCATCCCTGATGCGCTGCGCCAGTGGCAGCGTCCAGGACGGCCGCCGAACTGGTTTGGGGAGAGCAGCCCGTTTGCCTCGACAAACCAGGCGATACGCGCCAGCGATGATGTAGTCTCTTTTCTTGGGTTTGCGGATGACGACAGAATTTGGCATGATCTTGGGAAGTAACCGATCCGCAAGCCGACTTCCAGGATATTGAAGAGGATCAGTGGACGAGGCATGCAGCCAAGATGGTGATACTTGGGACACTGGAAGGACCAGGCACCTTCCACGGGGACAGCTTGGAGATGTCCCGGTGCGCAAAACATCGTCGATTTTCTGCCATTGGGTGCGCCTTGCGGCTCGTAGAGAGGGCTGGGTCGATGCAGATGAAGGAGAAGGAGTGACTGGACTTTCTGGGGCCGAAGCAGAGGCAAAGCTCGTTATTACCGGAACAATTGGCGGGGGCGGAAGTTGGAACTTTGTTGTAGCTCCGCACAAGCTTGACTGGCAGCTGCGGAGGATTTCCGTCCATTTTGCGTTTCCAAAATGTCTCAGGACGGTCTGGAGGACAGTTCGACGCGTGCAGAGAGAGAAATTTGGGTTGTAGACGTGGCAGAGAAGAAAGAAGACGCGTCGCTATCGATTATCACTAGGTGTGACATGACGCGAATGTGGTTTCAAACTCCGCTGATTTGTAATAAGGTCGGCGAGCGATCAAGCAATCAAGCTGATCAACAGACTACAAACAACCGAGGTACGAGGTAAGTTATGTTTGTAGCGTCTGTCTACGAGAGACTACGACCAGACCACTACTTGTACTTCTATTTTGTGTATTGTTTGTGCTTGTACGGGCAGGAGTAAGGAAAAGTTGGACTCTCTCAGGAATTAGCCCGGTTCTGTGAGAAGTGGCTCAGTTGCGGAGTGTAAGAGGCAAAACTTGACGCGACTGTACAGACTCATTGTCCAACGAGATCATAATAGATAATTTTTCAAACCGTAATGCACTGCAAGGATATTTTGCGTATGCGTCAAGTCTTGAATTGATTGTACCTCTCGGATCGTGCTTACTACTCTTCCGTCACATCAACGATGGTGCGAGCCTAAACTATCTTTGCTTCGGTATCCTCGCGCTCCATCTTCGCGCTTAAGCATGTCACTGCCGCGTTGGTCTAGAGTCTTGTGTGATGCTTACGGGGTCGCCTGGGGACCGAATGCCTTCGGACCCGGTGGGGCCGGCCGGTAAAATGGAACAGCGGAAAACCGGAATGCGGCGCATAGACCATATAAAATCACTCCGGAAAACGTGAGGCCAAACTATCCTTCCCCACTCATGCTCGAGTTTAACTCAGCCGAGTCCGGTTTTTCTTCCTCCCATACCTCCAACGATTGCGTCGGGACATGGGATTTTCTAGGAACTCATTCTTTATCCGAAGTTACGACCAATAATCCTTTGGTATGTATCTTAGTACCCGATAGCCCATTTGTCTTACAAACGCTCCACAAAGGCATCTATTATCCTCCAACCCTTGAGCAATTACACCAGCGGCTACTGTGGGTCGAAACTGCTGTCCTGGGGTGGCAGTTGGAAGGGTGAGTTCTTATCAGGGCGGAGCCGGCAATTCTTTAACATCTCACCAGCCACCATCCATCGAAGCCCAACTCAGGGCACGACGATGGAGATCACCACCAAGCAACCTCGCCTGTAAATTCCACCCAAAATAGCGCAGTAATGAAGATAAGTGAGAGCGAAAAGAAAGAAAAAGTCGAATGCTACCGTCCGGCATTCGCGTCGAGCCCATAACGCAATCGGGATGAGACAGCTGAAAGCATCAAAAATTTCCAAGATCCTGGGCGAGCGGCGTCGCGGCAGAGGGTGGCAATATAGAGTTCTTTGGGCTGGGGGAGGCTCAGATGATTGCCGTTGGTTGGCCGGGAAGACTCTGAAAGCCGAAGGAGCGGAAGCGCTGTCCAATTGGGAAAAGCAGAAGCAAATGAAAGCCTTGACCTTGTGAGGATACTTATGTACCGCTCAGCCCTGCGCTTTACCTTTCCCAATCGTTTGAGCCTACTTCCGAGAAAAAAACACTGAGAATTGAGCCTACAGCGATTTATATCGTGAAAACTGACCAACAACGGGAAAAAACAGCCGCGCCCTAAATTCCGCAATGGCTGTAATTTCCCTAAAATTTTTGCTGGAAGCCCCCTGTCTATTCAGTCAAAACGTCGGGAGGGCATTCCACTCCTGCGGCTCGCACGGGCAAAATGGTGAGAAAGCAGGGCCAAACACAGGAAATATAGGCAGTTACAGTCTGTCACAAAAAAAAATGCGCACCCCCCTATTTTGTCATAATTCGGCAACCACTCAAGATTTTGAGCCAAAATAAGATGTCACATTGTCGAGAGAGCCGGCGCCAACGTTTTTGCGTATCTTGATTGCATCATAGTATCCTGATGTGCCATCAGAAGAGGCCAAATATAAAAACATGTATTTTTTAGCTTGATAAATGATTTTTTTGGAGAAAATCTAAATCACCCAAATTGTAGCTCGAGATGTACTAAGAAACTTGCCAAGTTGAATCATGCAAAAAAATACAGGCAATAACTCGTTACAGAGCCCGCAAAGTGGCCGTTTTGGGCATTTTTTTCGGTTTTGGGCATTTTTGGCTGTTTTTGGCCACTTTGCGGGCTCTGTAGCGAGTTATTGCCTGTATATTTTTGCATGATTCAACTTGGAAAATTGCTTAGTACATCTCGGGCTACAATTTGGGTGATTTAGATTTTCTCCAAAAAAATCATTTATCAAGCTAAAAAATACACGTTTTTATATTTGGCCTCTTCTGATGGCACATCGGAAATACTATGATGCGATCAACACATGCAAAACGTCGGCGCCGGCTCTCTCGACAATGTGACATCTTAGTTTGGCTCAAAATCTTAAGTGGTTGCCCAATTATGACAAAATAGGGGGGTGCACATTTTTTTTGTGACAGACTGTAGGAACAGTAACCAAAAGTTATTCCCTGCCAAAATTCCGTCAACTCCGGGGTATTCCATGCAACAGCAGCAAAATCGGAATCTGATTAGGCCATAGGGTTCAAAATGCGAATATCTCGCGGGATCCATTCAAACCTTAAATATGTCTAGTGCTCCCTTATCCCTCCTGCTCTTGGCTGAATTAAACCATTCAATAGTGAGGCACAGGGTTCAAAATGGCATTACGATACATGTGATTCAAAATGCCATTTTGGGGCATGTGGTTCAAAAATATGAATTAAACCATTCAATAGTGTTCAAAATGGCATTACGAACCATGTGATTCAAAACACCATTTCAGGGCATGTGGTTCAAAATGGGAATTAAACCATTCAATAGTGTTCAAAATGCCATTACGAGGCATGTGATTCAAAATGTGAATTAAACCATTTAATAGTGTTCAAAATGCCATTATGAAGCATGTGATTCAAAATGCCATTTCAGGGCATGTGGTTCAAATGCAAATTAAACCATTCAATAGTGTTCAAAATGCCATTAGGAAGCTTGTGATTCAAAATGCCTTTCCATGGTCAATCCATTCCTTCCTTCCTTCCTTCCCTTCATTTTCACTCTCGCCTTCTTACCTGATTTGGTGGTCATCTCTTTATTTATTACCTATCTTGTTTTGATTCTCTTCCCTGGATTACTCGTAGCCGCATAAAGTGTTGGTGTCGGGTGGTTCTCGGTGTTCAGGCCTGCAAACAACTCCAAATAACTTGTAGACCGAAAATATGAGGAAATAGAAGATATTTGCAATGGTTAACTTAGTACTATAAAAGGCAATTCCTGAGATATAAGGCATTTCGGGCCAGAATTTGAAATCGACTTTTTCTACAAGGACCGTGGGAAATTTTGGTACTCATAGTCAAAAAGTACTTATTGAGAAGTGCAGAATAGCATTTTGAACCATATTAATAGGTCATGATTTGAGCCTGAAACATCGGTGGCCTTGTCCTTAATCCAGGAGCTTGGGAGCTCTTCATTCTTGACAGAGGCGGTACTGTATTTCGGCTGGGCCGACTCAATCGCATCAGGAATTCCCGCAACACACTGAGTGTTATTTGGCATTGTGCCGACAAAATGTGACATTTTATGGTACGAATTTTGTTTGGACGTAATGCCGCTCTACCCGTCCGTCCGAATTACAAAATTCGGACGGGGCCGTAATGCGTAACACCCCCCTCCCGAATTGAATGAAATAGTACAGTATGCACCTCCCGAAGGCAGACTGATGGCTTTGCACTTGTCTGCAATCAGCCCCGATGTGCCACCGCCGCCGAAGAAATAACCGTTTTGAGCGAGCTATCTGGCATCACCGGTACCGGCGGGAGCAGGTACCCGAACGATAGCAACTGAAAAGGCAATTTCCCACGTATTATTCGTTTCCTCACATGATTCGAGACGTGTCGCTAGAATCGCGCGCCGCAGGCACGCAAAAATTATTCTGAACAGTGGAATTTCATTCAAATGAAGTACATGAGAGAATGGGCTAAGTTACAAGGTCAAAAGAGCTCAAGAACCTCTCTTTTCTCTCTCCCCTCCTCCTCCTCTTTTCCTTTTTTGGGAATTATTATTTTATTTCTCCAGGTGCCCACAGCATAGGTATCTAGCCAAAAACTTCTCCCGATCGGTGAAGAGAACCCAGCAAAGTGACCCTTGATTTCGTCAAAGAGGAACATGGCATTTTTGTTATCTGCTCCACAAGGCAGACACTCAACATACCAATATTCACCTGAAAATTTGGGCTCATTAACTATGTCTGTGGAGAGGGTGTCAAAATCAAGTTTTCAAGCGGCAGAAAAAGAGGGAGAAAAGAAAGAAAAGAGGGAGACTCACCATGTATCTCAGATGATGAGTACAGGAATTCCAAGCCTCAAGTGCACAGTAGCGTGCACAATACCGCTCACAATCTTGATTTCTGTTACCCCTCGTTTAGGAAGATCAATGAATATCAAGATGGAGCAAAAACTAAGTCTTTCCGGAGCAACTGCCTCCTTGGGAGTGAGTTGCAGCCAATCAAATTCAAGATCCTTTCGCATCATTCGCCCGAGTCGGCCGATCCGCACCTGATCCCTTTTGCTGAACGGCAGCCGTAACCGCCCATCCATACACACCTCAGCCGTCTGTTACTTGTGCGCCGCCTATACAGCTTTGCAAAGTCAAGGTAAATCTGAATACAGTTTGTCACTTACCATTCCCTCTATTGTATTTGTTTGCACTTACATCTGTAGTTCTCATACAGCAACACAATATCTAAAAATTTTCAGTCATTCAAACAAACATCAAGGGAGGGTCGTGGATACAGGTTATTAGCAGCCGGTATCACTTTGATTTCGTGGGGCCTTAGTCTGATTCAAATAAAAAATCGAGTTTTGCTGAGCCAGAAATCGCCGCGGCATCTTCGGCACAACCTCCTTCCGCGTCATAATTCTCTATTGGAGGGTTTAAAACGCGGTGGAGTGGGGCAGTTGACTTTACAGCTATTTGCGGTACATAAGGCGCGGACCATTTTTTTTTTTTTTGAACATTTTGCTTAGAACACTCACCATGGCCTCATTCTGGTCAGAATCCTCCGGAGTAGGTGCGTTCGACTCGCACTGAAAATCCGCAGGGGATCAAGTACGGCTTTCTTGATGTAATTATGTAATGAAATTTCTCCCAAAAAATCGTGGTTTCAATTAGAACAGCTGCACCACAATGACATACTGGGCCAATTGACTTAGTTCTTGGATATGTTATGTATCGAAACTAGTGCCAGGGGATGGTATATCTTTTTTGGGTGTTATCCCACCTCATTGTGATTTGGCACTCACTCTATCCATTCTTTAAAAAGGGAGATAGGTTCTTGATCAGCAACTATCGACTAATTACTCTCCTAAATTGTGAGTATAAGTTATTGCAATTTTCAAATATAATGGCATTCGCCAAAATATTTTTTTTTGAAAGACCTCGACGGTCCTCAGTTCGAGCCGGGACGTGTCCGCCGTTTTCAGCCAGTGACGTAACGGGCCAACCGCAAGATAAGTTGACGACGCAAAAACGCATCGGACTCCGACTGTTAGCCTGTGGATGCGATACACGCCAGGAAATAGCCGAAATATGTGACTTTTCAACACGAACACTTTACCACCGCGCCAAGCAAAAGGCACCGCATGACTGGCAGCGTTGCAAGAGCCCGTCACCGAAACCCCGGTCGTCCCCGTATCCTTGCAGTTTCTGACGCCAATTATCTCCTCCAGCTCGCGAAACATACACCAACTACCTTCCTAGACGAGTACACACACTACATGGAGAAATATCGCCATCTTCCTGTATCAATCACCACCATTCATCGTACGTTTGAGGGGCGGGACTCAACGTCAAACGAGTTCAGCGGATGGCATCTGCACGGGATTCCCTACAGGCAGGTGCCTTCCTTCATCGTGTTGCACAATATCCCGCACACTATCTTGTTTCCACCGACAAGATGTCCAAAGACGATCGGATATACGCGAGACTGTGGGGAAGAGGGCCCGTGGGCGAGCGTGTGGAGGTTGGGTGCACCATTTGTGCGCAAGCGACGATTCTCAGGCATCTGTGTGTGCACTTTGGACAAGAGGATCATTCGACCGCGAGAAGTTCATCGACTTTCTTCGCATGACCTGGTGAGTTCTATTGGCTCCAGCAGACCCTTCTGATGCATTGACAGCTTCCAGTAATGAATCCATTCCCTGCACCGCAGAGTGTTCTATTGCTGGACAATGCGCGCATCCACCACTCACAAGAGATTGTGGTCTTGTGGAATCTTTCGGTAAGACTGCTTTTTTTTTTTTTTGTCTTTCCCTGTTCTGACTGATTGTAGGCTGCAAGATCGAGTATCTGCCGCCGTACTCCCCCCATTTCCAGCCTGTTGAGCAAGCATTCTCCGCCATCAAGTCGTACCTTCGTCGCATTGGGATCGGCGCATTCCCTGCCTAAGCGGCGTATTACGAACTCTACAAAGCATTCCAAATCATCACACCGGAGATGACTTGGGGATTTTGGCGTCACTGCGGGCTCATTTAGATGTGGGCAAGCCTTTTTATTCTTGTACTCAGCGTTACAAAATAAAAGTGGTCATTGTAAACAATGCGACGGATGCAAGTACGGATTGCGGACACAAATGCTATGATACAACAAGTGCTACAATACAACAAGAAGCTACAGAGCAGTGCATAGGGACAACAATGAATGAATTACCGAACCAGCCCCTTTTTCCATTGGGCGTGCGCATAGCGAAGGGCAGCGCGCTGGCCAACCGACAGATACTTGTCCAGGTCGATGTCGGTGACAAATTCCAAGAGATGTGGACCCTCAATTTCCAGGACCTCGAGCTTCGGGAAGAGATGGGGGATGTTGGTGGCCTGACAGAACATCTCGAAAGTCATGTGGGCGGGTTTTACGGGTGAAGGCGCTGCGGAACAATGCTGAATGGGAGTTGCGGGACAAGGGTTCTGGATCGATTGTAACAGTGTTGCCAGCCCGCCGTAGTCAGGAACAACAGTGATTTGGGTTGTAGCTGCCACCGGCTTATTCGACTGGTTGCGGCGGCGAGCGAGGAGGCCAATATCGTCGATGTCGTCCTGCCCTTCGAGCGGATGAAACATCTTGTCTGTCGGGGGATTTTGTAGGTCCACGTCTTCGACCTTGGCCAGCTGAAACATGATTAGTATGAGGTCAGACATGATTGGAGGCCGACACCCTATTGCTGATGCCCAAGTGCTGAGATGTATCGGTGTAAGTCGGATGTGCTGGCCTGTCGCATTGCCAAGGAAGCAGATAGGCTAGTTACACCGCTTATCCGAACAAGCGTAAGTCGCCTTTAACTGGGCAGATGAGAACTCGAAAGCTCCTGTAACTTTGCACTGCGCAATGGCTGGACTGATTCTGATTCGTTTCAGTTCACGCTACAGTTGGGGATGATTCGACGCACCCAACTGAGGAATATACGTCCAACTGTTTCGCGTTCTTAGAGACAACCCATGTTTCTGCTTCTGAGGAGCCACCGCCACATTCGATAGGATCCGGGATCCCGTGCGTCTTCGCCTTTCCATCCAAGAAGATATTCCCCTCCTTCATGAATGTGCCATTCTTGCGCCAAAATGCGAGACCGCGTTTTCCTTGTGTTATTCTGCCCCAATCTGCGACCTTCACTACGATCTAAATATTCGTGGTCGGTTACAGATTATGCAAATTCGATGGGAAACAAGTACCTCTGGATCCCAGCTCGCGTATTTCCTGGATGTACGGAAGAGAAGGTCGACGTATGCGCGTTCACTGTTGAGCATTCTGTCGATGATGGCGGTCGTGGTGTGAGTCGTGGAATCCTCGTGGATGATGCCATCACCAAAAGTGTCGCAAGCACGTGAGGCCCCTGGCATGCCATTAACCGTTCTTTAAGCAAATGGCTCCTCGGCTGTGTTACTTCTCCATATATCCATACCTCTTTGCTCTTTGTCTGCTCTTCCTCTCTGCTTAACTCCATTCATCCACGATTTACTGTGCTTTTGAACACTGCTTCCAGGTCTTTATCCCGGCCCGATGGCACAGATTCTTCGAACCCCATGATCAACTACGCACTACGTTTTCGTGAACCTCAGTTATTTTCGACTGCGGGTTCCTGCGGCACTGATTCTTCCCCATTTAATCTCTCAGATTTGACCATTGATTCAACTACAGACTATGCCAATTTTGCTGCAGGATTCAAGAGACCCGGCAAAGAAGAATTCCGTCGCAACACAAGGCCGCACTCAACCATTTTCAGTTAGCTCCGTGGTTCAACCTTAGACACCCTGCGGTCAAATACGTCCACGGAGACATCGATGGTGACGTATATCTGGAGAATCTGGTGACCTGGACGAGGGAGTCCCGGGCGAAAATTGACAAGGGAGAATCTGAGATTCCAGCAGATCTCTCACAGGGTGACCTCTACCGTTGAGTAGCTGCCAGTGATGACGGCTCTTTCGGCTTACTGCTGCACAACGGATATGATGCGGTCAATGTTCTCACCGTATTGGTGGCCGTCACTGAGGAACTGGCATCGGCTTGGCCCTGAGGCTGTCCCGGTATAAAATTACTACGGCATGGCAGACATAATACAGTCGAGCTCCTCACCGCATCGGCGAGTGTCATTAGGGAATCCTCGTCCACTTTGCAATACCACCAGAGAAATCGAAAGTGACAACAAATAGTTTGAGGAAGAACGCGTATGTTTGGGATGATGAACACCAGCAAACCCCAGACGAAAATGCTAGACATGGGGAGCATTTATAGCCCTCGCGCCGCTGTTGTGTCCCAAACTGGAACTAGCTGCTATTGTATTATTCGGATACGACTTGAAAGCATCGAGATGTTACACCGCACAAATTTCAAGATCTTCCTGCTGTTGTTACGAATTCACAGATCTTGCTGCTATTGTGTTCCAATACAGCAGGATTCCATCGAGGCGTACATCGAGGTGTTCCAGCAATTTGCGGGCTACGACTTGGATGCATCGAGGCATTCCACCGAAGGCATTCCACCGAATGAACTTGCTGCTATTGTTACTGCTATTGTATTTGGATACGACTTGAAGGCATCGAGATGTTACACCGCACGAATTTCAAGATCTTCCTGCTATTGTTACGAATTCACAGATCTTGCTGCTATTGTGTTCCAATACAGCAGGATTCCATCGAGGCGTACATCGAGGTGTTCCAGCAATTTGCTGGCTACGACTTGAATGCATCGAGGCATTCCACCGAAGGCATTCCGCCGAACGAACTTGCTGCTATTGTTACGAGACGTTGCTGTTATTGTGTTCAAATACAGCCAGATTGCATTGAGGCGTTCCTTTGTCCGAATATGGATCTTGTTATTCCAATCAAGATGTTACGATGTCCTAATGTGGATCTTCTTATTTGCATTCCAACTGAGGACTAAATCGATAATTGTTGCCTGGAGTACTAATGCGTTCCAACGATTTGCGGCAAAGTTCAAGATGAATTATACAATGGAATATACAGCATTGTAGACCACATCGTGAATCCAAGAAAAAGTAAAAAAAATACACCAGTACGATCCTCCTCTAGCGACGCGCCCGGACAAGTTTGAATTCCTTCGGCAGGCGCTTCCGAGTGGGACTTTGGAAGGCTTTCACCCTCGCGAGGATTCTGAAGAAGAGTCAATCCAAATCCATTAAAGATGAGGGAAAAAAACTACTTCTTGACGACGAAGTCGGCGAGCTTCGAGTCAGACGCTTTGGGGGATGTAAAGACTGCGACACGGTTGGTACAAACGGAGAAGGAATATTGTGTTTCCTCATCAACAATGAACAATATTAATTTGACGCTCATCTTGTTCGTTCCCCAGGCTCAATTTGATTCTGAATAAAGATCTCTCTGGGCTGTGACCAAAAATTATGTACCTGTGGCACGGGTAGAGTAGAAAAACTAAAAGAAAATGACTGAAATTTAGGTGCAATCGCCTATAGATGTTAACCTTGAAACATGCCGAATATATATTCCATGGCATTTTTGTTGATCAGGCACTTGACCGGAATCATACAAGAGACTTGGAGTCGAACACGTCCTGGTGATACATTCACTGCGTTCCCACCCCATGTAGACAGAGGGTCTGTCTACCCCTGTAGACGAATCCCTGTGTCTACGTGTGTCTACACCGTTAGTCTACATATATCTACATTGGTCTACATCCGTCCACTCACCTCTCACCTAGACCAATGTAGATGCATATAGGCGGACATAGACATATGTACAGTATAACAGAAAGATGGCTGCATCGTGAAGTTGAGTGAAGTGGGTCTACGTGCGTCTACAGCGTAGACGCAGCTAGGCACACGTAGCTGACAGGTAGATGCGGTGCATCTACCCGACGTAGCCGAACGTAGCTGAACATCAATAAACGGCGCCGAAGGGCCGTGATCTACACGGCGTAGACGTGGGTCCTTCGGCTTGTACGCGCCAGGGAAATTGGCGAATTCGTTCCCAGTGAGCTCGATTGGGAAATCAAAGCTCACGCCGCCAACACAGCCACAACGTCATCCTGATGACTCACGCCGCCAACGGGAGCTAGAGCAAAGCTAAAGCCACTTGAAGTCACGCGTTCGATTCACGCTGGCACCATTTTCTCTTTTCTTTTGTTTCACCACCAAGCACCACGCAGTGGGCCTCCGCGGCGAGCGGTAAGCCCCGCGCGGGTCGGGGTTTGGGGTGGAAAACCCCAGCCGTCCGGGCCGGCGCTCGAATGATGTCACTTCACACAATACATAAAATAATAACATAAGTAAGATTTATATTCTTTTTCCGGATGCTGCTGAGAAATCCACAGCTTCAGTGTGGCACCCAGCTTGCGGAAGCGCCACAAAGTGGTGCTCCGCTACAAGCAGCAGGGGAGCCGCACTGAAGCCGTGGTTTCGAGGCGGCAGGAAGAAAAAGAGAAGCATGGGAACATTACGTCATCTTGGCGGCGTGAGTTCGATCTCCGCTCGATTGTGCCGTTGCCGGTCATGCGGTGGCAGAAAACTCACCAGCTACCTCAACTCCGGAGCTTTCAGCCCTGCATCCCAGGACCAAGAGGAAAGCTGCCGAGGTCGAATGCATTTGCGGGAAAGAAGTTAGGCATGACCAGCGTGAGTCGGATGCAGTCAAGTGCATTCGGGCCGGGTGCGAGACGAATTAGGTACGTGGCTTGTTCTGATTTTGACCTATACCACGTCATTTGCTCGGCGTCATCCCAGGCCCCCATGAGCCCCGTGATCTCGACTCCTTTCTCATCCCGCTCCGTGACAAGTTTTGGAGGCTTGCCCGTGGGGTTGCAACTTTCAATGCACTCCTCGGGTGTATGTTTCTGTTGCGCGCATATCTCATGCGTGTGTTCGGCGACATGCCAGCCATCGCGAAGCTTATGGTCCCAACGGTGTCCTCCCTTGCCGCGCGTGCACAATCTGCGGTGTTCGGGATCTTGATGGCGGTGGTAAAACCAACTACGTGCCACTTCATCGTGACGATGAGCCTGCCTATGATGAATTTAATCTCCCCCTTCGCACACACGACACCTTCATATGGGACGCAATCTCTGTGCATACGGCACCTACCGATGCAGAAGCAGATCGCCGATCGAAGGCTACAGGTATCAACGGTCTACCTGTGCTCTCCACCCTCACCAGCATCTCATTTCCAGATTCCTTCGGACATGATTTAATGCATCTCATCCTCCAACCCACAGTCAAGGCCCTTGAAGTCGCCCGTCCACAAAGTGATCAGGTTCTTGACGACGTTCTCGGGGACTACAAGCTGCAGCCAACTGTCATCGACGCGATTGGCGAGGCCTGTGTTACCGCGGGGTCTACAACGCCCGCGTCATTCAGTGCTCGGGTTCCAAACCTGGCTACACAGCAGCATTATTTCACGCCCGAGTCATATACACTCTGGACGACTCTACGTACTTGGGCCTGTGGTTCTTCGCGACCGCTTCATCCATCGGAAATACTATCTCCATTTCATCTCCCTTGTCCGCATCTTTAACGACTGTCTCAAACTCTCAATTGATCGTGATTATGTTGATATCAACCTCATTACTGTGAGGTGTCACGTCCCGACAAGGGTCTTACTTTTACACCCTTTGGAACATGAGCCCAGCAGGCACACCACAAGTCATGCAAGAGGACTGTCATTTCCCCTCGCCACCGCTCCCTGTCCCGAAGGAGTGTTTGCACTATCTCCAAGGACGGTGCATTTACGGAGTGTGGTGCAAATTCCGGCATAGTTTTGAGGACATCTCATGTCAGTGTTTATCCCAGGGAGACATTATATTCTTACACTTAGTGCGAATCATTCTTTCAGACCCTCAGGATGGGAATTGGCTCTTGTGTAGCGGTAAGTGCCAAATGGCCTCCAAATCCATAATGTATTTAATGGACGTTAAAAAGTACCAGTCCCGTACATTGCCAATAACTCCTGGGAGGTGATGTACACACATGCCTTTCCGCTCGCTGTCTCTTCCAACTTCGCGTTGGCATGAATCCAATATCCGTATGCCTCAGCCTCCGTCTGCACCGCCACAAAGTACCATATAGTTTCTCCCTGCACAGCACAAAAAACATCATCGCCATGCTGGGACGCGCCACAACGGTAGAAAATGCGTACCTTGGAACCATATTCGACAAACCCAGCGGGTTTTCGGAGAGCTTGGACGCGAGATACTCTGCGATGGGTGGGTGCGGGCACGGGCGCGAAGGGCAAGGGTGCCGGGGATGGTTCTGAGGACGAAGATGACGGGGTGTCGTGGACGTCGCGGCGGATCAAGTATTGGCAGTGGAAGTCCGTAAGTCGCATGTTTCGCCCTCCACTTCTGTTTTTGCTGACGGCACTAAACTGAATTTAAAGTGGGAAAATACCACCCGCTGCACGAACGCGTTCCGCTTCCTGCCCGAGGCGCTCCTGAACCACCTCGTCGAGATGTACTTTGGGTTCCCGCACGTGTACCTCATGTCTACCTCGTCCCCGGTCTCCCCCAACTACACAGACTTCAGCGCAAGCAGCTCAGAGTTCACCGCAGATTCTATCCGCTCCCCGCTCAACAACGCCTTTGACTTTCGCCAGAACTACCCCCGCGAAGAGTTCTTTGCCTACCACCATCTTCCCTGGAGCAGTCCTGTCGAGCCAAAGAAGGCCTTGTACTCGACCCAGGGTTACTATGCACCGGCCGTGAGTGTCTACGTCTCGCAGGTGAGTGTCTCCACTATGTCACCCTCACCCACTTACTATATCCTCACAGCAGCAGCAGCAGCAGCAGATCCACACACCGCTGCCGTCGCACGACCTGGCAGCCGCCGCAGACGACTGGCGCGCCCAGCAGGCGTACCGGCCAGCACCAAAGTCCGACTACCCCGCTACCAGTGCCCATCAGATCATGTGCACAACCAGCTCTACAGCGGCGGCGGCGGTGGCGGTTTGCAGCGCAGCTACAGCGCCAACACCGCGTATGGGTACCAGCAGTCGCAGCAGGTGGGCGCCTTCCGTCATCCGTGTTTCACCCATCCCTGATTTATTTTACAGTACGAGCACACACCTTCCCCGACGCAGACGCAGGGCACCTGGTTACACGGCCTCGAACGCCTCCGCCGCCTCGTCGTTCTTGCATGCGGCGCACGCCCCGGCTCCCGCGCTCTCACACTTCACCTCCATGTCCAGCATGCACTCGCACTCACACTCTCAGCAGCACCGCACTCGCCCCACACGCACGCCCACCCGCTCGCCCACTCGCAGTCGCACTCGTCCGCGCTCAACACCCAGGCGCAGCAACAGGCCCAGGCCGTCGACCCGCGCTGCGTGCTCTTCTCCCCCACGCACCACACCACCTCTTCCACCCGGCCGCACTCCCCCGCGTCGTACGGGCACTCGCCTGCGCACTCGCCCGCCCTCAGCGCGCACTCCCTCGGGAGCGTACGCAGCAGCCCCGCGCACTCGCCGCTGCAGCACGTCCTCGCACTCGGCGAGGACAAGCGGACTTTTCGCGCTACCCTGCCACCGCCAACGGGAACCACACCAGCAACGTCAACTCGCACTACTCCCAGTCGCCCGATGCGGGCTCTCCTTCTGCCGACGGGGGCGACTCAGAGTACCACGACGACGCGGGCGGAAGCGACTCGGACGGGGACTTCCTCCCGCCCGGCGCCCGGCGCCCGGCGCCGCGCGCCCCAAGGCCGGAGCTCACGGTACGCACCGTACGTGTACAGCCCGAGCCCGAGCACCGGCACGGGCACGAGCGGGAGCTACGGGTACGACGGGTATGCGTACGAAGGGATGGTGCCCCCTCACGGGCATGGGTATCTCGACGCGGAGTTCTTTGGGGACGCCGCCGGTGGAGGAGGGGGAGGAGGCGGGGCAGAAGGGAGAAGGACGCGGATGCGGCCGACGGCGGCGCTGCCGGTGCCTGTGCCCGTGCCGAATTTGACGAAAAAGAGCCGGGGAAGGAGGGTACCGACTGTGCAGAGTTTGTATGGGGCGCAGGAGTTTGGTGAGACGCGTTTTCTCTTTTCTTCTCCCTCCCATTTTCCCTTCTGACGGCCTCCAGTCCCGCCGCGGCCTGCGTCTGATGGATCGGCTACTGCGGATGCGCGTATGTCTGGAATGCCGTCGAATCATTGGGGTTGGCGTTAGGGTTGCTGATGTTGTACGACCCAAATGGCATCGGCATCGGATTGGGCGTCGACAACTGAGCGTCAGAGGTAGAGGCGGAAACGAGCTCGGCAAGTCGTTTCGCCAGCCGCTCTTTCGCCTGGCGCACAACGTCTAACCTTGGCACTGGGGTACTCGGCGGCGCCGTGGACGTCGGTGCTGGGGCGGACGTGGAAGAGGGCGGAGGCGTAGGAAGTGCGATGGCCTTCTTCGGACTCGCGCGCTCCCTCTTCCTCGGCGCGTAGTCGTCGTCCGAATCCTCGTCCTCCGCCGGCGCCCTCGCCGCCTTCCTCTTCGCCCCTGTCTTACTTCCACTTGGTCCACCCGCAGTCGGCCCATCCACCGCGTCCTGGTACACCCAGTCGATGATCATCAGCAATGTCCAAAACCCCATTGGCTACGGCATCAAGGACGATATGACCGCTGCGCAGGCGTACAAGGCGCTCATCTCGGTTTAAAACCGGGCCAACGTTGCCAACGTTGTGGTTTAAACTTAAACCACCCTCTGGCACACTCCCAGATAGTCTTAAATGAGCTGAATTGGGCACAACACTAATGAGCCACGGGAGATACTGAAGGTCGGAACCACAGAGAAGGGTCAGACCTACTGATAGCGATGCAGCCGGCAAAAGCGAATGGGAGATCATATTGACCCCGTCATCATAACGGTTGCTCAGGATCAAGGACTCCAAGCACGGTAGTGCGATATTGTGCGCCGGTAGGTGATCGACGACTTCGTCTTGCAGCCAAAGATGCAGGATGCAGTTGACAAGCTTTGCAGTCTTCTGCAAAATCGGAAAACACAGGCTTGGCTTTGCCATGCGCAAAGTCAACGAAGTCAATTGCACCCATGGCAAAGTGACATTCGAAGCAGCAACACCATCCAGAACAACTGTGCGGATTCGTGGCGCGCCGCACACTGCAAAAGCGATGGGAGCGGAAAGTTCCAAACTAGATATCGGACCAAAGGCATCGGGCCTTCGATTGCAGCGAAGGGGTCCGCCGATAGCTGTGAAATTCCAAGGTGAAGCCTCAGGTACTGCCAGCGGGCACGGTGGGAGGCTATGGCCGAAAAAACTCCAGACATATCGACTGGACGGGTCGCATAATCATCCACGCAGATCGATAAGGGCCGACAGCCTGACCGGCTCAGCCAGCTGTCTACGATATACTCATACTCTATCCATGGGGTGTATGCGCAGGACAACTTGATGGCCCTCCAGAGCATGGGTGTGGCCAACGCTACCGCTCGCCATTTGCGACAAATCTGTGCCAGAGAAATCGGCGAGAGAATCCCGACCAGCGGAGTGCACACGGGGTACTGGGGCAGGGAATGGATGAAGATTTCTGATACGATTTCGTTCGGCAAGGTTAGGACGGGGTATGTGTAGGAATCAAGCCACTCCTGAGCGATTTCTTGCTCGGCTCGCAATTTCGAAAGGGAGATATGAAGATCGAGGATAGTGGCCTCTATATCCGCCACCCGGGCACGATAGGCCTCCAGGGAGCTCATGGGCGTGGCGGAGTCGTCGCTCGACTTTGTGGGTTCAGAGGGAGGAAGAACAAAGGAAACATTGAAAGAACATGTCTTTGAGCGAGTTGAGCGGCTGATCGGCGACGTATTCGATCAAACCCCGCATGATCGGTAGACCGATTAAAACCGACCATGCCCCAAAATTTTTCCATTTACGCCATTGGCTGCTGCTACTTCTTAAGTCACTTGTATCACACGAGGTGGTTCTCGTGCGAGAATTCTTAGGGAAAGGAATGCAACCTTACTGGTGGGAGTCGGCGGCGAAGGAAAAGAATTCCCACGACCACCCCTCGGTCCCCTCCCCCAATAAGGAGATTGTTTGGTTGAGGCAAATACTACCGGCGATCAGTACGGCACATTCCCATCATCGTACCTCCACAATGCGATGTGTCTCCGTGCCTGCTCACGCGCAGATCCCTTGACCCAACCGGTCTTGTTTCGTGTCTTTTACGCGTTAAAACCTGCAAGCAGTATGGCGCATTGAACATGTACATGCTAAGTATACATTCCGAATCAGCGAATACTCAGTAATGCACATACGATTCCGAATCTGAACCGTACGCGAACCGGACCTCAATAGAGGAGTGTGAAGCGGCAGTGGAGACGGGGGCATTGGAGGTGTTCGCCAAAACGAACTCAACGGCCTCATGGAGGTCCTTGAGATCATACGGGTCATCGGGGTGGACATCAGGCTTTTTAATTTGCAGCCGCTGGTCGACACGGTCCCGGAGACTGGCAGGAGCAATTGCACGACGGAACGAACGGCTCTGCTCGGCCTGTGGGAGGCGCTGTTTGGCGAGGAGATACCGGGTGATCACGAGAAATTGCCGATGAAATTCGGAGTAGTCGCCCTTGGATAGAATCCCAAGTCGAGCATACTCTCCAACGAGCGCGTCGAGATCTGCGAGTGTATATTTCCGATCAACATCGGTGCCGGGGTAAAGTTTCAAAACCGCATCTTTGAATTCCGCATAAGATTTAGTGGCAGTGGAAAACTCGAGCGCTTCCCAGATATCCTGGTCATCGACACTGAGGAAGCCCGTCGCATGCTTCTTCGTCTCTGCCTCATCTGTGACTCCGGAGCGTGTGAACAAGAATTCGAGGTCATTGAAATATCGATGAAGCTCGCGGGGTTTGGTAGAATCAAATTGCGGTGCACCGCGGTCACCGCGTGCGGGCATTTGGATAGCATTGGCAGCCGGCGGCATCGTAACGGTGGGATCGGGACTGGGGGTGCGAGTGGGAGGTGGGGTGCGGAAGAGCTCGGATGATGAGGGCGAGAGAGAACCGACGGGAGATAAATTATTATGGCAAGCTAGATGTGGCGGGAAGACGGTGAAGAAGTCGTCGGAATCAAGGAGGTCGTCTGGAATATGATGGCCGTCGATGAACTCGAGGCGTAAATCACGACGAGGGTTGGAGCGAAAGGCGCGAGTCGAGCCTGAAGCAATGGCTAAATGGAACCCCTCGCGGTGGGCTCCAAATATGATGTGCCTGCGGCGTGTCTGTGAGCGGAGCTGAAAACAAAATAGGGGTGGGATGGAATGCCTGGGGATGACCGCTCAGAGGGCCACAGAACGATTATAAAATGCGAGGGATCCAGCAAAGGTTCAAACTCGCTCGGGACGATGGGGACAAAAGGAAGATAAATCAGATGAGACGAGCACGGGAATGGGAGCAGCAACGACGAAGGCTGCTTTGTATCGGCAATAGAAGGCCATGTGGAATGCGAAGGACGACGGAGGACCAAGTACGAGAGCGAGAGCAGGAGCGAGCAAGAGTGAAATCAATTCAGAACCGAGGTGGGGGAAATCTTCGTTGTTTTTCACCGTAGAACTACACAGGATTTTATAGTAAATGCAAACCCCTCCAAGACGAATCGATTGAGCCTATTTTCAAAGAAAACGGGTGAGAATTGAGCCCAGAACATGGAATATATGTAAAACGATCAACAAAATGATTGTATTGTGACATAACCGTAGCTTGGAGGCTCAAATAAAAAATACAAGGAGGCTATCCCCTGGGGATTTTCAAAACTAATCGATTGAGCCTACTTACAGAGGAAACGGGTGGGAGTTGAGCCCGGAATACGCGATATATGTAAAACAGTGAACCAAAATGATCGTATTGTGACATAGCCGCCATTCAGAGGCTCAAATAAAGAATACAAGGAGGCAATCCCCTTGAGTTTTCCAAGGCGAATCGATTGAGCCTATTTCCACAGAAAACTGATCAAAATTAAGCCCGGAACATGCGATATATGTAAAACGATCAAAAAACGCTCAAAAAGGAAAAAAAACGTCCGCGCCCGAAGTTCTGCAAAGAGCTGTAAAGATGATAGGGGTACAACGACCCCTCCAAAATGCAGATCACGCGGGTGGCCCGGCGAGGTATATACTGCCAGGGGGTCCATTATTTGTTGGAACTATGGCAGAAGCTCGTCGCCGCGGGACTGAGATGGCGGGACTGCTCAATTTTTAAGTCACCTCTTTCTGTTGTATGAAAAGATACTCGCCGACCCACATTACAAGATGATCTTTGAAGGTGCCATTGATAAGTTGGTGCAGCAGATCGGGTGATAGCATCTCGTAGATATCGGCCCGTGGAAAGTCCTGCGTAAACGGCTATTCGGAGTGGTCAATGAAAGCTTGGCATTGTAGTCAAGGACGTACAATAATATCCGCGTCTATTCCATACTCATCCCACAATATATCTGGCTCAAACGCCGATATTAGTTCTTCAGTCAAACCATGGGTCCGACGCCCCGAAATATTCCCATCCAAATCTGTCGAAAGCCGTGCTTGAGATTGTGCGGGATTTTTCGGGCCGAGTTTTACCTCTATTGCTTATCCCTCTTACAAAAGTGTTTCTTTAACATTCCGCACAAATCTGTAAGACAGATAAGGATCACCCAGATAATTTCTACCAGTAAAAATGGAGGTAAGTAAATGAACATGCAACAAGGGACTGGTCGGCCGCTTCGCGGCCTCCCATCCTCTTATGTGTGTTTAACAAAGTCATAGGGGGCAGATTGGCAGCAACATACCATTCAAAATGTTATGGTGTACTTGGTTGAATTGAACTATATTCAGTTCGGTGCTGGCAGTGGGGGAGCGAGATAAATTATCAGAACTTGGCTAACAAATGACACAGAAGCAGAACCCTTGATTAATTGATTCCCCTTCATTCCACTATAAAATATTTTAGTCTGTTTTTGTTCACCTTTCGAGCCTACCATTCAATTTCATCGGTAGAGAAGGTTGTCTCCCTCTGTATCTCCCTCTTCTCTAAAATTAATCCTTTAATCGAAGCCTTTTAAAACTTCACTGAATAAAAACTCTTCAGAAAATTCCGCCTGAGCGCACTCGGGAAATTTCCGCCTACATGTTCGCCACGGCCGCCTTTGTTTCAATGCGGTGGGAGCCATCTGTCAATGTTAGCACCAGGGCAGTGTCTGTCAAAGTTTGTTAGAAGGGTGATGTCAGGTGCCGAGAATGCCGGATGATGATTGCCTGTGGGCCGGCGAGAAAGATAGCTCGGGAGCCTGACGATCAATGGCAGAGAGCTGCTGCGATGTACGGCATCAGCGGAGATTCAGCGGAGTTTAAAAGGCTTCAGACGGACGGACAAGCTTAATTTTATAAAGAGGGAGATGAACTTATATTGGACAGTCATTGAACAGTTATTGGACAGTCATTGAACAGTTATTGAACAGGCATCAACCAGTCTTGGACAGTTATTGAGCAGGCATCAGTCAGTCAAGACTGACAGTCATTGAACAGTTATTGAACAGGTGTCAGTCAGTCTCGGAATGAGTTCCGAGACTAAATGAAGAATCGGAATGAACCGTGAAACAAACGGGTAAGAACGGGAAACACTCAGTAAGCCTTCATTGCGTGAAAACCCGTTCCGTTATGTCACGGATTTCGGAGTTCCGAGGTGAATGCCGAACAAGATATAGATAGACAGTTGTCGCATTGGAAAGTGGAGTGTGAAGTGAATGGAGGTGGATAGTGTTTGTAGGATCTCGGAAATCCAAAGGGTTCCGAGGTACGTTGGCGCAGATGTAACAGAAAGTTGAAGTAGTGTCTATGAAAGTTGTGCCAATTTGAACATGCCACCAACAAAGCCGGAGTTGTCTCCATCAAAGTTGCACATAAAGAAAGTTGAGCTCCGGTAACATGTAAGTTGTACCTGATTTTTAATCAGAAAATGTGCAAGTTGTCCAAATACTTTTGACACAGTATGCCTGCCATATCGGTGCAAGTAGGCTCTGCAGGCCGGTTCAAATTTTATTGCACTTTTTGTGTCCTGGGTAGGGTTTAGATTATTTGTTATTCTTTTCTTTGTGTTTGTTCTCCATCTATGGGCTTGGAAATCTCAGATCAAGGTTCTTAACTGGAGCTATTCCCAACTCCACTCCGATAATGAGGGGTCGATTGCATCTTTCGAGATGAAAAAGAGCAGATAGGGGTGAATGGGAGATTTTGGTGTTCGGGAGAATCACGGTCGAGGCGGAGATTGTATTCTCTGATCTACTCTACAATTGCAGTCATGGTACCTTGACGCTCCTGTCCACGCTGGGACCATTATTTACTGTGGATGTATATGGTCATATGAATAAACTCCTCCACATCGCTTCCAGTAAAGCCTTCTCACTGGAATCATCTCCACTGTTCTCCGCATCCCACATTATTTGATTAGCTCTTCTAGATTTAACGGCAACTCACATGATGATTTGCATTATCTCCGTAACCTTCGGAGGATAAGATGCTCCTTTCAGGAATCTTTCTGCCTCTTGAGAAGCCGCTTTGCGAGCGAGGGGTTCGACTTCCAGTGCGAGGGAGACGATCGGACCCATGGCTGTTATTACGAACGCATCGACCACCACACTCGTGGCCGTCTCTGCACAGGTATGACCTGACTGTCGAAATTCTGGGTGGAGCATCATCGATAATCCTCTTTCTGAGAAAGCTCGCGGGGCATTAACGTTGCCTTCGCAAGCCATAACTCCAGAAGTAGTTGATGACCCTCGAGCTATTGCTTACCCTATATATAACATTCTGTATGTCGGTCCCCGGCGCGCAGTTAGGGGCGTCTTCGCATTCAACGTCGGAAATCATCGAGTGTGAGTGCCTTCAATTCCATGACTTGTGATTGTGGACAACATTTGTGGATTTTCACACTTTCCTCCGCGCTCTAAACACAGCACGCAAGAAAAAATGTAAGCCGTAGGAAAGTTTTTGAGCAGGCCTATCGATCCTCTCCAACTGGGCCGAACGAGCAGGAGCTCCTGGCTGGCTCCTGTCGCGCTAACCAAATAAATGTTCAGATAATCTTTCCTCGGCCGACGTTCAACTCAACACGGCGCGATTGAAAGCAGTGAAGGGTCTTACGCCACGGGATTGTTACACCTCTGAGATAGTGTCGGGACGCTCCTCCCCGAAGAGCCGCTTGCTCTTCTCCAAAACAGCCTCACCGAGCTCTGGCTCCAGGTCCTGTTAAAGCCTCCAGGCGTGCTGGGCAACTAATTCGGAAGCGGAGCGCGGCGAGCATGAGGTGGGTAGCGGGACGGAGGATGCCAACGTAATATCGCGGGGATGCCAAACGGTGGCGGAACGTGTCGAATGTTCTGCATGCCACAAGCAAATGCGGGTTCGAAGGTCGCGACCTGTGATACGACGTGAAACGAACGCGCCGGAGGGGAGGACGACCTTCCCTTCTGCGTTTCGATGACAAGTGCCGGCGCGAATATCCGCGGTGACGAGCGAACATTGCGCAATGCAATGCGCCGAATCGCTGCAATACGAACATGCGGCGGTGCGGGACGGTGCAGATGGCGAGGCGGGACGCGAAGGGACGGGACACGGTGATGATGGCCGCAAACCCGGATCGAAAACAACGCGAGACCGCCCACCTCCTCTATAATGGCTGCGACGGGGTCTGTTTCGGCCCGGCTTGCGATCAGCGATTGATTGATGATGTCAAAAGCCTCCCTGAGACTGCGGAACATACTATCTTTACCCCACCTTTGCAACACGGTTTTGATGGCGCCTTGTTGGGCATGGTGTGGGCGTTCTCTTGCGAGAATGGGCTTCGGCATTTTCACAGTACACCATTAGCATGTTAAAATGTTGAATCCCAAGTGGCTTAATTTTTGAGATAGAATTGAAGTCGTAGTAAGGCCCCGATTCATGTCCCCACCTTTGCAAAAATATTTGCCTGCCAATTTGGCGGGCAATCAAACCCATCAAAAAACCTACTCGCGATTTTCTGCTGGGCTCATATGGAGCTCTTGGCCCCTATAAAGTATCTGGCAAGCTCCATAGATCTAATTTACATCTCAGAAATTTATTGCAGTGGAAATGGTGCAAAACTGAAGTTGCCAGAATCAAAATTTTGCAAAGGTAGGGACTTTTGCAAAGGTGGGGTAAAGATAGTAAGCAGATGTAGTCTGATGTTTCATCCACTGCCTGAATTTGAGCAAATTTTATGGCCAAGCCCGGGTCTCGGGCCCGTCCAAATTCCAAGCCCGGCCCTGAGCTCTCCCGTGTGATCTTCGTACAATCTGTACTGCCGCGTAGCCCCTCATTCGGTGATACAGAAATCATCATCATCATCATCATCATCACAGGGATTCAGCGAGGTCACACTAGAACGTCTGGGTTACCCAGACAGGAATGGAGCACCGGATGCACCACAGTGTCATATGAGCCTCTTTCCCGAAGTGATAGGGAGTACCAGGACCGATGGATGTGACTCATGGGCGCTGTTTTCACGGAGTTTTAACCCCAGAGGACACCTTTCAAGCACACAAACACAATTCCCCAAAAAAATTAGCACTCATTCCACTTCTGAATGAACAGGAAGCAAACTATTCCCAAATCTGGAAATATTGCACAACTCAGTTCGCCCGTGGTCAATTTTTGTGTTCTGCACACAGAGGAAACCTTTCAAGCACACGAACCCAATGCCCTCAAAAAACCCGTGCTCATTCCACCTATGAATGAACAAGGAGCAGAATACTTCCAGAAATGGAAATATTGCAGAACTCAGTTCGCCCGGGGATAATTTTTGTGTTCCGCACACAGAGGGCACCTTTCAAGCACACGAACACAATTCCCCCCCAAAACCCTGTGCTCATTCCACTTATGAATGAACAAGAAGCAAAATATTGCCAAATCTGGAAATATTGCATAACTACACTGCTGGCGAAGCTATACCGAGCGGTCCCCCAAAAATTGTTCATAGGGTTTTGATGCTGGACGAGATTGCAGTGGAAAACGAGCACGCTGGGATGACAAAACCAACATGATTCTTGGCGGGTGCCGGGAGCATACTAAGCCTTCATACCTCGAACTCTCTGATCTTGACGATGCAACTACATTCTTCGAACGTCTTGATCGCAACGAGTTCCACTTGGCCAGCGAGGTGAGCATGCAATTAGGACAGAATTCGAAAGTTCTAATCTAAAAAAATCACGGCAGGCGACAGTTGCAGCCTTTGGATCTCTTGCTCGAGAGCCTCAGATATACAATCCTCGTCCGATGTGTGTTTCAGGCACTTGCAAGCACGAAACGGGGCCACAACATGCCGTCTTTTTGCGGAAATTATTGAGCGCCGCTGATACTCAGAATCAACACGGCAATATCACCTTTCGAACCGTGGAATCAAAATACTTCCAAATATAGAAATAGATATTGACGACGATTTATGTATTCGCCTTTTTCGCGGGGAGTTGATCACCGAAGGCGGGCTGGGATCGACTAGCGAGCCTTGCAGTCACATTATGGGGAGCGGATCTGGAAAGAAAGGGGAATCCCAGTGCTGTCCGTCTTTCCTCAAACATTCATCCACGTTGCTGATTTTCCCCATCCTTTCCGCATCTCAAGGAGGGTAAAATATACGCCGCCACGATGGTCAAGCGCAAATGTGATGCTGCTACTGCTGTACTCGTCCCTTTGGACGAGGAAACTATCCCCATTGCAATCGTAGTTCCAAAACATCTCTGCCCCCATACACATCCGCCTCCGCCAGCCACAAGGGTTCCTACTGATGTCAGGCTGCTCTATAAGCGGGCAGTTCGTGCGTATGGAATATCCGTGGCAACGGTAAAAAAAGTCGAGCAGGGTGAGTCGGATTTTGCAGCGGATGAGACTCGAATTCTGATCACTGATCCTCTACCATTGAAATCATGGGTGTGGCCCCGGGTTTGGTTCACCCTTCCCTTCTGAATATCTCGACAAAACAAACAATCATCGCGTGTCTGAAACGGGCGGCGATAAATCTGGATGGGAAGGTGATTTTCTTTTTTCATGGCTTTTCTTTGCTGAAATCCGTACTCGATCCTGGTCTCTTTGATCTATACAAAGCCGATCAAGCAAAGGAACCAAGGCAATGTTATATCCATTCATTTGATTTCCTGCCCGGTCGCAGTCCACCGGGTTAAGGAAGATAAGAGAGTGGAGGGAAATTTATTTAGGAGCGTGCGAGTCCACTGCGACTGCACATGCCTTGAAGTTGGGGTGAAGAGACAAGATGAATGAGTTGAACTGACATTTAACTTGGTTCAACCCTCTCCAGATGGCGGAAGGCGGGAAACGGGTTAGTATATTGTATTGTCAGTTCCGAGCTGTAGTTGAGGTTCGTATCGGTATGGCAACATGTCAGAAGCAAGTTGTGTGTGGTTTGAGCGCTATTTGAGGGTAGTTGCACGCAAGTTTGAGAGCAGAGTTGACCTTTGATGAGGCATAATCAGACGGGCAGACCAGGTGAACACAGGATGCCGGTGCGGAACACTGCCTGGGACTCACTTGATTTGTGCAGGGCCGAGTTCTGGGAGGCGGAAAGGCATGCAAGGTCAGCTCAAACTGAAAAAGAATCCGGACAAAGTAAGCTTACTTGGTTTGCAGGTACGCAAAAGGATGCCCAGGCAGGGAACTGAGGTGATGCAATTCCTTCGAGTCCACAAATTAAACTGGCTTGAAGCTGCTGCTTCGCACTCAAGTAAGGGGAATGATTTGGGTAAATTTAAATAAGGGAACTCACCCAGTCCGAGCATCGAACCAGTCGTTGCACCGATTCCTCATGCATATTGTTCAGCCAGGCAGTCTGTGGGACACAAGGCATACAGAAAAGATACATTTGAGGTGAAGGATGCGGAAGTAAAATAAAGAAGGGACTTGCCTCGTATGAGTCGAGCACGAGTTCAATATTTGAAATTAAAGTGGTCCCAATTGACATGAGGAGTGCGAGGGTGAACTGGGTTGATATGTGAGTCAGTTATGAATGAAAGCAAGAAGATAGTTTGAACTGAAACTGGCCGTAAATTACAAGTTAAGTCTAAGTGCGAGGTTGATGGTCCGACCTGAAATCTGAACGAAACAAAATAGGGTGACTGCCAAGAGATATGCAGACGAGAAGGCAAGAATAATATCTAAACAGGTGAGTGCCAAATAAAGAGCTGAGCCAATGTAGCTCTCAAAGAATCTGTAACGCTCTCTTAATCACGTCAAGGCGGAGGGTGCTCCAACCAACCACGCTCGGCCAACTCGGAGATGATCACATCAGCGATCAACTATCCCATCAGTTCGACTTGAAGAGTGTACGAGGGAGCAGCTCCGGAGTTTTGAATGTATTGTGTTTGGATTGGCATGGAGAGCCCTGAGCTCCTTTTCAAAAGCACCAGGGCCGTCAAAATAAATCTGAAGAGACAGTCTGAACCGGAATTTTGCTGGCTATCCTCCCAGCATGATCTCGTCAAAATCCGGCTTGAAATGATTGTACAGTGGCCAAAATACTGTTTTGGTGCAAAACCTCAGCACATTGTTTGGTGACGGACTGCATTTGTTTGGTGACAGCCTGTATTTGTTTGGATTGACATGGAGAGCCCTGAGCTTCTTTTCAAAGGCACCAGGGCTGTCAAAATAAATCTGAAGAGACAGTCTGAACTGGAATTTTGCTGGCTATCCTCCCAGCACGACCCCGTCAAAATCCGGCTTGAAATGATTGCACAGTGGCCAAAATACTGTTTTGGTGCAAAACCTCGGCACATTGTTTGGTGACAGACTGCATTTGTTTGGTGACAGCCTGTATTTGTTTGGATTGACATGGAGAGCCCTGAGCCCCTTTTCAAAAGCACCAGGGCCGTCAAAATAAATCTGAAGAGACAGTCTGAACCAGAATTTCGCTGGCTATCCTCCTAGCACGACCCCGTCAAAATCCGGCTCGAAATGATTGCACAGTGGCCAAAATACTGTTCTGATGCAAAACCTCGGCACATTGTTTGGTGATGGTGTTCATACATCACTACTCTTCTCCACGTCTCTCAGGTGTCTCAACGTTGGCGTGCTATCGCGCTTTACAACGGGCCCCTTTGGACACATATTTTCTTGGATTTTCATACTAAAAAGGCATATAATCGCATCTCGAAGCTGGCCGAGGTCGGATGGATCTCCCGAAGCGGTTCTTATCCGCTATCAGTGCAGATTCGCAGTTACTTCCCAAAAGCGCCCAACCCTGCCATGGATTTCCTTCTGGTTCATGCATCGCGCATTCACGAGCTCTCCCTCCAGCTTCCCGCGCCACAGTTCCATCAATTCCTGCGCCTCCAGCCCGGCTCCTTCCCCTCCCTGACAAAGATTACCATGATCGCCATCCCCCAATCCAACTGGGCAGTCGATCCAGCAACGTTGGGGATGACACGGGCCGAATTCTTCGCAGAGGACCTTCCTTATGGAGAGCCCGACCCGGGCATCCTCTGGGGAGGACTTTGGGACCCGGCTTCCGTATTTCAATGCACGCCAAAACTGCGGGAGGTAGAAATTCACGCATACTGTGCCGCAATGGACCCGCACATCCTCCGTATTCCGTGGGCCAGCCTTACCAACATATATATCGATTCCGTCCAGATGGGGGTCGTCGACACCTCAGACGTTCTCAAACTCGTCGTCAACGCGCTCCTGTTGTCCTTCTCCACTGGTGGGAGCCAAGGCCCGACTATGCCTCTGATGCGAGCAGTCAGACTGCCGGTCCAGCAGTTGACCTGGCAGGGATATGGCGTCGACGATACATCGATCTTTGCTCCCCTCATTCTTCCCAACTTGATCTCATTGGATATGCGAGAGGCTAGCGACGAGACTCTGCGTCTCCTCCGTGAACAAACTAGAGGAACTACTCTTCGTGTTCACGAAGCTCACGGTCCTCGCCACCGCAACGTTCCTTCGCCAGATGCATACACTGACCCATCTCGAAATCAGACTCTCCATCGCGCTTACAGACGAATTGATGCAGTTCCTCACTTACGATGCGCAGGCTCCCGTCCTGCCGGTGTTGAAGAATCTCATCCTCTTCGACCGTCGGAAGTGCTTCGTCCTCGTAGAGTGTAACATGTCCGATTCGGAGCTGATTCTAGTTCACCGTCTTTGCTGTCTGGAGTCTACCGTGGGGCACGGGGTAACCTTTGGGATCTGCGTTCTGGAACTTAGATAGCAGAAAGTGGTCCAGGGGCGAAGGTGTATTTTTACTTGTTTTGTATACCGGGATAACTCCTAGAAACCGGCGTTGGTTATTCGGACCGTGCCGTGTAGTTCTACCTACCTACCTACCTGGCTTGGCTTGGCTTAGAAAACCTGGATTTGGCTTGGCTTGAGCGGGCTTTGGCTTCGCATTCCTCAAGCCAAAGCCAAAGCCACCAGGGAGGGCTTGGCAAAAATTATCGCATGGAACTCTCTTTTCTCTGGCCTTGCGAAGCCACGGCTTAAGCCCTTGGTTTTGACTTCGGACCCCTCGAGCCAAAGCCAAGGCCAACTCGAAGCCAAGCCATGAACGTCACTACTCACGCCTCTGCAGGCTTCGAGCCGGGTTCTCTCTTTCCTTCCTTGCTGGATTCCCTGAGAGCATCAGGGTCTTGCAGTTGCCTTGTGTTGCCTACGGAGGACACATACGCCGAAGGACGCTTAAAACGGTTCTTTACAAACCGCGGTATTGTTACAGGTCCGTCGAAAAAACACGTGGACTAGTGGGAAGAGCGTCGGTCCCAATACGTCGGCAATTAGCATGACCTTTTCAATTGCCGAAGTCTGCCACTAGGCGTACACTAAGTGCAATGTTCCATTCTGACAGACTGACGCGACGCGCAAGTGGCAGCTTTGTGACAGATGGCACGGGATGTGACATTTCGTGACTTCCCCTTAACTCCCACCCTCATGTCGGAAACAACAACAACAGTACCCAATGCACTAGAACCCTTCTCTGGTGTTGCTGTCGCTCCGGATGAAATCTTCGAGCCCTCTGCCGATATCATCCTGCGCTCTTCTGACTCTGTCGACTTTCATTGCCACAAAAACATTTTGGCTCATGCATTCCAATTTTTCTTCGACATGTTTCGCGCGGGTGCCGTCTGCGAGAACGAAGACATCCACAAGGATGGGAAAGTGGTCATTCCAATGAAGGAGCCAAACACTGTGCTTCACCGGCTGCTCGCCCTCGTTTACCCCGCACATACAGCAGCCCCATTCGCGCTCACAGATCCTACGCAACCGGACGACATCTGCGCCGTGCATGAGGCGGCCAACAAATATCAGATGGTGCGCACACAGGGACTGGTTTAGAACATGCTCATCACCTCCCCCCGCCTGGTCGCCCACCCGCACCGTTTCTTTGCGATCGCATCCATCCACGGCATTTTTCCGTTAGTGCGCAGGGCGGCACTTGCGACGCTGCGCGATACCGTCGACCCGGAGGTGCCGTTAATACCCGAGTTCGACGCCATCACTGGCGACCGCGTCCAGGAGCTCAACAACTTCATTCAGCGCTGTGGCAAACGCGCGCAGAAGCTTGCAGCCAACACGCTCTCTACTACTAGTATATTATATCTCGGTGGCCCTCAGGACTGGCTCGGCATCAATCTTTCTCTCGAGGAAAGCATCGGAACGCGGAAGCGGAGCGCACACGCCCGACCCTGGGACCTGCTCCCCGTTTCCGTGAGCCGGCTGGCTCTTCAGGATGGCACAGCGATACCCTGCCTGCTCAGTTGCTGGTGCGGGGGAGGCCTGTTTTATCAAAATTACTGTTTCTTTCGCTGTTTCAAGCAAGCTAACGACCCAAGCTTGCAGGGAAATGAACTGGCTTCAACGGATGGTCGTGAGCGTCTCGACTACCATCGAAGTTGACAACGTTCACCTGGACAATATACTCACCATGCCCGCTCTCCGTTGCCCTCCTACCGTACGCTACGTCGCCCGCCCTCCGCTACGCCGCCCGTCCTACGCTACGCCGCTGCCCGTCCCATGCCACATCGCCGCTGCCCGACCCCATGCCGCCGCGCCGTCCCACCTGCTCGCCTCTGCCGCCCATCCCCTGCGCAACACGCCGCGCCCCTGTTGCCTCCGACGCCACCACACCGCATCCTCCCCTATGCCCCCACGCGTCCTATGTTACTCCGCCACTGCCGCCTCGCTGTGGCGGCTAGTATGCCGCCGCTAATGCCGCCGCCGTCCACGCCGGCCCCACGCTCATCCATGCCCTGCGCGTCCTCGGCCTGCACCGTGCTTAGCGCCGGTCTCGTGCTCCCTCGCACTCATCGCCACCACCACCGCTCATCCATCCCTTGTCCATCCCACCGCTGTTGTGCTCATCCACCCCCCGCCGCGCTCCTTCACCCCAACACACTCCGAACTCCCACCCTCGTCCAGCTCCCGCCCTGCGCTCAGCGCCGCCGCCATTCTTATCCACACCTCATTCACGCCACCGCCGTCTCGATCACGCGTGCTCATGCGCGCCCCGCCACTGTCCTCGCCGCCGCCGCCTTCGCGCCCCTCGATGCCGCCCTATCGCCTATATCTCCAGGGCAAATTAAAAGCCTATGTGGTTGCAGCTCCAGTTCAGGGGGACAAACCACCATCTTCGATCCCAGCATCAAGGAGTGGTCCGATCGGTCCCATTTTTTGGGAGCACCGTCCTATGGGTGAGTCTTCGTTATCTTTCTTTTGCTTCATTATATGCTGCTTCCTGCGCGAGCGGGTGTGCCATCTTGCATTCGTCAGGTCCATGGGGATATGCGAAAAGGCAAGCACGCAAAATCGCAGGTTTGTGTACAGGTGTGCGGCGAATTTTCTTGGTGTTTACAGCTCTTTGCGGTACAACAGGCGCGGTCGGTTTTTTTTTTTTTTTTCCTGTTTTTGGCAAATTTTCATGAGAACAGCTGGCCTGAGCTCAATTCTCAACCGTTCCCCCTCAAAATAGGCTCATTCGATTCGCATTGAAAATCCACAGCCAATGGGATGCCGGTATTTTTGATCCTTTTACATAATATAATTTCTCCCGGAAAATTTTGGTTTTGAGTAGGACACCTGTAGCACTCGGAATACTGCTCCGATTGGCCTAATCTTTGGATATGCTATTATATCTGATGTTACCCTAGCCAATGGCGTGTTTGTTTATATTACATGCGGAGTAATTGTGATCTAGCGCACACTTTAGCGAAGTCGATATCCAGACACTACCATGAGTAGAGCTGTCCATGGAATTTTAATTACATTAAGCTCCATAAATACCCACATTGGCTAGGGTCACATTAGATGTATAGCATATCCAAAGATTAGGCCAATCGGAGTAGTATTCCGAGTGCTACAGGTGTCCTACTCAAAACCAAAATTTTCCGGGAGAAATTATATTACGTAAAAGGATCAAAAATACCGGCATCCCATTGGCTGTGGATTTTCAATGCGAATCGAATGAGCCCATTTTGAGGGGAAACGGTTGAGAATTGAGCTCAGGCCAGCTGTTCTCATGAAAATTTGCCAAAAACAGAAAAAGAAAAAAAAAACCGACCGCGCCTGTTGTACCGCAAAGAGCTGTAAGGTAAGGCACGTTCCGTTCCTCTCGAAAGTTCCTACCCTCACACAATTCCATTTAAGCGATGAATCTTTTATTAGCAGCGAAAATGAAGGAAGGAAAGATGGGTGTCGCACCTGCGATACAATCTAATAGCACGTGCGAGTAAGTAGCACATTTCAATATATGTATTTTCCTCCCATCTTCTGCGCTCGACTCGTTCGCAAACCACACAACACCTGCGCGCACCAGAGGGCACCATCCGCAAGCCTTTCACACCGCGCTGCTCGTCTGAGAATCGCACGCAAGTCAGCAAGAGAAGTAATCAAAGTCACAATAAAATTACCTTGGGAGCCGCGCACGCGCAAACCACACGTCCCAGATGGCGTACGCGCTCGCCAGTGAGGTCCACACTGAATTTGAAGATAAGGAAAGTTATATTTGAACACAGAGATCAAACAAGTGCACGGCCCACACTCACCGAGTCGAGGCTGCTACCAACGGAATGCATCGCACGCGAGGGAAACCTGCAAAACTCCCGCGTTAGTTCTAGGCAACTGCCTGTGAAGCAAATTGATACGCATCCAGTCCGTGGCCACCGAATCACTCCTCTGCGTCCTCACCCGTCTCTCAACTCCATGGCCGAGTAATTTTTTTGGTTAGAAAAAAAACTGGGATCTGAACACCACCTACCGCCATTGGAATAGCCATAGAGTCTTCAGTGACGGTGGCTGCTGATGAGGGGTCTTGAGGACGACGTTGCACGTGATACTGCTCCCTGCGAGGACCTGGGATACAGGAAAGTCGATTTTGCTGGGGAGTTATGAAAGACAGAACACCCGGGGTGCGCAAGTCGACCCCCGGCCGCGAGGAGATATTCGCATTTTGAACCCCATGCCCCGAAATGGCATTTTGAATCACATGTTTTGTAATACCATTTTGAACACTATTGAATGGTTTAATTCGCATTTTGAACCACATGCCTCAAAATGCCATTTTGAATCACATGCTTCGTAATGCCATTTTGAACACTATTGAATGGTTTAATTCACATTTTGAACCACATGCCTCAAAATGCCATTTTGAATCACATGCTTCGTAATGCCATTTTGAATACTGTTGAATGGTTTAATTCACATTTTGAACCACATGCCTTGAAATGGCCTTATGAATCACATGCTTTGTAGTGGCATTTTGAACACAATTGAATGGTTTAATTCGCATTTTGAACCCCATGCCTCAAAATGCCATTTTGAATCACATGCTTTGTAATACCATTTTGAACACTGTTGAATGGTTTAATTCGCATTTTGAACCACATGCCTCGAAATGCCATTTTGAATCACATGGGGGACGATGTGTCAACGATCCAGTGAGCACATTCCTCCGTTCCAGGTCTCGACCAACGTGCCAGCTGTTGTGATTACGTTTATGTCTACCGCTGCCTCAGTCCAGGAGTCTTCGGTATTTTCTGCGGTTCAGCTTTTGTGGATCAACATCACCATGGACACTTTCGCAGGCTCTAGCAGTTGTGACGGACCCTGCCACCGAATCTTTGCTCAGCCGCAAGCCGACAAGAAGACTACGCCGCCGTTTTCAACGGAGATGTACAAACATATTCCGTTCCAGTCCACGTCCCAGATCATCATCACGCTCGTATTCCATTTCGCTGGTCTGGAGATCCTCGATCATGGAGCCTCAAAACTCTGGTCTAATGAATTTTTTACAGATGAAAAGCAGTAAAAGCCAGCTTTTAGACTTTCTAACCAAGTATCTGTTCGGGAAATGGCCCTACTACTTACTTATAAGTACTGGACAGAATACCACTTTGAATAACACTGATACCTTGTGATTTGAGCTCACAATCTCAGTCAGAAGATTTTGGCTCAAATTTGCCTATTTTCACTGAAAATGGCCATCTTCTGATTGAGATTGTGAGCTCAAATCACAAGGTATTAATACGATTCAAAGTGGTATTCTACACTACTTAACGAGTACTTTTCGACAATGGAACCAGATCTTACATAAAAACCCTCCCCAAAAAGTCGGTTTCAAATTCTGAGCAAAAATGGCCGAGTTGGCAGGCTTGCTTTTGGTGGCTTTCCCCCCGGGAGCAGCTGTTGGTGTCTTTGTAGCGGCGCCCTTTTTTGCAGAAGCAGTTGAATTTGAAGGTGTTTTTGAAGGCTAGGCGGTATTTGGAGTGCCCACAATAGCAAAATGGCGACTTACCATGACTACAATCTTAGAGGGATGTGGTATGTCTTCAACAAAAATTTCTGTCGATCAATGGAATCATTGACCTGCTTTTTAACACTCGGACTCGGAGCCTGCCTTGTCGCTTCTCACCAACGGCGCTAGGAGGGGCGTCCTTGAGAGCTTGGGGATCGTTCTCGGCAACCACTTGGCTTAGTAACCGATTGCCGCATTCGGAAATGAAGCTGTACATTTCTGCGCTGTTTCCCTTTGTCCACTCTGCTTTGGCAGCCCGAAGGACTTCCACAGATTCTCCCAACTCGTGTAGAGTGGGAAAGAGCTGATGATCTCACTGAGAGACCGTTCAAATGACAGGATGTCCAGACCTTTTTGATGCGTAGGGCAGACCCCTCTCCCAGAGTAAGGTCCAAAATCTATTCAGCGCCTATTCGATTGAAGTAAAGTTTATTGTATTAGAGCATACCTTATCGTCAGATGGCTTTCCGACAGTTGTTGGAACAACTGGACCTTGTTTAGATGCATCCAGGCCATTTGTGTGACCTCGACCTGAGCCGGACAGAGATCACCTACGTAGGGTAAGAGCTGAAAGCAATCAGCCGTAAATAATCCCAGCGGAGAGCAAACTTGCCCGCGATAATACTAACAGTTGGTCGCCAATCGGCATGAGAGGGGTGGGGCCGAGTTGTGTGGGGGCTATTTTTGTAAGATACCGGCTTGCGCGAAGTCCCGAGGGACGGGATTGCCGGATTGTCAGGGGTCCTACGTTCTGCCACACGCGCTCCTTCGAGTGGCCAGCCTTGTTCTTGCGGATGTAGTCCACGTAGCTAAACTCGAAGGTGAGTGCGTTCCGCTCGCGCACCTGGTTGTGGTATGGCTCCACTTCAGAGTCGAACGTGATCAGGGTCTTCCCGTTCGACACCTCCGGCGCGTGCGCGGTCATGAGCACCCAGATGTGCCAGTCCTGGCTCTTCGAATACTCCCTGCCTTCCTTCACATGGCCGACGATGGGCGTGGTCATCACTGCGAGGCTGAAGGCATGACCATTGGGGCCATCCTGGTCGATCCAGTCGCGCAACGTCAACATGCCGTCAAAGTCCAACTCGGGGCAGAAGCCCGCCTCCCTCTTGTGGTGGTCCGCAGCCTTCCAACTGATGGATGTGCGGCACACGTTAATTAGCTCCGGCTGGTGAGCGTCGAGCGCCTTCTGCAACTGGGCGAGGAAGGGCATCCACGCAGCATTGAATGAGTGTTTGGTGACTTCCTCGGCGACCTTGTGCAACTGGCGGATGTGGGTGGGGACAGTGGAATCGTCCGCGAGTGATTTATACAACACAGGAGAGGAGGGTTCGTGACGCGGTGCGCGTTTGTGAGTGCGTGCAGTGGAAGACATGGTTGTTGGAAGAGAGGCATTCATCGATGCCACGAGGCGATAATCTGCGCGCTAATCTGGGCGCTTCGAATGTATTTCAGCCCGCCACATGGCTTTCCCACCCCCGAATTTCCGTACGAATGTTGGCCTCAAATACCCCAAATTATCTCAGAAAGAGATGTTCAACTCACCATGTGTTTATTCTTATATCTCTGCCGAAGCGATTTCAAACTCCGCTGCGTCGGAAGCCCTTTTAAACTCCGCTATCAGCGCTCCGGTACCAACTGCCGGAACTTTCTGTGTGCTGCCTAAAATGAAACCGCGCCAAGCAACCTTAGTTTTTCCCAGTGCCCAATTGAATGAGCAGCACGAAACAGCAGGCGAGCTTTGCTCTTGGGAGCGTTGCTCCGGTGCAGGACAGAAGTTGGATGTCCACCAATTCCTCGTGCTTCGCATACCTCCACGTGTCGAGAGAGGGTTACACAAGGAATGTGGAATAACATGGACAGGAACGTGCAGGGGAACACGGAAGACGGGTGATGACCAGCACAAACACCGGAGGCGTTCGGAAGGGAAAGAAGGGAGAATACGCAGGCCACGATTAAACGGGTGTAAGACTCGGCGCTGACTGTGTTGGCAATCTGGAGCAATCGGGCCTCGGTAAATCGAATCGGGGGTCGGTAAATCGCGAGCTCAGAACGCAAGGAAGCTCGGGACTCTGGGAGAGCTGTTACGGTCGAATTTGTTGTTCTGCTGCAGATTTTGGCAAGATAAGCCGGGTCCAATCTCCCGAATTTCCCCTCGGACTGGAACTACACAGCGCCGTGAACGTATATAAATCAGCGCCCCCAAACGCCAATCCCAAAATGGCGTGGAATCCAAGACAACCAACGCTGCCGGACATCGTTATGGGGATATATGCATTGTGTTGCTACCTGGGCGTAGCGCTGGCCGCAGTGTTCATGATCATGGGGACAAAATTTTGTGCGTTATGCTTGAGCAAGAGGACCGCGCCGACTCTTACTTATCAGTCGGTTTCTTCCCTCCTTCGTTAATCGTTGCATTGATATTGAATGGACTGTCTGCCACAATTTTAATGTTCTTGGCACCACTTGTGTTTGTCGCTCACTTAGGTTTCATTTGCGTAACTTACCAGACGATTCAGAGTTTATGCTTTAGTCGCCCGCGACATGAAGTGCCTCTATCTCATGCTGGTCCTCAATGCAGCACATATTAGAGAGGTTGTGCAAAAGCCGCATGGGCCGCATGCGGCTTTTGTGCATTGTGCAAAGCCGCATGCGGCACCATGCGGCTTTTATTTTTCTATCAATGATGTATTTGATCCTTGTGTAGATGCCGTAGAGTGCTGTCGGTTATTGATCCGGCATCAGGCAGGTGGAGCAAGTGTGGGAAATGGCTTTTTTTTTGGCAGCATCACGGCCATAGCCGCACATCGGCTGTGGAGAAGCCAAACAATGACGTCAAAATGCTGCACATCATGGTTGGTAAGTGCTTCAATATGCGGTATAGCACCTAATTTACTAGTATTTCATCAAATTGAATATAGATACACTCATAAAACTCTTGGTCTATCATGCGGCTTTGCACAATGCACAAAAGCCGCATGCGGCTGTACACAACCTGTCTATTATCCTTAGTATTGGAATGGGACTATTTTTATTGGTTGAACTATATCGCAACCAGGAGGCAGAATTTGGCGTTGAGCGAAATGTCACGATATCTGCTATGGTGGTGTGCTTAGCGTTGGAGACAGGTGAGCCTTCCCAGTTTCCACTTCCAGCTTTTAAATCCATATTCGCAGCGGGAGAATGGGCCTTGAACAGGTATTGCAGAGCTTTGACTGCGACGAAGCTCAAGCGACCAAAAATCTCACATCCAAACGATCCAATGATGTTTCCAATTCAGCCGATGAAACCAGTGGTATTGAATCACAACAATGGACGCAGGAGTTGTGCTGCAGTACCCGAACACTGGATTTAAATTCCTTTTTAATAACAGTACTGTACTCAAATGTTATCATTGATCGAGCAAATATGTCCACACATACTCGGTGGCGACCTTATCGACGCCGACGCTCAAACGCCAGCACAGTTAACTTGAAGTATTCGTCAACTGTACCCGTGGAAGCGAGGGGGTTTCGTATGTGTGTTTGCTTGATGTGCCTGGTGACGCGGCGACCCTGGAGCGACTCGGGCGACTGAGTGCGCGATTTTCGCTAATCTGTAGTTCATACTAAGAAGACGAAAGCCAGGACTTCGCTGATTTCATCCGTCGAGACGGGGAGGACATCATAAACCCTTGCGATGGGAGATGCAAACATGATGGCATTCCCAGTGAGTTTCCCTCTACCTGATGCAACCCTGACAGCACACCTGTTGTGTCTGACTTTTGCAATCAGCATCTTCTCTGCGAAGGTCAAATCTTTCAATTGCCACGGGATTTCGCCCAACCAAATGTAATTTGACAGGCTGTGAGTAGGTACGACCTTTCGTTGGAGAGAGGAATCGCAATCGGTGCAGACACTGTCGCAACCATCTGCTAGGATAGGTCCACTTAATGCTTCTATACAAATCCGTGTTCTTACACAATCTGCACAACCACGCTCTATGAAACTATCAGGCACCATATCGCGACAAAAGTCACTTACAATTTTGTGTCTGAGTTCGTCCATACGCCAAATGATGTCCGATCCAGAATTCCCGATTTTGGCAACAATGTTCTGGCATGGTGGAAGGTGCTGTGAGATGCTCTCCTTCCTGATATTGGTCTGATTTCGTTTCACAGACGCACGCACCGCACTTTCCCTGGTTGTCTCGAATTGCACGCGACATTGTTGCGATTCCAGGGGTAAGCATTGCTATTGAGCGTCTTTTCTCAAGCAGCAAGCACACCATGTCAACAACTGTGGTGAAGAAGGAGCTTCTGAACGCTGGTTTTGGCGACTATCTGGAGGGCATTAGCATCCATTAAATACGATTAAATACAATTATTTTGCGATTACTCGTATATTATCGAGGTCCTGTGAATCGGTATTTAGGTAAAGAAACACTTTTAAAGCTTCCGTTCCAGAAACGTACATCCCTCCGGTGTGCGCTGATTACGAAGATGTTGGACAAATCTTACTTGGCTTACTGTTGGTAACTGTCATGTAGCTCCATTTCAGTGTACAAGACCCGCCTACGCTTCGCTCCGCCAGTGTCTAAGAAGAGGATCCCGTCGGACCTTTCTTCGAGGTTGATCATTGGGGGCTTTTTAGATTGATTCAAGACTGATTCAGTCAATACAAATGCTCAGTTAGTGCTGGCCAAATATGAATACAATACGCCAAATGGTGTATCGTATTCATATTCATATCGTATTCAGTGCTCCGGGCCCGTATCATATTTTTATTGTATTGTATTCATATTCACAAGGTTGAATATGAATATATTTTGAATATATCTAAATATATTTAGTCGTCGTGAATCTTGATGAAATCCATGTAGTTTACGCCCTGGCCAAGCCCCGATTTCAACCATTCCTTGGTAACAATATCCACGGACGCCGTCTCCGCAGTCATGGATGACCGAGCATCCGATAGCGTGTGCTTCACACTCGAAAAAAGATGCTCAACGGAAATGCTTACGCCAGGAATTGCAAGAATATCCTGCGCAGCACGTGCCATGTATTTCAAAGTGCCCTGATTTTGCTTCAATAAAATTGAGCACCGTATTCGAGGCAAAAAAAAAGCGAAACTCACTTTCCACCAACCCAGGGGATCATCGAAATCCGGCGTTACAGGAGAGATGTTACCGAAATAGAGATCAACCCCGTTCCCCCCATCCTTGGTTAAGCCCGGGGAGAGATACTTCGCGAGAGGACCATCCCGTCGGCCAGTGAGACAAGAAGCAGGGAGACTATTTATGGCCGCGAGAAACTTGTCCAAATCTTCTTGTAGGGAGGTCGGGGACATCTCCGATATGTCCATGGGAAAGTGTTCCGGTGTCCTGTGAGAAACGCCCCGGTTTTGATGCAATCCAGAGTCCGCTACTATGCAGCAGCCTGATGCCGGGAAGCCTTGGCGAAAGATTGAAAGATTGGCGAGGCTCAGCGAGATTCCCGAGAGTGAAACATGATGGTTTCTGATGGCCGAGATCGGAACTTCAGGTGGGTCACTGTATTCAAATATATCTGAATATGCCCGGCCCCGTATCGTATTATATTCATATCGTATCGTATTCATATTCACTCGTATTCATATTCAGATGATCACCCCGGGGTCGTATCGTATTCATATATATTTGAATATATTCAAAATATATTTTTCCGTATCGTATTTTTGGCCAGCACTATGCTCAGTGACTGAGATTTTGAACGCACGTACAGACTCGATCTGGAAGAACTGAAAAGAAATTTGGAAAATCACTCAATACAAAGGCGAAGGAAAAGGTTCGGCGAGGGCACATGTGTTGAACCGCAATTACGTGCCACTAAGCAGAACGATAGACTACGCTGGACGTATCAGGCGACGTTTGATCCTTCAAGAGATATGTCAATGATGTCCAAACCAATAGTCACCGCGGTTCAATGGATTACCATGGAAAATTTAGAAAATCAACCAAAATCGCGTTATGTTCGTGCTCTGGAATAATGCGATGGAGGTAAGTGATGGAGCAGCGAGGCAATAATAAATAAATAATGGGCGTCGTCAACGTGACTGTTTGGCTGTCCATTCACAGTATCCAGTCAGCTGGGGTGCTCTGCATGGGTGCTGCGTGCGGGAATCATTGGAGGTCGGAGGAAAACTATTGTTGCACAGAAAAGCAATTCACGTTCCTGCACATCAATTCTAAAATTAAAACATACCACCAAAATGTTGCCGATAAATCTCGGCCAAAACTTGCACTTTTGTTATCAGTTTTTTTTTGTACAAGCAGTACTCATACCTACCGCATGCGCTTGCGACGATTTTGACCACAGGATGGGCAGGGAAAATCGGATGACATGGGGGTGTATGTAAATGCATGTACATACTGAAAGTTACTGCTGGAAGAGGACACAGGGGAGGGTGAAAACAGAATGTAATTAAATTTCGCGCTACAATCGTTTCGTATGCTACTCGAGCGTCAAATACGGAGCCGGCTGACAATCGCGTGGCAGGTCCCTGCCCCCACGGCGTGCATGTTCTGCATGCCCGGTGCGGCGCGCCCAATCAGATCTACGTATGGTATCGGGTGGCGGGTGTCCGCAACGTTCTGCACGCTACGAACGACGTCGGGACGCTCGCGCGCAGCCTCCACACCTCACAACGACGTCGACACTGTCCACCGAACGGGGTATCCATCCTGGGTACCCGACGTCGTCCGGCGGCTTGCCCCAGCGGGTGCTCACGACGCGCAGCGGCTCATCGTGAGGCCTCTTGCAGCGTGCGCACGCAGCGAGTGTCGCCCCAATGCTTTCCCGCTTCGCACGAGGCACCAGTTCGTCGCTGAAGCCATCGTCAGGACAACTCCGCCGCTATCTAAAGCGCAGGCGCATTCTCGGGTTGATTCGCATCCCTGGCGCCGCCGGCATACTCGATGCTTCGAGCAGCCGGGGGCGGGCACGACGTGGCTGCGAGGCGCTACGGAGTGAAGCCGCAGGATGAGCTGCCCATGGCGCTTGCGGAGACGGCTTTAGCCATGTGGAGAGAGTGGGGCAGCAGCATGCACGCAGCGCGTGCGCTGACGTGGCAGCACCACATGGTTGTCGGACACAGCTACAGCAGCTCACGAGCGCGAGCGCATGCCATTGGCTAGCCCGAGGCATCTGGTAGGCTACCGATGACGTGGCAGCTGAAAACTGGGTTTGTGTCGTGCTACCGAGGCGCCAAAAGTTGAAGTAAACAATCTGAAAATTCAAAATAGACCAAGGGGACGCACTACGGACAACAGAATTCAGATCCGCTCGCCATCAGGCGATGAGATTGTGGAATACCGTGATCGCGCCCAAAGACAGTTTTCCAGCCCCACGGTTGTCTAAGATTCAAAACTGTTAGACTACGTACATCATGCTACGCGTCCCGCACGTGTGCGCGATAACTGAGCTCATCTTTTCCGATTTTTCTCTCACTGGTTCTTCACGACGAACTGCGTGAGAGGTAAATCTTCACTTACTATTATAATCTAGCTTTACTTACTTTATTACCAGGGCTTCTATGGAGGGTGTAAGAGTCGTTTCAATTGATGAATATACTGACACTGGCCCAGTGGCTTTCAAAACTGGTGGGATGTCCTCCAGATATGGTAATGTGTCAGATCCAGCGGCAACAATTGAATTGTGGTTGAGCACCCGGAGCCTGAGAGTGTTGTAAGGTAGCGGACAGACAAACGCGGTTGCCCCACGTGATCTCGTGTGACATGACCATATTGGGAAGTTACTGTACAGAAAACACATTGATTCATGCACAACAGGCGAACAACATGCAAAATAAAAATTTCGGCTCAACAGTTCTCTGGGACTCAGTCCTTTGTTACCATCTGAGGTTTAATATTACATAAATGTGGAGAATTGAGTGACTAGTTCCCGAAATACAAGGATACCAGCTCAAGTACTTCACTGTGTGGCTCTGCCGCATGTGTTGCAAAGTTTCTTTGCCCACCTTGCCCTGAAAATCTTCCAACAGCAGTCCCCTCAATATCTCTCTCCTGCCTACCTCCAAAAAATCCATACAGAACAGGCTGAACTGCCTGAACCCGCCAAAGAAAGCCATCAAATGCATCCCGATGATCGCGTTGCCGCTACGGACTTGATGGTTCACAGGCTGCTTGAGCGGCCAGGGAGTACAAGAGACATTGTGTACTTCCCCCGGACTTCTTGACTGGAATCGTGCGGGGAGGGAACCCAAACACCATTTTGTAGCAGGGCCCAGCCAGTATAATCATAACTCGTCCTTCAATTTTGGTCCAAAATTCACGAGAAAATTCATGGTCACTCTCAATATACATCTACACAAAACTGTTGAGGCCGATTTTCCATAAGTCGCTGAAAAATGAGCCAAATGGTGAATTATATACAATCTGTTCCAAAAAAGGCTATGTGACCGTCACAGCACGTGGGGCAACCGCGTTTGTCTGTCCGCTACCTTATTGGTTTAGACTCTGTGCGTTTCCGCCGGAGTAATGGGAGGGCTATCAGGGGTGCTCAATTTTTGGGCCCATCCGCCCACCCTATTTTGGCCCATTTATGATTTGTTCAAAACAAATAAAGATTTGAGGGCCGATCATTGGTGAAATATTCTGCAGCCCATGGACCTCCGTTCGGCCTGACCATAAATTCGCTGGCTCAAATATTATGCCTATGGAGCACGATTCAGCCCACTGTAGAAATAATATTACAGTGCCTGCCTTGATCGAAAAACTCGCCTTCATCTTGCAGCTTTTGCGACCTTCATCTTTACCCCCCCAAATGCCGCTCCTGCGTCTTAAACGCCGTTTTACTCGCTATGTCCGAAAGTGACCGGAATTGGTCAGGAATTTTGGATGTACAAGGAAGCAATTGAGGTATTGTAGTTTCAGATGACTGAATTAATAATTCTCCATAGTTTTCCCGCCTTCTACGGTGCTTAGGCCCGATCTTCAATGCTTCAGGCACGATACAGAGGTAATCTTTGAAAATACGCATCTTCCCATGCTGGTGCTTTCTTCAACAATATTTCTAGGAGTTTTCCAGTGAGAGTGTATAAAGTAACTTGTGGCAGCTAACTTGAACTTTGATCGCCGGTTCGATTTGGCGGGGCTAACTTTACGGTACTTTACTTTACTTTTCCCACGCTTGGCAAATCTAACTTGTTGACAGCTAACTTGTACGGTTCTGACATGACCATGCAAGAACCACAGTAGATGTTTCCCGACACCTGTAGAGTACTCTAGATCTTAGTAATTATCATTCTCACTCTGCCACAGTGTCTAGTATAAATCCTTTCATCGTTACTCAAAGTTCAATGATACAGTGTAATCGGCACCATACCCGTATCTACGGTAGTGCGGTTGAGGGTATACTATACGCGTACCATAACCGTAAGAGCTCTCAGGAGCATCGTTACGGTTATGGTTACGGTTATGGCCGGTTAGTCACCATACTAATGAACCGTCGACATATGGTCTGTAAGATCACCCGGGACATAACTGAAACCTTTTCCACAGAGGAATTCGACTTCGCCGCCAAGACTGAATGCCGATATCTAGCCTTCTTCATTCTATCTGTATGTTTCCCTGAAAATTTCCCTGTAGACTGTTCGCTTATTTTTCCTTTCCGAGGTTGCATCTTGTTCTTTCTTTCATCGAACCCATCATCATTCACCTCTTCTATACAAAACTTACCCATTTAGTTTGATTTGTACGCACTCTGCTCATTTCCTCGTTCCTTTTCTGTAGGCACAACTTTCTATATAATCGAAGTGACTCTAAGCCGTGCCACGCACATATCATTCTCATGTATTCTTTGGCCCATGAGTATATAGAACAGGGTAAGTCTTAGTCCATCAATTGTTTGAGTGGAGTCGAGTCCAGGCCGTGCAGGAGGCGAAGATATGTGTTTTCTAGCTTCGTTTAAATATATCTCGTTCTACACGCCTGTACATGGTCGTAATATCTGTAACCACACCGTACCGCAATTGTAAGAGTACCTTTAGTGCGCTGTAGGCAGAAAGCCAAAGTACTAGTCGCAGAATACCAAATGATTTGGATACTGGTGAAGCCAAACAGGACCCAGACCAAACTCACTTTATTTATTAATTCTGCTACACTTCGAGTTACCGTCACTTTGATTCAATAACAAAAAAAATTCAACCACAGGCACACCGGAGCCCGCAGATGTTTGGTGATGTCTTGAAGCTTGGTTTTAGTTGTTCTAATTCCAAATGATAAACTGACCGACATCAAGTGGGATGTCGCAGTCGTCGTACACCGCCAAGTGTCAACTTCATTGCTCGAAAAAAAAGTGTTCTGACCATGTATTCAGGGCACACGACAATTCATGGCTGCGCGATTGTTTGACAATCCAGCTCCGACACGTAACGTGGGCAATGATATCGAATCATTTGTTCTTCTTCTTTTCTGGATTGCTGTTCGGTATGCTCCGAACAACTCTTCCGAAAAGCAGCGGACGAGCTTCTTGAATCAATTCGAGGACCCTGAAGCAAAGAGGAATCTAATCTTAGGTTATCGACAAAGCGCACAACGCCTTCAACTCGAATCTTCACAATTTCGCACCTTTCTTGTTCACATTGCACTGCAATACACATATCGGTACGATCAATCGATCTCGCTGGACGACCGAGCAGAAGTAGAAGAATTGGCAGCAAAGCAGCTCGCTTTGGAAAAACATGACTGGCTGCTCGACATCTTCAAGACCGACTTGAACGACGAGACTTGGAAGGCGATCAAAGACCCTGCTCGGGACAATGCCATCGAGCGTGTGGAGGCCGTGAAGAAACGGAAGGCAGACGCTGGCACCGAGTACGCAGTTGTGGATAAGAACAAGAGACGGCGCGGCGGGGAGCGTGGGCCAGAGGTGGTAGACAACGCAAGTTCGTCTGAGTTATCTGAGGTGCCGGACCCATCAGACTGAGTTGATTGTATGTACACGAGATGTAAACTTCGTCTTAATGGATCCCAGGGTCTTCCAAGTGGTCCGGGTGTCTGGCTGACTCGATCTTACATAGAAGAGGTCTGCGATTCGCCGCCCTTGCGGGATAGGTCCGGGTTCGATGCAAGTCGCAGAGGACGCGGGAGCCAGATCGAAGCGACTACGGCGATGGTGAAAGATCGCCTTCGGAAGCGCACCCTGGCCGCTCCCGGATCCGTCGACATCAATCGCCAGTGAATATACGCGCGGTCCCGCAGATCCAGGCTGTCGCAGGCGTTCAAAGAGAGCTTGACTACCGTGGTGAGCATTTGTAGCTGCAGCTGCACCGAGTACGACTCCTCGATGAACGAGTCGACAAAGACGCCCAACAGTTCGGCGGCGTTGTCGATCTTCTCCGCGTGCTCGCCGATGATCCAGATGAGCGAAGCTTTAACCTCGGGCCCGTCTAGCTCGTCGAGGTTGGCACACAATGTGGGGATCACACATTCGTGAGTTCCAGGAAATCACTGGTCAAATCAGCATACTATGTGTCGGTGGATAAACGAGGTTCTTGTCCCGTACCTGAAATCGTTGAGGCAGCAACTCGGCCTGGATCCCTCGCAAAAAGCTCTGCTCATCATTGACGTCTGGTCTGTTCACCGATCAGCCCAGTTCCAGGACTGGCTTCGGGAGACGCACCCGGATATCCTTGTCGACTTTGTCCCCGGTGGCTGTACTGGGGTCGGACAACCTCTCGACGTGGGACTCAACCGGCCATTCAAGCACGCGGTGAAGGTCGCTTACCATTCATGGCTGGTCGACACACTGCTCGAACAGCGCGGCAAGGGTGAGAAGCTTGACCTTGATACCAGGTTCAGGTTCAAGGTTCAGGAAATTTCTGAACCTGAACCTCATATTCGGTTCGGCGTCAGCGCTGTAGGGATTTGGTCGAACGCGTTTGAACGCCGAACCTGATGCCGAAATTTGCGCAAGTTTGGCAGTAATTTGACAGACTAAATAAGGTCATGCAACGCGCTTTTTGACACGTACCACCACGTCAGCAATAAATCCATTGAACTGCACGGCTATCATCGCCAAGACCAGCTCATCACTGTACCCGAATATCTCGTCTATGTTGAATGGTTTACTGCCTTCAGGCGGCAACCGGAACCCAATCATTTGATGTGCAAGATCTCTCGTGCGGAGGACCGAAATGGCGATCGTATGGCGAGTTTTATCCCCATCGGCAATAGAGAGGTTGTGGTAGCCACCAGATGAAACTGGTGGCTTTCACCATGGACGAATGCGGAGGCAGCTTCTTCTCATCCAGCCACTATTTTATACTCTCCCTCAGAGCTACAAATAGTGGCTGACTTGGTCTGACAGCATTGCCCACTGTCCAGGAAAATTAGCCAAAAATTAGCCACCAGTCTGATCTGGTGGCTACCACAAGCTCTCTAATATACGCCGTAGCGTTCATTTATTTCCGAAATTTGGGGGAGCCGCACCACGGGAGTGGTCAAGCAGCAATGTTCTCGCGCAGCAAAAACACAGCCAGTGCTGTGTTCAACCACCACAGGCCAATTTCCAAGGCTTCCTCAATTCAAGATCCTTTCAGGTGCTCATTTGTGGGGATTAAATTTTCCACCGTCGCGGCTTCATTGGTGGTGCTCCAGAGAAACCAGCCATTGCATTCTCCATACGCACTTTTGAAGTTTATCGGTAGATACATCGTGTCAGTTAAATTCGACTTCTGTATATTGACAGTCGCAGACGACCAAACGCAGCAAGTTGATTCCTGGCCGAATCATCGAATCTAGCGCACTGCGTCCAGAATCAGAAACAGCGTGAAAAAAGGCGTCGATTGAGCCCCCGACCAGAGTTTTCCCACGAGTAACAACGAACGGCCAATATTTTGGATGAGAAGAGGAGAGTGGTGGCGAAGGAGGCGTGGCGCGTATGATGCCGGGACAAAACGGGGGCAAATATTAAAGCTTAAGAAGGACTAAGGAAAGATACAAGAATATCAATGTCGAAGTTAGAGCCTGGCGCGCGCAATGGGAGAGAAATGGTGAGAGTGTAGCATACTTGTGTTTTGTTTGGGATAACACTGTTCGCCAAACACTGCAGATGTGTCACGTGAGCAGAAAAAATGTCTGACTGTTGCCACCATGGGCCATACTAAACGCTATTCACCCAACGCCGTGGCGCATTCCGTAAGGCAACGTAAGGCGGTGATGCCCGTGATGTGGCAGTTCCGAGTCATCTGAGCTGCCTTCGCGAGCACTACAAGAGCCTCAAAGAACGATCTTCACCTCTACAAGTGCTACAGTCGGCCAAAAACAAATTTTGAAGTACGTAGGAAGTAATTACAGTACATAATATCACTTTTTATGATACCCCATCGTATTTTGGCTGTACCTCACCGACTTATTATCACCCCGTTTGGCCCAGGTAGTTAGGCGACTGTGGCCGGTCTGTGTGAAATGACGAACGTCGGCCACCATATTTTTAATGTCTTGACCGATATTTTGGGTTCTCATGGATTTCAGCCAAATTTTAGCCTCAGCTGGACTCGCAAGTTGCTCTTTCAAAATATTGATGCCTTGCTGAAGTTCAGTGACGTGCTTCTTAATAAATTTTGAGTGTCCTAGGTAAGTGATGAGAAAGGCTCGAGGGAATATCGGGGAATCAAGAGCTCACGTCGTCCGAGTGGTATTCATCTACCTGAATTGTGACATGACGCGGTGGGTCAGTAAAATTTTGCATTCTTCTTGGTCAGTTAATTTTTTTCATGACAGACGCGCCCTGACAGCTGCCACATCACGGGCATCACCGCCTTACGTTGCCTTACGGGATGCGCCACGGCGTTGGGTGAATAGCGTTTAGTATGGGCCATGGCCCTGACTGACAGCGCAGTCGGTGGGCCCGGCAGTGTGCCCGGGCTCTGGATGTGACGTCCATACTGGCTGCTATCTGCTGAGGTACCCCGCTGCGTCCTACCGTCGGGGCCAAAAAAGAAGAAAAAACAATTGCACTATTACTTAGGGCTTCGACCCGTCCGTCTCTTTGACGGGTTGACGGCCCGTCGCGACGGGACGGGTCCCGTCCGTCCAGGGACTGTGAAGTCCCGCCATGTTCTCCGTGAAGTCTGAAATGTCCCATGCCTCGAATTTTGGTCAAGTATGATGACCGCCCTCCGAGCAAGCTGTTACCTGGCATTTCCTTTGGGTTACTTCCTCACGGATTTTTGGCAGCTCGGGGTACACTATTTGCGTCTCGTCCTGAGGCGGTTGCATCGCACTGCTTGAAATGGTTTATCATCAATCTCTCACTCTTCTTGTTTCCTTTGTTCAGCGGCCTACTTACCGTTCTTTGCGTCGGAAATCGATTGGGGATTCATGACCACCAATCTCCGAAGAGCCTGGCATACACCGTGGCATATTTTGTGCTTTGCACTGGTTCAGCTAACATATTCATCGGTGAGTTCCGCCGTTATTCGTCTCTTAATCACCCAGCCTCTCTGATTTTCCCCCAGTTTTTCTGGTACCATTTGATCCTCCCGCTGATTTTGGGTCGACGTCGCCATCGGTCGCATTTCGCTTTCATGTCCAATCGTCGGACAAATCGGGTCTGCGGGGAATCCTAGACTCGGGGCAAGTCATTTCTCTTTATTTCGTTTACCCCAACGGTTCACAAACTTGTTCATAGTTCGAACTTTATTATTTGCATCTCGACTCGAGGCAGTTGCATCGAACTGCTTAAAATGGTCTATCGTGAATATCTTCCTGTTCTTGTTTCCGGGGTTCGCTGGCCTACTTGCCATTCTTTCCTCTGGAAATCGTCTCCGGATCCATAGGCATGCATCTCCACACAGCATCGCATACACCCTTGCATACTTTGCTACATTTGCTGGTTCAGTGGCAGTGTTTATCGGTGAGTCGGGCCATTGCGTTGCCCGTCTACTCACTCAACGTCAACTTCCCAGCCTCTCGAGTTTTCCCCCTTTTTTCCGGTACCATCTCATTCGTATTTGTGAGAAATCCAAGATACAGACCTCTGGTTCATGCTTCACAATATTTGGGATTGGATTCCGCACGCGGTCGTTACCTGTTGGTAAGCCAACTCTCGTCCTAAAACGATGATTCGACTTAGCATCTATCTAGTCGTTGGCAGTGACACGACCATCGAGGACATCTATCAACATCTCAGACGCCTGGGCCTCATTCCGAGAAGTGGCCCCTGTCATTTCTATTTTACTTACCGCGGTCGGCGAGCAAGCTGGGATACAACAATAAGTTCATTGGGCCTCGGATCTCGGTCGCATCTGCAACTGAGGCTCTTGGCTCCGGGAGGATTTCATTCCATGTCGAGAATGCTCTTGTTGGTAACAGGTTTTTTTCGCAGATTCGGAGGACCCGGGGGCCATCTCGACCCGCTCGTCGTGCAGATCGTTCCCGGATGGCGAATGCGATTGCACAGGACCTCCTCGATTCGGATTCGGAGACTGCCCCGAACGAGAAGAAGTGCAAGCGCAAATCTGGGATGAAATCGAAGAAGAATCGCGATAATTCAGACCCTGAAGATCAAGACTTCACATCTGGTGCCTCGGGCGACGACAGCGATAGTGATATTGAAATGATCATACCAAATGAAGAAGTAGGCATCCATTCCCCGTTAGCGTCGCTATCTTACCAATTCTCATCCAGTTGGCGCATTCCCTACCTAGGAAGACTATTCTGGAAAACGCCAAACGCCAGACGGCTGCTAAACCCACAGGTAAACATACGGGTCCCTCAGCTCCCGTATTTCCTCATATATTTTGCGATCTTCGTACGTTGTGACATCTCAATATAGCCACCTGGCTCGGAAGGAGGCACCGCCGATACAGGGTCTGTGAAGGTATATATCTAAATACTTCTGAGGTAAGACGTACCTTTTTGATCACCTCGTACAGAGCTTGGGAAATGCAGAGGCAGGACCGTTTCGCCAGCCGGAACCCGAACCGAAGCCAAAGCAGCAGGTGCGTACTTCATTCTCTGAACAAGGTTTATTGTTTGGCGGCCGTGAATTAAGTTCAGAGGGAGTGAGTTGAGGTGTCAGCACCGATAAATCGCAGATGCTTTCATTCAAGATCCCCTCTGTAGATGGCTGTTCCGCTATAATGCTCATGTTCCAGCACATGGAGGAGATCTGATTTTCTTTCGAGCACAGAGCTGATTGAGGCCAAGGACGGCGTGAAATTCCTACAGCTCACCAGGACCTCAACCTACTGCTTGAGGCGACTTGAATCTTGCAAAATTGTCAAAAAATAACAACTTCTGGGGGGTACAGTGTTCCCCAACTTCAAAATTTTGGACCTTGAACATTAGGGTCATTCACTTCCCCTTTTCTAGCCCTTTTTGACTCCCTTTTTTATGCTCTTTTTCACCTTTTGCAGAGGCCAGTACTGACCCGAGAGTCAATACGAGCCCCAAAGATGAACCGGAGTTGTTGTACGGGTACCATGTGTAGAAACTAGATACAGTGTATCTCAGTCAGCGTGCGTAGCAAGACTGAGGATAAAGAGTCGAACAGGTCTACTTTTATATAAAGCCCGGGTCCCGATGTCCCTACAATATCGGACTTTCTGGGTGAAACTCCAACACCATGGCCTCATACCCCATGGATCTTATTCTCCAGTCTCCTGTTCTCAGCACATGTTACCCATGCACAACCAGCATAATAGAATGAAGAGGAAGGCAAAAGGAGAGCGAAAAAGGAGAGCCACAAACCAGAACGTTCACAGTAGACTTTATTCGGCCCTTTTTCACTTCCTTTTGAATTCCATTTCATTTCGTATTTATATCCTTTTTACATGTTGAAAGTGAAAAGGGAAAAAAAAAAACGAGAGAAAAACGGAGGGAATGCAAAAAAGGAGAAAAAAAGGGAGGAAAAAGGGAGGAAAAGGTCTACTGTGAACGACCTTATTAGTTTCACCCTTCATTTCATCGGACTGACGCAACTAGTACTTGTGTGCTTATTGTGTCCAACTCTGATGATGGTCTGAGAACTCTTGGGTACGCAACCGGATCAAGAGATGAAAATATAGCTGCTCTACTCTGTGAGGCCCAGATCAGAGCACACGGCATCGGCGAAGCCGGTGCTAAGCTGTACGCGGCATTCCACTTCCGAGGGCCGGCAAAGCCCAGCTGATTTCGCTGCTCACAGTTAAACTTCAAGATTGAACAGGTGAAGGGCCGAGGCATCATGATCCATCGACAAGCACGGAAAGGGGGCCCACAGCATTTTGGCGCGTCGAATTTTGTGTGGCTATGGGCCCTTTGCTCTTTAGATGTAACGGCTCTGGTTCAATAGCGATAATGGGAATAGCTTCCGCGCAGAAGGGTTCATTGGACTCAAATGTCACAGG
>JARKIC010001450.1:0-119338 GCA_029378375.1 Mycena olivaceomarginata | reverse complement strand
GCTTTGCCAGATCAAGAAAAAGGGGGATGTGTTCGGTGCTCTACTGTCTCCAAAGCCCGGTCAAATCCTTCCCGTTGGCCTCACGGATACCCCGTTCGAAAAGACAGTCAAAGTCTACTGTGGTCGAGGCTGCGAGGACCTCTACTCCCCCAAGTAGGGCTGCCGCCCGTTACCGCGCGACGGCTCGACGGCAACCCGTCGAACGGGTGCTGTGCCCGTCCCGTCGGAGATTTTGGAGCTCCTCTACGGCCCGTCAAACAACGGCCGTGACGGCCGTTCGACGGGTGATTTGAATCTGGTTTTAAACTGACCATTGAGCGGGAATTTTCAGTTTAAACAGTTGAATGCTTGGAAAGCCTCTCATTTAGTTCATATTTCCCTCCCACCAGATCTGTTGGTCAGAAATCGGTGTTGCATAGCTATTGTTGTGATCATCGGCAACGGCCGAACATGATTGCCGAGGTTCAACACACCAGAAGCTTGCACCAAGACCGAAGAACGCAGGGGTGAACATGTAACTGGTCAATTGAAGACATGCAAGACATTCTATACCAATATGTGAGTCGAGATGGGGTCAAAATCGCAAGTTGAATTGGAACCCAACCCGTTACCGTAATCACGGCCGCCACGGCCGTCCCGTTGCCCGTCCCATCCCGTCAGAGGTTTCGGGATGCGAAAAACGGCCGTTGCCGTCACGGTAACGGGCGGCAGCCCTACCCCCAAGTCCTCTCGCCACGGCTCCCTCGATGGCGCGTATTTTGGGACGACGTTTCCGCATCTGCTGTACCTCGTATATCCCACACTTCTTCCGCCGAAGACGAGTCCGCCGATAGGGCCGCCAGCGTTGTGGTACCCAAACGCCATGACCTCCAGAACTGGAAAAGGCTCCCTAATAGGCATGAATGCCTTCAGCCGCTTCTTTTCATCCCTATAGGCCAAAGCTGTTCGGATGAGAGCTGTCTTGCAATCAAGGACATCATCAATCTGGAGCTTGCTCGGATGAGCTCAACATCCGAAAGACCATCAGGCAAAATCGCCAAAAGGCTCAATAGCTCTTTTGAGTGAGGGACAGCTTGGATCCTGGGACTTGATAGGGACATGGCGATGGACAATTCCAAGTTAGATCTCCTGTCATGACCATCTGATATGATGGAAGTTTTTTCCTCTTGCCAGCGGGATATTACACTGGGGCAACCTTCTGAGTCTGCCAGATGGGCCATTAGATTGATTGCAGGGCATGTTGTCTGTCAAGAGCAGGACTCTCGTAACATCATCAGCATCATGACTTCCATCTGCAATATCAATGAATGTTTCTTGTGCGGCATCCTGGTCTAAGGCTTTAGAGGCAGCAAAAAGGGCCTGGTCCAGCATACTTTGGTTGGTCGTTCTGCCCGCATTGTGATCTAGTTGCTTGTGAGCAACATTTAACAGACACAACATGTGCACCTACAATTAATGCAAGCTGCTGTACATCTGCCAGCAGTGACAGAAATTCCTCAATGTCGCCACGAGTTTCTGCAGGCTCCCATAATGTTTCTAGATTATCTAAAATCAAGAGACTTTGGGGGTTGCTAGAGAAGTATCGAACCACGGGCTGGTAAGATCATTCCTGGCTTGAGCCCCACATGTGCTCCAATGAGTGCAGCAAGTTCCAGCTTGCTGGATGCAGAGTCACACATGACAAAGAAGCGGTATTGCTTGTACCTGTCAACAACCTCTTGATGATGGATGACTGCCCTTGCAAGACTGGTTTTTCCCATCCCCCTGCACCCAGAATTGCTATCCTGGGAGTTCCCCCATTGAAAAGAGTCAAAAGATCAGACAGTTCTGATGCTCGTCCATGGAAAATCTTTGGCTCTGATGGTAGCATCGAGAATGAATTGGAGCTTTGAAGAAAGTCAGCATTTTGTTTTTTGATGACTGCAGAGCTGCAAACCTGTTGTGGGTTCCGGAATAAACCCTGCTTATCTGAGCCAATGTCAAGCAGCTTCACAATACCCCAGAATATTGCTTACTGTGGATGCTCTGTCTGAAGGTGCACATCGAGATTGCTTCAATCATGGTAAGCACCTCCTGATGTCGCTGCTTCACCTCTTCCTGCATTTTTGTGATATCTGTCATAATGTCAATGTTGATCTAGACACAATATTTTCCTCAATATGTTCATGGAAGTAAGTAAGTTCCTTACCTGAAAAAAATCAAATCCTTGTTCTAGTCCATTCTTACAGGCCTTCAGCAGTGTGTCCATTCCCTAGGTGGAAGAATTGCTTGACTTGCTGCTGCTCTGCTGGGCCTCAACAAAGGTATGGATTTTTGTAGAGTCCTAGAGGGCAGTTGTCAGATGAAACCAGAGTCTTTTGACAAGTCAAGTACACTGTGAATTTTCCGATTTGATTCAATACAGTTGGGCAATACACCACCTGTATCTGATTTGACGTGAAGAATGATAATTGCATTGAGCAATTCATGTGTTTGCCCTATTAACTCGATACAGGTTCTCTTGTTTTTTTAACAGTCTAGGATCCCTCTATGAGATTCATGCTACAATGATGGAACACTTATAAATGACTCACCTCGATATTCTTCAACAGGGACCTTGCTGTGTTGGAAATGGCCTCCAAGAAGGCTGCATTGAGGCTATTAGCAAGGAGTTCCAGGGTATCTACCGTGATAGCAAAATACGTGGTGAGCATGTTCAGTCGAACTTGAGTGTCAGTGCGGTGGGCAGGCATCTTGATGGTGGGGTGTGGGACTCAAGCGATGCGACTTTTATACTTTGTACCCTGGGAATTCTTCCTTATTTTGGTTGCTGTCCATCTCCCGAGTAAAGTGTTTGTTCTGGCAGACAGAATCAAGGAGTTCATGGTCCAACAAATCTTCCAGATACATGGATACACGGGTCCTCACCACGGAATGAACCGAGGGCTGGCCTCATCACGCAGATCCCCTTTGACCACGGCTCCTCAAGAAGTTCTCCTCTTTCACTGTGACAAGTGAGTGTCATCCTCAAGTTTACCTTCCCGCAGTCAAGCCGCGTAAGATCGCATCTCACGCACAGCTCAACTTGATGCAGTCTATCCTTGGTCGATCTAGGTCAGGATAATCTTCCCGTGCCAAAATATTGGGATGTCCACTTATGGAAGCTCTCAGAAGCCTTACTTTGATGGCTGCCTGAGAGACACATCCAAGGACGCACATGCTACTCCGCAATGCGAGAAGGACTATTTTCATTTGTTCATCTTTGGCCCTGGCAGACGGAATCAAGGAGGTTGTCCACAACAGATTCTCCAGAGACATAAAACACGCCACGGAATGAGGTGGGGTGAGTGGCCGTATCCTGTGGACACCCTTTGGCCCTCCGGGAACAGCTTCTCCTCCTCTGCCGCTATGACAAGTAAGTGCCACCCTTGAGTCTATCTTCCCGCAATTCCGGTAGAGGGAAGCCGCGAAACATGTCCTCTCACGCACAGCCCAACTTGATGCAGTTTATTCGTGGTTCAATATAGATCGGAGAATGATTACTTGCCAGCATGGCCTCCCATCGCAGTTTTTCAGACTCAGAACACCGCCATTTTGTTGGAGTAAAGTATCAGATCATCAACTTACAGTTGCCGGCCGCTCCAGAACGAAACGTATCCAAGGAGGCAAGCGCTCCTCCACAGATGAGAATGACTATTTTCGTTTGTGGAGCGTGCACCACAAAATGCGGATAAGGTAATTAAACTGATCCTTCAGATCAAGAGGCAAGCAAAATTTCTGAAAAGTACAATCAACCTCATTTTGGGACAAGTTTATGGCCGCATAACGGACGAAAGGCGGCAAAGATCAGCGCCTATTGAGTGACGCCAAAGGCGGCAAAAGAACCTTAGCGCTCACATTGAGAGCATCCAGAATTTTGGTGCCGTGAAGTTCCGGTGGCGTGCGAGCATCCACAGTGGAGTCAGTGATGCCGAAGGCGGCAAGGGAACATGAGCGCTTGCTGTGGGAGCATCCACAGTTTGGGTGGTACCGTGCAGTTCCGGTGGCGTGCGAGGACCAAAGTTTCGGGTACAAAAGACCATATGCAGGGCGTTAAAGGCTTCAGACAGACACCCGTTATTTTATAAAGAGAGAATTATGCGCGTTCATAGTTCGAAAAACGCGACCTGGGACTCGGACCGTACCACAGCTACCACTCCCGACCTTTTAAGAGGGTCAGGAATTTGTGACCGCGCAAAATACCATGGCTACCACCATCTACCTTGGTCATGGGTCAGCACCGCCTGTCCAGAGATAGCCGGACGTGCCGGCTAGCCGGTCTAGCACACGTGCGGGTAGGCCTGCCCGGCGCCTAGCGCCAGGTAGCCGAGGTTCGGCGGCGGACTAACCAACTTGCTAGCCGAGGGCTAGCCTTGCTCCAAGAGCTTCGACAACGCTTCGCACCCACCGTACGAACCCAGTATCCTTTGTGCACCGTTAGTTCGAGCATTTTTGCCAAGACAGCGTGTGAGTTCCGACTTACTTAATCATTTCGAACAATACGGACAACAAATGAACCCACCATCTGACGGATCAGCCATTCCTCTGCAAGCCCTTTGTCTCCCTTTCCCATTGTGCCCTCAGTACTGTGACGATCATTTGTGCAGGTCAATATGCCAACACCCGTCAGTATATTCTACTCAAAAGCTCAATATGTCGACTACTTAATCTTCCGTGCAGTTGCCATATGGCCCGTGAAGCTGCACCAAAGGATGGTTCGGAAAATTCCCAAAATTCGGCCTCAAAAAGCTTAAGATTTTGGCGGATTTGGGCGTAGAAAAGCTTAAAAGTTACAAGGCTTATCACGTGAGCGATCAAATTTCGGTAATTTCAGTTCAAAAATTCATTTTTCGCCTCCCCGCCGCCGGAGCTCATGCGTCCAAAACTCCGCCGCCAACTCGAGTGCAGACGTGTACTGCCGAAACTTGGTGAATGATTGCAAAAAACAAACGGAAGACCTTGAGAATAGAACCCCGGGCAGACCTATGCAGCGGCCAATATGAGACAATATATCATACCGCTGGGCCAGACCCGCTGTGAAAAAGCTTAACTACGCACAAGCTCACCATAGTTTGGCCTCAAAAAGCTTACTTTGGACAAGGAAAATTTCAAATTTTCGCCCTGAAAAAGCTTAACTTCGAGCCATCCTTTGGTGGAGCTTCACGGGGCCCTTGCCATATCAATGTGGAAGGCTGATTGTAATCGAAGTTTGAGAAACCTGAGCATCTTGCGTCAGCATACTAAAGACTTTCCATTCGCCCATCGAGACCCCTGCCAAAGCAAGTTAAAGCAACAGGTCAATATGCCAACACCCGTTAGTATATTCTACTCAAAAACTCAATATGGCTGCTAATCTTCCGGGCAGTCATTGCCATATAAATGCGGAAGTCCTGGTTGTGATCGAAAGTTTGAGAAACCTGAGTATCTACATCACCATATTAAAGACTTCCATTCGCCATCGAGACCCCTGCCAAAACAACAGACTTACGAGTGTGGCGTTGAAGGCTGCGAAGCCCCGAGCTTCTCGCAGCTTTCGTGCTGCAATGAGCATACTGCCAAGGCCCACACCCGAAGCCCGGTAAAAATACCCCTTCTGGCTCGTGAGCTCTCTCTATCCTCGTCACAAATCATAAACCTTGACTGTCCAAGAGCTACCTCTCGGCTTTCTCAACACAAGGACCCCAATTCCCATTACGAATACACGATCGACACAGGCACCAGTGTTAATGTCTCAACACGTTCCCCCACAGGAACCTCCCCCCTCCTATACCGCCAATGAGGCTCAATATGTGTTGCCATATGTCTATTCCCGCCATTGTAAGTTATCGTGTTTCTCTGGAAAAGTTATAATCATATTTCGTTTGGTAGCATCCACATCCACATCTTTAGCAGCACAGAATGCTGTCTCTAGCCCTGATTATGCTCCAGCGGCGGTGAGATGTTTGCTTAAGATTTAAGCAACAATTAACTCATGGAAACAAGTTCCCTACTCCACTTTCTTCCCGGAGGAAGTGCTGCAACGACTAATGGAACTGGAACTCCGACAGGTGCTGATTGATAAATCCACGTTGAAAGTTGGCATGGTTTGTGTGGTTTTTTCCTGTTCCAAGTGGTCAAACGCCTGATCAAATACTTTGACTCCAGCATTTTGTAGAGCTTGCAGAGAAGTTTATTCTGTCATCTACGAACAATCAGAGAATCTGGTACTTGGTTACACATGCCTTTCTTTAGTCCCGACAGAGCCTAAAATTCAGTGCAGCTTTTGGAACCGTCTGTAGGAACGAGTCGAGTGGATAGCAAGCACAATAATAGACAGGTTGTGCAAAGCGCACAGAGCCACATGCGGCTTTGTGCATTGTGCAAAGCCGCAACAGCAAACCAACAGATTTTTGAGGGAAACTAGGTTTCATTTTGGAGAAGATACGAGTCAATTCGGTGTATACTAGTACATTGAACCACTTACCCAAACGTAATGTGCGTCATTTTTCACGTCATTATTCGGTTTTCTCCGGCACAGCTCCTGTGCGGCTATGGCAGTGACGCTGCGGAAATGGCCATTTCTCCACTAGCTCCACTTTCTTTCTGCTGCCTGATCCGAGATCAACGCTGATGGCATTCAAGGCACTATATGTAAGGCTTGTGTACATAATGGATGGGAAAAACAAAAGCTGCACAGAGCGCACGCGGCTTTGCACAATGCACAAAAGCCGCATGCGGCTCTGTGCGGCTTTGCACAACCTGTCTAATGTCTGTAGTCTTGCATATAGTGCTAAATTCCGCACCGATGTCAGGATGGTATGAGATAACTTTTACACCATCACTCTAACGTTCCCACTGATTCTTTTGGTCTGCAGTTGATTACAAAGACTTTGGGCTACAATGATAGCATTAAGATTCAGAAGGCCTTTCTCGAGGACGACCGGGTCATCTCACATCTATTCCGTGAGGTAATTTACTCGGGCAAAGAGGATATTTTACACCTCAGTTGTGAGAAAGCTACCAGTTTCATGGATGCGTTGCACAAGGTAGCATGTCGTCATCGGCGAACTAAATGATAATTTAACATATTTATGCGCATGCAGTGTATTATGGCGAAGTGACGACACCCCGTTTGTCCTTCCAGCACGGCGGTTGCTGAAAAAACCTGTGTGCTGCCACCAAGGCCTTTCCTCCAACCCTATTCCTGGAATTGGATTTCGTAGACACAAATCCGACAGATTGCCCGAGGAGGGTTTGCAGATATTTTTCTTGGGAGATACAAAGAACAGGATGTTGTTCTGAAAACGCTTGCGAGTGTATCAGCCGGAGCCGAAAAAAGAGATGTTAAAATTTTCAAAAGTATGCCTGATGCCATATTTGTTACTTTCAATCCCAGCTACAGCTCTTTGCAGAACTTAGGGGGCGCGGATTTTTTTTTCGGTTTTTCATCAGTTTGACCACAACAGCAATTCTGAGTTCATTTCTTGTGCGTTTTGCCTTGAAAATGGGCTCATCCTCTCGGTGATTAAAAATGCGGAGGCGCCCCACCTCAATTGTTCTGATGCAATCACAATTGCCTTATTAGGCAAATATGAGTCTTTTTGCACAGAATATTGGGCGGTGAGTCCTATAGTCGTCCGAATGACCTAGAATTTTGTTACCACATCCATAATGAGTATTACTCAGGGCTGTAAATGCCGCGATTTTCAATATGTGCTTTATCTCACCAGTGTTCTGCATTCTGACAGTGAAGGATATTCAAGTACCTTGTAGACAACAAATACATATGATATAAAAATGCCGGCATTTCCAGCCCTCAGTAATACCTATAAGGATGTGGTATCAAATTTCTAGGTCATTCGGACAACTATAGCACTCATGCTGAACGTTCTATACAAAAAGACTGATATTTCCCCAATAAGGCAATTGTGATTGCATCAGGAAAATAAAAGGTGGGGGCGCCCTCCGCATTTACATTGCCGAGAGGATGAGCCTATTTTCAAGGAGAGCGGACCAGAAATGAGCTCACAATTGCTGTTGTGGTCAAAACTGATGAAAAAACAGAAAAAAAAAGTCCGCGCCCTAAGTTTCCGCAAAGAGCTGTAATGAATCTACAGAGGCCTATTGCAGGAAGTTCTCACTTGGGTCCATCTCAAGCACATTTACGTTTATACCAATTTTTGGTCTCGATGAGGCAATCCTTTGAGGATTATCCACCGTGCATCGTAACACCATATATGCGCAATGGTACCATGAAAGACTTTGTAAAAAATCAGAGTAGCACACTTCCCGACAGGCGGGTTGACCGACTGGTGAGTAACACCTCATCATTTTACCTAACCGTCACTGACATGTGAGTTAGCTCTTTGAAACTGCGCAAGGTTTAGCTTACCTACACTCGCAAAATATCATCCATGGCGATCTACGTGGGTGAAATAAATTTTATGTTGCGCTAGATTGACTTCTGACCCACGTACTTGCAGGGAAACGTACTGATAGACGATGGGGAAACATGCTCAACTAGCTGGCTTCGGACTGGCAATTGTGACTGATGCCACCCTTGGCACGACTTCAACTACACAATGCGGATCGTCGAGGTGGATGGCACCAGAGCTGCTCGACTATCAACTCGAGTTCAAACGTACAAAAGCCAGCGATGTTTATGCCTTTGCATGTCTGTGTTATACAGGTTATATTCCTACTGTCTGGGTGTTCTTCAGCTAATTCTACCTGAACAGATATACACAGGAGAACAGCCATTCCGGAGCATTCAACGACACATAGCGGTAATACTTCAGATTCTGGATCAAAAGCGCCCTCCTCGACCTTCAGGCCCGCCTGATGGAACTCGCAGCAATGTCCGACGGGCTATGGGCTATCGTCGAAGCTTGCTGGCGCATAAACCTTCGGATCGTCCTGATATAGACAAAGTATCGGGACTCATAGTGGCGTCGCCCTGATTCGTCGGACAGATGTGCTTATGTATATCTGGTGTTCTTAGTTGCTTTTCATGTTTTTTGGGTAACACAGATAAATTTCAAATATGACAACGACTCGGATGATTATATGCAGAAGTATTGTGAATCGGAGAAGATTCAAGTGTTTTGCAATAATTTCGTTTAACATTTCTGCAATAGTAACACTCAAATCAGACTAGTCTGAGGTTACCACTTGAGTTTTAATTTTGCTACCATACTGAACATCTAGGAACATTTCTAAATTTTGTAGTAGCCTTAAGACGTCGAGTCGTTCAGTGCCGCCCTTGATGTGGTTGACTGCAGGCATGTTGGCCAACCGGCAGCCATGCGATATTATATCCATGGGAACGTTCGAGGAGAGATAAAGAATACCGCGTGCCAACGGTAGCAGCCGAGCCTGGTCATTTTTGCAAAAGTCAAGCGAAGCTAAGCAGCTAATAAAAACCTGTAAATTTGGTGCATTAGCCAGGTTAAATGGGATAACACTAATCGCAGAGAGGTCGAAATCTGACATACAATCAGATGGCGGGGACCTTGGCAGTAATCCTCCGATTCGCATTTCAAAGGCAATCGAGGCCGAAGTGTGCAGGATTTTGCAAGAGCAGATTGCCAAGCCGACAAGTTTGAACCTTGCACGGCGAGTTTATCGCTGCTCCATTTTTGCAGTCGAAAAGACCGCTGGCTTGCGCCTGGTAATCAATCTCGCCCTGTCTCCCCCGCCGAATCCTTAATTCACTTTTAGGACAATTTTGCAAAGCTGTAATCACTCCTCATCCAGCCGTCTCCAACATACTGGATCAAAGATTACTGCATTTTTTTCCGTGCTTTACGGTTGCTCAACAGCCCATCCCGAGGCGATGCGCTTGCCGTCCTCGGCACAGTTGTGTCATGAGCATAAATGGCGACACAACACGACATCAGGAGACGCTGAGGACAAAGAGATGATTGTTCGGAACTCCGGAGCTTCACGCAAAGAGTACACAAGTGGTATCAAGTCAAATCTGCATTGTAATACGTTAGTAGGGGGCCAACGAAACGATATGGAGAGAATACAAGTCTTTTTTTTCATTCCTTAGGGCAAAGTGAACCCAAGGAACCTAGCCACAAAGAGCGATATTGAAACTGTACCTCGGTCTGTTCCACCTTACGGACAATTCTTGAACCGCTTCCAGCATTCGACTGTTCTTGGATATTGTGTATGTCCATCCGCATTGTTGTTTCTTAAGCCATCCATCTTTATTCAATTTGTGGAGTTCTGGGTACGCCGCTGGCGTCCACTTGACCCGTCCCTGATAGTGTGACTTGCAGGACGCATCCAACTATGTTGAGTGGACTTTCCCAGAAAATTTAACGGGAGGGTGAAGCGATGACATACTTCCTCATCATTTCCTTGGTCCCTAATAGATCGCCACAGGGTTTATCCTGGTGGCAGGACTTTACATTTTGGATACGCACCGCAACGGCCAGCTTTGCAGGGAACCTGTCCGTAACACGGAACAAAACCCCGATAACCGACTTCTACCCAGTTGTCTATGATGGTCTGGGGATATCACTACCTGTTAGCGTAGCCTACAGGATGATGAGAAATGAAATAAAACAATGTAAAGAATGGACGTACGGCCTCAGTTACGAAGAAGTAACTGAGGCTAATAAGCGAGTGTCGTAAACTGTAAAGGAGCGGAATGAATCGGAATAACGGGATGAAACGGAATAAGGTAATGAATGTAAGGTAAGATAAGATATACCGCTAACACTCCCCCTCAGACCGTCAGTCCGATTTCTTGAGATGACCGGTAAGTCGAAAAGAATATACAATGTCGATTTATCGTGTGTTTGAACGGCGGTGGCGTCCTCGGCGGAAAGCGCCTGGAAAAGGAAATGTGCTCATGCCGCGTCTGTTGACGCCTTGCGAGTGAGCTTGCGGAGTCGATGCGCGTCGAATGCGCCATTCAAGACAGGTCGTGTCGCCAGCTCGGGAGACTCGGGCCTTGACATTGACGTGGGAACAGTGCTGTGCATCGTCAGGCACCAGCTCTTCTTCTCCCACCATCTTCAAGTCCGGCTCGGCGCTCTCCCCCTCGTTCTGGCGTTCCCGTCGACGGAAGATCGACACGGCATACGCCTTCTGCGCTCGCTCGTGCCGGTCCGCATCCGGGACCTGTAGTCCGCGTGCATACTTCCGGTATTGGCCACCAAACCCGCTCGTCGCGCCTTCTCCGCTCTGCAACTGGCGGATGTACGCCGATGGCTTTCGTACGCGAGGTCCCAAGTCCTCCCCCACATCGTTAGCATCCTCTGGCACTGCTGGGGGCGTCGGGTTCGTTGTTTGCCGCGACGTTATCCACCTGGAGGGTGGATGCTTCTATTTCCGCGCTTTCTTCGCGTGCGGACTCGGTTTCCCCCCATGGTGGGCGGTTCTTGCGGTGATCTTGGTGCGCTGGTGGATCGGTAGGAGGTCGATGTGCTGGGGCGGCGTTCTGGTGCGTGTATCGTCGCTCGGCGCTGGATTTTGCTGATTCGAGGTTGTAGCTGCCGCCCGCAACGTGGCGGCGAGGGTCTTGTCCCTCATTTCTCCCCCGAACGACATCTCGTCTTCGAAGCGGACATCGCGCTCGACGGTTACGGTCCCGGTCGCCGGCCAATACACCTTGTGGCCGTCGGGATCGTTGCTACTTGGTCCCACCCAGACCCCTTTGCTCTCGTGCGCCCAGACCTCGCCCCCGAAATCTCCGTGCGCGCTTCAGGTCGGGCCTTTTGCCCGTCATGACCTCGTGCGGTGATTGTGGTGCGGTCTGCCTCGTCGGCGCGCGGTTACGCAGCCACACTGCGTACAAAACAGCGAGTGCCCAGAACGACCGCGGCAGTCCACTAGCCAGCAGCATCGCTCGGGCGTGGGCACCGATGGCTTCGTTTAGGCGTGCTGTGGTGCCGCCGTGCCGGATATCAATGTCGACGCCGTGCGTCTTCATCTTTGTCGCAAATGTGCGCGACTGGCGGAGGGACTCCCCCGCGTCTTCCGTCTTCTGGAGCCATAGCCATGCGATATTAGTCTTCGCGTCAAGGTGCGTGTCGTAGTACTTGTATCCACCCTTCGCTGTCGCTGATGGCGGGCCCCTCAGGTCGCCGGTCGTGCGCTCCCCCGCGCCCTTCTCTCGCAGGTCCCGATGCCGCTGTGCAATCGGTACGCCTTGCGTCTTCGCGCGGGTGCAGACCTCGCATTCCACTATAGGTGTGGATAGGTCGACGTCGAAATTGAGTGCGGCGCCATTGCGCGCAAGCGTCTCAATGGTGCTATGCGCCATGTGTCCGAGCCTCTCGTGGGCCTCGGTGCGCGTCAGCGGCCTGTGTGCGGTGTGGATGTTGGCAGCGCTGCCCGACTCGGGTCTCCACGTCGTTAATGGGTAGACGCCGTCGCGTTCGGGAACGCGGAGGATTTCCCTGCCCGATTTGGTATCGGTGAGGGTGGCGTAGCCGCTCTCGGCGTTGCTGAATACGAGCCCGTGTTTTCGTAGCTTTGCGAGGGAGATGAGGGGCGTCGGGCACGCTGGTAAGTGATACGTATTCTTGAGGGTAAAGGTCTTGACGCCGTTCTGATTACAGGCGAATCGCGTTGTGCCTATCTGGGTCGCATATTGCAGTCCGGACGCGGTTTGGATGCCGTAGGGCTCGCACGGCGCAATGTCGACGAAGTTGGCGAGGTCGCCGTCGTAGTGCTGCGACGCGCCGGTGTCGAGGAGTCGGAGGGTTTGGTGTCCCGCCGCACGGAGCGCGTATGCTGGGATCGCCGCCGTCAGATAAGCGTGGTCCTCTGCCGCATGCTCTGTCTTCCCCGTCGCACTTCCCTACGCTGGCCGCTGCCTCGCCCTTGTCCTTCTTTCCACCGCCGCCTTTCATCCCTTTTGGTCCCTGTCCCTCGGCGCCACCTCCTGGGCGCCAACACGTCTCCTTCGTGTGTCCATCCAGCTTGCAGTTGGTGCAAAATTTCTTCCCCTTTGACTGCTGCTGACGCTGGAATTTTGCAGACATCGCCATCGCTTCTTCGCGCTCGCGGCGCTCGTCGGCCATATCGAATTTGATGGCCTGTTCCAGCGTGCGGTGGACCAGTGCGAAGTCGAGGTCCCTGCCGGCCGCCATTGCCGTGGTAATCGCCGTCTGTATCACAGGGCGTTGCTTCCTCGGCATGGCCTTGGTGAGAATAGCGGCGTAAACATCATCGTGAGTGTTCCGCCGGCCAGAATATATTCGTTGCGCTTTTTGATTAGACGCTCGATGGTCTTGAGTGCGTCCTCGGGATCCTCGCTGGTGCAGCGTGTCTCGGTGAGTTCCATCAGCAAGTCGGTTTTAGCGAGTACGCCCTGATTCTCGAAGCGTTCGCACAGGGTGTTCCACAATGCGGAAGCGGGTCTGACGCCGATCAGACGTTGGTGGATTTCTTCCGGCCACGATGCGATGAGGATGTTGGTGATGGCGGCTTGCTTCTGCAGCCAATCGTCCATTAGATCCTCGTAAGCATCAACTTTATTTTCGTGCGCTTCTATTTCAGCTTTTGACGCATTGTCAGCAAGCTTCTCGGGTGCTTGGGGCTCCTTCGCCCGACCCATCAGGTGTTTTCGGAAGCCCGGTTGGGCCAAGCAGATGCGCAGTCATGCGCTCCTTGTACGAGACCCAGTTCGTGCCGCCCTCGCTGAGTTTCGGGATCGTGGACACGACTTTGCCGGTCATCGTCAGGTCTGAGGCCATTTCCGGTCGGGTGCCAATAACCTGTTAGCGTAGCGCCTCAGTTACGAAGAAGTAACTCTATTAATATTAACTACCTGTTAGCGTAGCCTACAGGATGATGAAAAATGAAATAAAACAATGTAAAGAATGGACGTACGCCTCAGTTACGAAGAAGTAACTGAGGCTAATAAGCGAGTGTCGTAAACTGTAAAGGAGCGGAATGAATCGGAATAACGGGATGAGACGGAATAAGGTAATGAACGTAAGGTAAGATAAGATATACCGCTAACAGGACGAAGGCGCGATAATCTCCAGTTGCACAGAAAATGACTACCATGATATCTGTGCTTGTACTCCAATTGCAACTGGTTTGGAGCTGCACGGGTCTACTCAGGCGATACTGACACTCGGGGGGATACTTTTGTGTGCCACCGAGGAGCCCTCGGCCATCTTCCACATTAGTCTCCCCTAGGCAGATGCTTCAACAACTTTGAGCTCGTACCTCGTTTGTTGAACTTCAAGACTACTTCCACATCGCAGAGCCTCCGGTAATGGAATTCAAGACCCACCGCTGGAGGCATGCGCACAATAAAGGAGATGTCATGGATAACTCCTGGTTCCGGTATTTCATTTCACTGGTATGAATCTGGTCATATCCAGCATTCACTTCCCAAATGATTACAAGAGCGAATCTGAGCGATGATCTATTGATTACCACACATGGCACTGATGCGTGGCCATCTCAGGCCAATCACATTTTCAGTCGACTTCAGACAATGCCCCATTTCGAAGATTACGAGTTTAGGAAGCTCAGCTTGATCAGCAGTAACGCCCAGAAACAGCCTTGGTGGACACAATTATATTTTATATTTCAAATCCAACAATTACCCAACACGATCAATCCTCACCAACCCAAGGGCTACCTCTGTCTTTGCCCACCGACGGATTTTAGAATTGGTCCTTCCTCGTTTAAGTGGCCAGACCGTCCAGCGTACTGGTCCCTCGATCCGTCTGATGCTAACTGCCTCAGCTCGGAGGACACCAAAATTCTGGGATTTCCCGCTCTTCACATAGGGACTCACGTACACGAACATGGGACGGTAGTACTTACGCTGGACTCCGTCGATTCCACCAAGGCAAGGGTTGGGATCCAGAAGGCCAAGACCTGGCGCGGCATCTCGGCCACCCGCTTTATGATCTTTCGAGTGCACTAGTCGGTCCATTTGCATACGGTGAGCTGGAAGTACCGTTGATTCGTCGCAGTCCCAGTGATCACACGATGGAACCCGATGAGCTGCTCCCGCCGTGCCAGAGTCGAGACTTTGACGCGTGAGGTCACGGAATTGTTACAGAATGTCACGCGTTTCAATCACGCTGATCGCTGTATCGGCACTTCACATTTTTGAGCCGGCAGACCTACAGCGGCATCCCCGGCTGGTTTCAAAAGCCCAGATATCATCATTATCTTGAGATCCGCATGAACAAAATTCATACTCCGCTCTCCAGGCAGATGCCACGGCAGACACAGCTGGCATTAGGAAGGAGTGAAAAAAAGTGCTCATTAGAATCTCAAGATCAATACAATTAAAAAGATTTGGCCCCTTCATTTTTGCGAGAAGAGGGACAGTGGTGCTACAAAACGGGAAGGCGTTCCGGACTTGCATTTTGGCGGGGGTGGCCACATCAATCAATATGTACAAAGAAATCAGTGATGGCTCGATCGCTGCCCACTCTGTTTTCAGTGCAGTGTTTAACCGTGAAGCGAAATGAACGGGGAAGCAAAATATTCGCTATCCCGCGCCTTCAGGGCACTTTATGTAGTCGAGTTTTTTGGTACATGATACACATAGATGAAGAAACCCTTGGTTGCAAAAGGCCTCGTCCACCGAACCTTCTGGCAGCCCAAGAAATCCAATTCTCTGTTTCCACGCTTATTTGCCGGTTTTGGACAAATGTGGGCATCGGGCTCGGTCCTGGACCAATGAATATTCATAATTCTGCCCACTCGGGGGTTTTTCGGAGTCGACGAAGACGACTATCGACATCCCAGAAGTCCTAGGTCGTTTGCTGCGCGACAATGGGGCGCGTTTCGCTTCCATGTGATGTGACCAATCTCGTGGTCTCGAAAGATGGCTCGCGTTCTCGACAAGAACAACATATCCACCCAGGGATCTGTATCACGGGGTAGACAGGATATCCTACTGTAGATGTATAGAAAAATCTGCCAAGGCGTTCGACATGATTGCCTCTGAAACGGCGAAATCGCTTGAGCGTTTCGCTTCCCCGTTAAATACTGTGTTCCATTTTTATTATTGCACTGTTTTTGTGTTCGCCTACTTCTTCGCCGCGGCAGCCTTTGTTTCGGGGCGATGGGAGCCATCTGTCAATGATAGCACCAGAACAAAGTTTCTTTATTCCCAGTCAGTTCGTCACTATTCATATGCAAAGACGGTTGATAACTCGGCTGGGCCATGTTTTGGGGTTTTCAATAGAATCACAGTTGATCATGATGGCCTCCTACAAATCCGCCAATTTTCCAACCTTCAATGCGGAATGTTTTTCCTTTTCAATACAAACCTCTCAATTGTTTGGCTAATACTCCTGCGGATCTTTGTGCTCCTCTGTTGGGTTGATATGGTTTTTGGTCTCTGGATGTTTGTTGCTTTGCATCGCATATGTGTTCATTGCTTTGTGTTGCATATGTGTCTAAAACCAATTTCTGCTAGTGGTTATTTGACTGGGCCATGTTTCAGGGTTTTCAGAATCAAGGTCGATTCTGATGGCTTCCTACAAATTGATACAGTATGAATTGTGTTGCGGGTGTCGAGACTTTGTCTCTTTCATTTTTATCAATTGTTGCACTTGATATATTTTTGGCCTTACAGTTTAACTATAGCCGATTGCGATATCGCCGTTGTATGCGTGGGTTTAGATCCGATCCATTGTGTCCGATTCGATGAAATGTTAAGGTCACAGGCTATTGGTGGGCTTTGCTTGTCCGCAACTGTAGCTGAAAGGAACCATGTGTTGCACGGGCTGAAAGACCAGGGTCAGCCGTGAAGCACTTTGACCCGTAACCATGACCAATTTATCGCAATTCACCTTCGCTCTGACACTGGCTCTCTCCCAACCTGTCACACTCCCGGAAGCCGCTCAAGTTTGAGTTGCGGTTGTCCCTAGGCCCGAGGATCCTGTTCCACCCGGAGAGAAGGTTGCACGCGAGAGGTGAGCCCCGTTTGACGGTTGAACTGTTCAAATTTTCCCACTGATGTTGCGGCAGGGAACTGCGAACTTAGTTGTAGGAATGAAACATCGAGTCCCATCTGTTTCCGTTTCAGTTCCCATTCTCTTTCTCGGACGTGGGTGAAGCTCTTGCGTGCGGGGGACCGGGGATCCAGTTCCGACCAGAGAGGACTCGGTTGTGCCGAAGGAGCGAGCCCCGGTTGAGCTGCTCATGCTGGGGGAGCTGCTTCGGAGGACAAAGTTTGAAAGAGGGAAAGGATTTGGAAATTTAGGAACACCGATCGATGTCACGCGTTAAAAGGACTCAATGAACCATTTTTGGTGCCTCAGGATTGTCAGTTGGGGTACATCTGAAAATTAAAAGGCCAGATACGCGTCCCTGGATTATCCCAACTAAATCTCATTTCAAGAAGACACAAGTTGGATGCACGCTGGGCCGGCAAAGGTCGGATCACTGATTAGATCAGGGGCTCAGCACTAAAATCTTGGCGGCGTGCCCAGCAACTGCCGGAAACCTCCCAAAATGGGAATAGACATCGGGTGACACATTCTCAGAGTTCCCGAAGCGTCAGATGTTCCTCAAAGTATATATTTCCCTTGTGTAAATTCAAATGCCCATTTTGATGACGACGAAGCATGGTATCGGAAGAAGTGACATGCAATCGGGACAGAGCCAAGAATGTGGCAGGAGCGTTTGAAAGATCCATGGGCATAACGGTGGACTCGAATAAGCCCAGGTGACTGCGGAAAGCGATCTTCCATTCATCCCCTTTGACTCGACATCAGGACAAATTCGGGTGAGTACAGAGCCCTACGTAGCTGAGGAAGCTCCCGTAGCGTTGTCGTTATCCCCCTAAATTATAGTGCAACGTAGATCACTGCGAAGACTATGTAGTACAAAAATAGTTCTCTGTAGCCAAGGCGTTGTCTACATAGTCGCGTAGTGCTTTAGCAATGTAGTCTACATAGCTCCAGGTAGTGCAAGATAGCTCTGTTGTTCTCAATTCTCAGGCAGGGCGCATGGCTTTTGGCCTGACAGACGGCGAGCCCAAGCCAAAAGCCATGCCAGGGCCAACATTTTGGCTTGGCTTTGGTCTCGGTACCAACGCCAAAAAGCCATAGCTTTTTGGCCTGAGGCCAAAGCCAGAACATCACTACCTGCATCTTTCGAAACTTTGCACTCCTTCGCACTTTGGGCCCCCACAGACCCCGCTATAGTCGCCCCGGTCATTCTCGCAAACACACCATTCGAGCCCGTATCCGTCGACACTGTCAACAAATATTTGTCGGCAGCCCGAGCCTGGCATATCGCTCAAGGGTGGCCACCACCTTTAAGCGAAGCTGACCTCGACAGGACTACATGGTCGCTTCGCGGGCTCCGCAATCTTCAAGGGACCGCGAGAACACAACCCGTTCGGCCACCAATTACGCTTCAAATGATGCGAGCTCTCTGCTCAGTGTCAACGACCCTTTCGACGCTTGCATTCGGGCGATGGCCACTTTTGGGGCATGATGCGGTTCGGGGAGGTTTCGGTAGCGAGTCACCCTCTTTTGATCCGGCAAAACATCTCAAACGGCAGGACGTATTTTTTGGGTCCGACCTGGATGGCAAACCATATGCACGCCTCGACTTACTGTCTGCGAAGACGGCACTCGCGGGGGAGATCCAGCATATTTTTGTTGTCCCTCAGCCCGGTCTTTGCCCTTGGTCGCACTCGCCCGCATCGTCCACCATGCCAAAGGTAATGGATGTGTTGGGAGTGTAATGGAAGATGGTCAAGACGCCAGGTTTGTTCTTGAAATTGTCGGAGGCGGTCCCGAATTCACAATCCTACTCACTTCAGTAGCCCTCCTCCCTCCGAGCATAACTCACTCGAGTCAATGAATAGCGTCAGTAACTGGACGGATATGGATACCGCCGTGTTCGCCCGAAGGACCCGGATTTCCGGTAGGAATACATATGCTCAGAAATATTTGTTTGCTAATGATTCTGCTGATGCAAGGACGTTGCGTCTCGCCGGATAGGTCGCCTTCCCCTGTGGAGGTCGAGCAAATCTTGTAATTGTAATTGAAATATGGATGGAAGATGCGATGCGCAAGAGTAAGCAGGACGAACAGAAAAGGCAAGAGAGGAAGCGAGCCAGAGACAATATCGAGTCAGTCAGATGGCAGGCTTAAGAGATGTCGACATCGACAAGGAAATGTTCATTTTGGGGGCACTAGCTACAAGAGCTAGGAAAGCATTACATACTGAGCATCCAAATCCAACACGCCGGGGTGTCTTTTTTCATCGAGCTCTGGAGTCCATCCCACACCCAACTAAGGTGGAGGACGTGGGAACCCAGCACCTTTAGTCAGCCGTTACTGTAACGCGTGACGTCACGCGTCACGGTTTCAAATTTCGGATGGTTGAAAAAAAAATCAATTAAAATCAAGCCAAAATGACAGAGGAAAAAATTATATATTGAGTTCAGTCTTAATTTCTCTAACTACATCTGGTGGCAGCATCCTATGGCTTTTGTATTCCCTTTTAAGAGACTGAAGTTCTGACTGGGTGAATCCGGTGGTCTTTCCATAGCTTTTATACTTCTTGTCAACATGGGAAATATGTGATCCATCCAGGCCATGTGCATATGCTGAAATGAACTGTGCTGCTCTATTTGCATAACGAAGAATAGACAAGTTTGGCACATCATCAAGGCACCTTTTGACATTTGCTCTCATCTCTCCCATGTTACTGGTCCTGGGACTTTTGCGATATTTGAACTTTACTGCACCCCCAGTACATCTCAATGAAGTTGAGTTCACAGTGGTATTTGGGATAAAAATCACAAATATGTCCCCGGCTCTCAACACCGGGAAGATCCATGGAACGGAGGTCAGCATATGCTTTAGAAGTTTGGAAAGATGTTTAAACCGCGTGTCGAGGTCTCTAGGAATTCCTTTGGGATCCATGGATATTGCAGGGGATGCGTGAGGTGTGACCGTTGAATTGATTGAAATAGTACAGTATTTTAAGGTTTGAATAGACACCCTACATTCCGGATTTGTCGAGCAAGGGCAATGGGCACAATCAACTATGAGCCCCATGCCTCTTAATGTATTTTGGCTGTGTTCCGCAGGAGCCATTTTGAACCACGTGCCTCACAATGACATTTAGAACCCCGTGCCTCACAATGGAACCCACCATTCAGTGCATTATAATGTATTTCAGCTGGGTTCAGCAGGAATAAGGGAGCTGACGCACCCACGTCCGAAAAAGGCCGGTAAATTCGGACCTATTTGACCCGGCTCAGTGAGAAGCCGAGCATAGCCAGTCACGCGGCACAAAATGCGGACCATTGGAAAGGCCAAGAGGCGTTCGATCTCGTTATCGTACGCACCATCAACATCACGTGCACAGAGGGGGGGCCAAATATTTGGCAGTCCATCAAGCACAGTTGAACCTCTGGAAAGAATATTGGCAGCACATTTTTTGTGATAGGAAATTACGGGAAGTCATATTCAAGGGCCTTACATGCATTGTGAAAGAACTGGAGGGTGTTCCGACGTCTTTCGCTATGCAATAGGGCTACCTACCAAATTTGGATGTAAATCCGAGAATGAACCCGTTTTGCCAGGATTTCCGGCGGAAAAATCTACACACTTCAGAGACTTTGAGTTTGCCTTCCCAATGTCTAAAGAAGCCATCAGTTAAATCATTCTGACTCGACTTGGCCTATTTGAACGAGCCATGGGCTCGTAGCACTCGGAATACTGTCCCGATTGGCCTAATCTTGGATATGCTATACATCTCATGTGACTCTAGCCAATGTGAGTGTTTACGGAGCTTAGTGTACTCAAACTTCCATCAGATACTTTATTAGCTCATCTTAAGTTCTAGGCGGTCCAGACCACTAGAGGACTTAAGTGATAGAGAACTCAAGTCACGTCGGGCAGTCAAACAGCCAACTCTTGTCTCTGTGTTTGGGCCCAGGATCATTTCGTCTCTGTAAAGCCCGCTGTTTGAAGACTTAACCATCTTCAGCATCGAAAACCTGTAAATTCGTGATCACGGGCTTTGCTGCTGGTTTCTTCAGAAGCTATATTTCGTCTGCATGCGCTCGTCGCTCCGCTCCATTGTGGTCCTCGAGTCCTTCCGCTCACCCTCGCTCGAGCCTTGCTCTTCTCCTCGGCGTTGCTTTGGGTTCGTTTCGTACCCTTCCCTTTGCAGCCCTTGTGTACGGGTTTGGTTGTTCCACGCTCCGTTCCGGCCCGCCGCGTTTTTCCGGCGGTTGCTCCCGTTGCGCCCCGAAAGCTCGCCAAAGGCGGCCAAACAACCCCCCCCCCACACACACACACAAAAGATATCCGCATAAATTTTCGGAACATTGGTTTCCATAAATTTATTTATCGTCGTCTCGTCTCATCTCGTCCCGTCTCTTCTCTCCTCTTCCCGTCCAGGAATCCGCGTGGAAGATCGATGTCTACCTTGCCGCAGCAAATCTCACTGAGTTCGGAGGCCATACGCGAATTCCGGAGTCCATACATGCTTGAGATTATTCAAGAAGTGTAAAATTTCTGTGCAATGCTTGCTGCAGCCGGATCCACGGAACATCATCGCAAGGTGAGGAAGAAAGGCTTTAACCGACCTATACTGTAAGATTGTTGCGGAGGCATATCCAGTGGTTCGGCCGCCAGCTCACGGGCCATGCGCGCATTGAATGCTCCGCGTTGCAGGATGTCGGGGTAACCGCCGGATAGTTCAAATGATCCTTGAAGTTATTCGAGAAATCATTAAAGAAAACCTTAAAACTTTTTTAATCAAAAATCGGTATACCAGTGTACGAAGTCCCAGAACTCTTTGTTGTTTTGCATGCCAGGAGCACCGCACGAAGCGCGGATGGTAAACTGTGGACTTTTTTACGACCTCGATGGCTTTCGTCCGCTTCGGTGTCGCCATCGTCATCCCAATTTCTTCAAGGTTTGGGTTTCTCCGAGGATGTTTCTTCCAGATCTGTGTTCACCTTCTGTCTATTCGGAACCAGAATATAGGCGAGCATGCAAGCTGGAGCACCATCTGCAGAAACCTCGAAGATGGTGGACGGGTGAGGGACGTCGAGCGCAGCTTTGCCAGGCTGCCCATTCAGAATTTGATCTTCTGGGAAAACAAGTGCAATTCAGCGCCGATCTGTGGGTACCGCGACAGAAAATTGGAAAATTTCACTCACCCAAATTCCCACCTGTACCATGAACATGATTTTGGGAGTCAGTAAATTTTGTGACCTGGCTAACGTACCATCTGTACCACGGACATTGTTTTGAAAGTCAGTAAATTTTGTGACCTGGCTAACATACCACCACTACCATGGATACTCTCTTGGAAGTCACATTCAATTCGACAGGGTTTGGTGCAAAAGAAGGAAGCAAGGGTGGAGATCGAGACAGAGTGGGCGGAAATGAAGCGGAAGCATGCGGCGCTTGTCGGGGCGTGGGAGAAGGAGTGCGCTGGGTTGACGGAATTGGGCACCCATCCACGGATTCTACAGGAAGGCGAGGTGTACATTAACGCAGAACCCGACGCCAGTGCTATCCCCGAGTGCTCCAGCGTGGGCGGAACACGTGGATTTTACTATGACGGAGAGGTGTATGTGGACACAGTGATCGCCCTGGCAGTCCTCTTCACTTCGGCAGAGGATACTCCAGGGAAAAAATCGATACCCCATTCTACTTCTATTGGATACCCACTCGCAAAAGGCAGGGGCAATTTAATCTTCGAAGAAATTAAATCTAGAGGTAGCGGATTTAAGCAGGGATTAAGATCCGGGAGAATGCAAAGAGAAAACAAAAACAAACATAGACCGGCAGTGGAAGCGCAGAATTAATTCTGGGGAGAGAAACTAATCTGGCGTACTGTCACTGGGAACAAGCCGAAAAATCAAATCACAGATCTGACTGAGCATCATCAAGATTAAATTTTCACGCAATTTGCTTTGAACTTCCTAGCTATCCCAAAACGGATCCTCCACCACCCAGATTATCTTGAATGAGGCATCACAGGTACCAAGATTATTTCGCGGGAAGCTGTGTCATCGGATTAATCTCGTTACATAAATATACACACATTATCATATTCAACAATGATTTCGGACGTCTTTGACTTGGGATACACAGAACAGCGGCAAATGGGCCCGAAATGGCCGAACTGCCCAAGATCTTGTATTGTGCCGAGTTGTTACAGCTCTTTGCGGAACTTACAGCCGTTTGCGGAACTTAGGGCGCGGGCTGTTTTTTTCTCATTTCACGGATTTTCAGCAAGTCGCCCGGCCTGAGTTCAATTCTGATCGGATCGCCTTGACAGTAGGCGTGTTAGAATCACATTGAGAATCCGCAGTCAATGCAATACCGGTATTTTTGATGCCATCAGACAATGAAATTTCTGTGGAAAATCTGTGTTTTCAGCGAGTCACCTGTAGCACTCGAAGTACATCTCGGATTAACCTAGTTTTTGTACATGTTGTGTGCATACATACACCCTAGTCAATGGGAACTTTGGTTTGATAATATTCAAAATAACTGTAATCCATTGTGCACTTTGTAGAAATGGACATTCTCCTCCTTTAAGAAATAGAGCACTCAAAGCGGCTTGGCTATTACCACACGCAAGATTACCATGGTTGACTCGAGTATATGTATACACACAACATATCCAAAAACTAGGTTAATCCGAGATGTACTTCGAGTGCTACAGGTGACTCGCTGAAAACACAGATTTTTCCACAGAAATTTCCTTGTCTGATGGCATCAAAAATACCGGTATTGCATTGACTGCAGATTTTCAATGTGATTCTAACGCACCTACTCTCAAGGCAATCCGATCAGAATTGAGTTCAGGGCGGGCGACTCGATGAAAATCTGTGAAATGAGAAAAAAACGGCCTGCGCCCTAAGTTCCGCAAATGGCTGTAATGCCAGGGAAAAGAAAATCGACAATACTCATCAAAGGCTTGGGCGATTTAATCTTCAAAAGATTTAATCTAGCGGCGGTGAAAACCAGGGATTAGATTCTGGAGAATGAAAAGAGAGAACAGAGACAAACATCGAACGTCAGTGAGGGCACAGATTTCATTTTGCCCAATTGAACAGAGATTAATCTGGGGCACCGTCAGTGGGAACATGAAGAAAAATTAAATCACAGATCGAACAGAGGCTTCGAATACTGCTGAAGATCCAGCATGGTACGTGTCAGTATCGCCATGAAGATTCAACGAGCGGCAGGAAATGCAGCAGCATGCCACGGTAGGGTGGGCATAGGTGAGTGGAGGTGGCACGGAAGGACAGGGATGTGCACGGTGTAATCCGGGAAGAGCGCCCTGTGGAGTGGATGTAAGCAGGCTGCAGAGGTGATTGAAGGGGTCAGAGAATGCTTGCACAGGATTACATATCGTGGCCGAATCCCTGGCTAGCTCATGGGGCAGGCCCATGCGTGGCCGCAGCTGTCGTGAATAGATGTAGTCCTGCAAAGCTGACCGCTGTCTCGTCGTGGGTGAGGATAGAGGATTAAGGAGAGGCGACAAGCGGAGTAGTGCAGCCAGCCCAACGCGAGCGAGGTGATCGGAAGCAAGAAATTCCCATCAAAATGTACACAAGAGCTTTCGATGGAATGGGTGCATGAATTAAATTTCGACGCGCACCATCGGAGATCTTACTGCTTTGGGGTTTTCTCACCGCAACTCGCTTCCGTTCCGCTTCCGCATGTAGCGTGACGGGAAATGGCAGGTACCTCGCATCTCGCATTGTTAGATGGCAGAGGAATGGAAGTAAAAATGATCTACTGTTTTTCATGGATGTTTCCATAAAACAGATGGCTGGCGAACGTCGAAAATATCCGCCATGTGGGGAAAGCCATCCAAAACCACTTGGATAAAGGAGATATGCTGAGTCACCTCGTTGGAAATATACACCTCCGAGAAATCAGTACGGAACTCGCATTGTTAGATGGCAGAGGAATGGAAGTAAAAATGATCGACTGTTTTTCATAAAGCAAAGCCGATGATTCTGGATTTTCAGCCTTCAAGTCATAAGCAAAATCAGATGGCTGGCAACGTCGCAAATATCCATTCCAAGTGCCTCCCGTAGCATACACCATATCGGGAAAGCCATCTGAAACCACTTAGATAACGGAGATATGCCGAGTCACCTGTTTGGAAATATGAACCTCTGAGAAATCAGTACTCAACAGAGCAGCGATGACTCATTCACCTCAACATACGGAGACTCTGAAGTTGTTCCTCATTCAAGAATAAATTGATAAATATCAGTGCTGTGGAATGTACTCAAAGTGCAGTGAACAGTCCCGTATAGTACTCCTGAGCAATTAAATTCAGAAAAAAATAACCACGAAATAGTACACTCACTGAGTAGTCATTCTCAAGTGGATTTTGGATTTTTACCGCTCTTTACTTCCTTGTTTGCCCTCTCTGCTGCCTTTTTATTCTCTTTCTCCAAATCTTGTTTGACCGTCCCCTCCAGACCTGCTTTTGCTTGCTCGCAGCCAATTCGAAGCTCCATGTACATTGCTGGTTGTTTGTGAGCATACGCTTACCACCCACCCACCGAGGGATTGTAATCATTGGGCCCGGAAGAGAAAGCAATACCCAGAAGATACAGCCTTGGTTATAATCTCGGAAAACGACGCTGATGTACCGCCGGCTGGATCGACAGCTTGTACTACATTTCGAGTGAGAGGTGAAAAAACGGATCGTGTAACTGAATTTTCGCTTAGTTTTTGTGATGACGAGTAGAAATGAATTTTAACTTCCCAAAACTTCGTGTTTCATGGTTCACATGCGCCAAAGGCGCGGACCTATCAAACAACCGTTATTTAGATTTCTCTTTTCAAGTTGCAAGCGTATTCCTCGTGGTCGATAACGTCGTGTAACCCTTTACGAGCAGTTGAGTGGTAAGGGACCTTAGCCTTAACTTCTTCCATTGTACCCGTCAAAAATTCGCCCCACATGGCAGGATTCCAAATAGGCGACAAGATCTTTCTGAAAGTCGGCATCAGGACTTAGCAACCTGGCTCTAATTTCCTGAGGCGACAAGGCGCTCTTGATCCAAACCAACATGTGCATGTGCAAAGTAAGCCTTCCCTGTTGCTCGACAGTGCCATAGTACGCGTCAGTATCTCCATACAGCCCTGGCCGATGCGCGCCGACACCCAGCACATTTTTTATGAAAGACTCGGTGACATAATGGAAAAAACGCGCAGCAGCAACAGGATTCTGCGAGATCAGTCTCATTCGTTCATCCGAATTTCGTAGCTTAGGGGAAAAGTCGATTTGGGTGTCTGCGAAGTATAAGCATAACCGGTGATTGGTGTCGACGGGGGAGAAAGTTATGAACCAAGAAGGAGCACCCTTGAACGATATCAGCGACCACACTTCGTTACGGATATATTTCTTGGAAGTGAGGGATCCTTGAACTTTATTCCCCGCGTGCTCTAGATCGTCGAGCAGGTCGAAACACACCTGTTTCAGCCGGAGTCTTCTGTTTACATAATGTGTTCTCCTCTTTCCAATCGAGCAGCTAAATCTGCAAGCACCTCGGGCTCTAAACTCGCAAGGCGCTGTGCTATACTTTTGAACTTTTTGCGATCTGCCATGACATGGCTGCCGCTCTTAGCACTCTTTATTTGCGCATCGTTAAAAGCAACCATGGGAAAGTACATGTCCAACTGAAACCTTTTGTCGTGATACATTAGTAGATGACACTTATGTTCCTCTTCAGATATAATGCGCTTGTGAGCTGGATGTCCGATTCCGCCATGCCCGTAAGGGAATAGCCAAGGAAATGTCTGGGGATACAATTGCAAGTTAGCAAAGGTAGATTCGGTTCTTCGAAATGTGTGATCTGAACTAGACTTTTTCCGTCCTTTATTGTGAAAGGGTTTCGGGGGGTGCGGGGTGGCAACTGAGGAGTCAGATAGGAAGTAAGGCATCCAAAATGACCACTGTTAATTTTTTGGGCTGAGTTTTGTATTCCAGCATCAAGAGTGCCTAGCGTGAGAATCTAGCACTTGCTGCAGTGATGGGCGTCCGGGACGCCCAACAGAGAGAGAGGCAAGGCGTGGGAAAACTCTCTCTCCTGCAGGGATGGGCGTTCGGGAGGCCTGTATACTGACATTGGAATACCATTACAATACAGTGGTGCTCTAAATAAATGCCTAATTGTAATTTGCACAATTCCATCAGTTTCACTTCGAATTGGCCCAAACGACTTGGTATACACAAATTAGACATGAAATAGAGACCAACCATATACTTGTCCATTTTCCTTTTTGGTAATCTGCCAGAACAGCTTAATTTTCTAAGTTGCTGAAAATTTACTTTTGGGGGTTACCATATATGGAAATTTGATCTGCGTGACATGAAAGGGCATGAAAAATAGTCCACATTCATGTCTTGAACCAAAGGAATCCACCATGTGGTTGTTGAGATACGGGGCAGACAAAGTCGCGTTTTTGAGTGAATTTCTTGCAATTTCTTAACTTTTGGGTCAAAATGTGCAACTTGCTTGCCCCGTATCTCAACAACCACATGGTGGATTCCTTTGGTTCAAGACATGAATGTGGACTATTTTTCAAGCCCTTTCATGTCACGCAGATCAAATTTCCATATATGGTAACCCCCAAAAGTAAATTTTCAGCAACTTAGAAAATTAAGCTGTTCTGGCAGATTACCAAAAAAGGAAAATGGACAAGTATATGGTTGGTCTCTATTTCATGTCTAATTTGTGTATACCAAGTCGTTTGGGCCAATTCGAAGTGAAACTGATGGAATTGTGCAAATTACAATTAGGCATTTATTTAGAGCACCACTGTAAAAATAATTGAGTTCATACATAGCTAACTAGAGGGCAGGGCGTGAGAATACAGCAGTGATGGGCGTCCCGGACGCACTTCTGCCGGAACGATAGATTAAAAGCGGAGTTCATAGGCTTAAGACAGACAGACGGACAGACGTAATTTTATAAAGAGGGTAATGACCCATGGCATGATCTGGTGTTCTTGTGCATGCTTAATGACTTTCTTCATAATGTGAGCCCCAAGTCAGTCTGCACACAGATCACACGGACATGATGTCAAACTTTATGGCTTCATGGGGTTTACGGGTGGAGGTGCGACGGTCGGAGGCGCGGTTTCTTTCCACTTTCGGGGCGAGCAAGTGCACTATTTGGGTGGTTCAGCCTAATTGTGGCGTGGGTGACATTTTCGGCCATTGGGTGAATCTTACCCTTTGGCCCGTGTTTTAGATGTTCTTTTGGATGGTTGAAGATGAGGGACCGTATGGTGCAGGTCACTTAGCTGCCGCTACCCCATGCTTGAGATTTTCCGGGCCGAGTTTTGCCTCTATTTCTTATCCCTCTTTAGAAAGTGGTTCTTTTGACGATACAAGCTGATCCTAAAGAGGGATTTGTATTTAAATCAAAACTGAAGGAGGTAAACTTTTTTCTTGCCGTCGAATTGGCCACAAGCGGGGGAAATAACGGAAATTTGCGCTGATTGTGACTGTGTACAGGGCCAAAAAAAATTCTCCGGCCAATTGGCCACTAAGTTTGGGTAGCGGCAGCTAGGTGACCCGCACCATAGCCAGTGAATCCTGGGCAAGGGTAGCGGCGGGAAAATGGTATTCCTCTTGAGGCTGCGTTGTGGAAATCAGCCAGTGCAATGAGTACATATTGGTCAATGCACCAGGGCCATCAGCCCTGGAGTTGGTGTCCCTGTGGAGTACCGGTTCAATCTGGGGAGACTATCCCTATATCCTCCATGAAGATCCAGACATTGGTTGGGAGCCAATTAGTTTCAATTCAGAGACAAACACTATCTTTTTCCGGTCAGAAAACTGCTTGAATCCAGATTCCGGGAGCTCCCAAACTATGTGTGGATCGTGCAAAACTCTGCCGCACAATGTAGCCTTTACCAATGTGCAAGCCCGGGCCAAGGAAGTCAAGAGCCACACAAGTATGAGATACTTGACTTCCCGACAGAAAGACTGTCTTCTTTCTAAAATGACAGCTGAACTTGCCAGGCTACGTACCCAGGTCAGTAAAAACACAGTTTTCATGAGTTTATTTTTTCTGATTTGAACTAAATCAAGGTTGATAACTTGCAGAGAAGCAGCAACCGTTGTCAGAGTCAAATAACAGATTTCAAGCGAATATTTGGTCTCCTTGCAAGTGAAGAATTTGCTGGACTGCGCCGTATTCTAGCGCAGGCACTGTCTCAAGGAGCAACTCCTAAAATGATCTTGGCCATTCTAGAAAGGGCTCTTCGAAAATTGTACCGTGTCCGTGGTGGTTTTAGCAAACGGGAACTGGATATATCTTTCTTGGTCAAGGCAATTGAAGGACCTAAACTCTTGTATGCCTTGCAGAAATCCCTGGGACTAGCTTCTGTTTCTACTGTCAGACGCAGTCATCAGGTTCCAAAACTTGTAGCGTCTATTGGAACTCCTACCAAGAAGGAGATACACTTGAACATCGGAGCCTTCTTTAATCCGGATATTCGCCCTGCTCCGGTCTTTCTGAACTGCTCAGAACTCCCAGGAAATATTCTAATGTTCGATGGTGTGGCTTTAGAAACAGAACTCCGTTACTGTTCTGAGCGAGATGCAATTTTGGGTCTCTGCCGGGAACACTCAAATCAGGTTAATACCGTAGTCGACTCTTTGGAATCTCTTGAAGATGTTCGAAAAGCACTTGCAGAGACAGACAAAAAGTCAAAAACTCGAGTCTGCTATGGCAGTGATGCTACTGTTGTTGCAGTTGCCCCTTACGCAAACGAGAAACATTATACTGCAGTGCCTATTGTTGTATCTCCAACAGACAAGACTGAAACTGGTGCAGATTTTGTTCAATGGTTGCAGATTGTACTTGAGGCATGGAGACTTGATCCTAACGGAGAAAAATTCACGGTCCTATCTGGTCTATTGAAAGCGATGGGGACAATGTTTTCCGTCTTGCTAAATTTTTTCTATGTATGGTCAAGCAAGTGGACTCTAACTCTGAGCTGGGAAAAATTCTTGACAAGTGTCTTGGTATTAACAAGTATACCTCGGAACACGGTGCTATTGCAGGTGCAGATCTCAAGCATGTGGGAAAACGTATGCTTCCTGGTGTCCTGTGATTTCATAGAACTAAAACAATCGCTCAATTTGCTCTAGGATTTGGCACGCTGACTCGAAACTTGATTGGGACTGCCGTTGGAGACACTATCCTCATGCCAACAGATGTTATCAAGCATCTAGCCATGCTACCACACATAACGATTGAAAAGGCTAAGGGACTTCTAGATCCCCTGGACAAACAAAATGTTCCCAAGGTAATCACCATGGTTCAAGAAATGCACACCTTGTGGGATCTCCCTATGCCTGAGAATCCTAGTGAAGGAAAGACCCGGCACGCAATCAATTTCTATGCAGAATTCATGGGATATCTCATCTTTCCATTCATTGATGTGGACAAAAGTATTTCTCAACAAATTCGCTCCCTGTCTACATATGCTCATCTCTGCACTGCCATGTATTTGAAACACCAAACCAACTTTCTCACCAACCCCCTGTTTGCTGATTCGCAGCTTATTGTACGATGCATTATCATCACTACAGCTCGACTCCAGATTCTCAACCCACACCTGAAATTCTATATAATTCTGGATGGGACTGACCGACTAGAGGGCGTCTTCTGTGATGCAAGGACTATAGATCATGCCTCGAACTTTAACATTGAACAACTTGTTCAAAAGCTGGCTACTGGAGCACTGATTAATGCAACATTCCAACGAAATCCAGACCTTGACCGGGGTCATCGCAAGTTGAAATTGACAGGTGCCCTAGGCATTGACCACATAAACCCTGCATCATGGAAGGGTGACGTGGTTGTAGGGAATGTCAATATACCCCACGAGTATGACCTTGGACAAAAGGATGCCAACAACATTCTTGAAAAATACTTTGGTTACGAAGCAAGGATAGACTGGAATAAGCAGTTCAAGGACGAGAACCGCGATCACTTGCGACCTTTAGGGGAATATATTGGGACTTCTTTCTCCCCTGAGGACAATGACTTCCGCTCTGAAATCGAGAATGAAATTTTCCCCTCTTCAACGCCTGTTGATCCTGATGCACCGTCTATTTCTGCTGAGGATGTTGAAGGTGGGGCCTCCAATGCAGACATTTTAGGTCTTGATCTGGACAATTATTTCCCCGACAATATAGATGATCTTGGCAGGGAAGGACCCACCAAGCATGGTCACAAAATATCTTACAGACGAGAAGGGGAACAAATATTTCAAATCTTCGCTTGTGGCAGGCCTGAGGTCAGCCCGTAGCAAAAAATCAACGCTCAGAACACAGCGAGTTCAAGGGATAGCTGTTGCAGACTTTCACCAGAAAAAACTTGACATTGATTTTGATCCTCTGGAAGAAGAGAATATGGTTAAGATTGATGATCTTGTTGGAATCCTTGTCAGGACACCTCAAGATATTTGTCTATGTGTGTTGATGATTAAAGAGTTCAAGAAAGAGAACCAAACTATACCACTCTCTGCAATTCACCTTGATGACCAAGAGAATCCTAACTCCAGTATTACAGTTGTCGGCCAGCTCATGGAGATGACTCAGTCTGCAGACAAGACGAGATGGGAATGGAACAGGAAATTTCTCAAAATTGATACCCGCGAGACGGCTGCCCATGCAAAAAACAAACAACTTCTCCTTCAGTTGCCCGCATCAGGAATCTTTCCTCTTGCACCCAATGTAACAGAGCTCAATCATCTCAATGATATTATTGAGAGGGCAACCTGGACTATTGAATACTCTCAATTACAAGAAACCAAAGATTTTGCTTGGACTATGCTTGACCCAGACAGTGATGATATAGGAAGTCGAGTCAGTAACCTTTCTGAGGTCAACAACATCTGTGTACCTTACCGTGATCTTGCTGGTATGTGGGGCATTTTCGGAGCAGTGGGAATCATCATCTAATACAATTTGACAGGTCAGAAAGTGTTCTGCATCAATAATGTCCCATCTCATATACAGCCAAAACCGAAGTTGGATGCCAAGGAACAGGTGCCATGTAAGCTTTGCGGTGCTTTGTTGAAAGTCTCCACCATGCGGAATCATGTTGGCCAACATATTCTATTTTCCTTACGCGACAAACATGACCGCAAAATCTCGCCGGAGACTGTAGTCGGTGCCGAACCGTGCGGCTGGTGTGGTCTTGAAGAACAGTACCATACACAATTAACATACAACAAGAAGAGCACTGTTCAAATCACATCAAACTGCTCTTATCACTACGCCAAAATGATGTATAAATCCGCCGCAACATTCAGCTCAACTGCTCCATGCACAAATGTTCCTCTCCAATGCTCTCTATGCCCCATATCACAATCTGGGAATCGGAAAACTACTTGGAAGTATAATGCCTTCTTTCACCTTCTTGCCGAGCACTCAACATCGGGTCAACGACCTCCCGAAGTTCCTCCCCAATTTTGGATAGACACACTGATTCGACATGCCGAGGAACAGGCTTTAGGGATAACAGTTGATGAGACCGATAGATTCCGGGCGGAAAATTCTATTCCAGGAAGTGATGATATTGAAATATGGGCACAAGAGTCATTCACAAGTCCTGAAAAACGGCCGAGAGAAAGGTCTGGGACCCAATCTACTACCGGCTCTGAGCAGTAGCCGGTGGCTGTACCTGGCATCAATTTCCTTTTTTGGTTCATAGGTACTACACGAAAGATATCATCCAAATAAGGTTGTGCCGATGTATTGTGAGCAGCTTCTGCCAAGTCGCTGAAAGCAGACCAGATTAGCTGAATGCGACCGGAGTCAAGTTCGAGCGCAGCAGCCAAGATATCCGACACAAGAGGGGGTAAAGAAGTCGGCATTGGTTGGCCAGGCCGCACAATTTCAGACCACAATCGGTGGGGTGGCTCTAGATCAGGAGAAAGCATATGACAGAATTAACCATACATATCTACTAAGTGTACTTCAACGTATGGGTTTTCCCCAGAAATTTTGCAACACTATCAAGCATTCTACACGAATGCCGAAACTGTTGTCATTGTAAATGGAGAACTTCACCGATCCCAATGCGACGAAGGTACGACTTGATGGCGGAGAATGCTTGCTCAACAGGCTGGAAATGGGGGGAGTACGGCGGCAGATACTCGATCTTGCAGCCTACAATCAGTCAGAACAGGGAAAGACAAAAAAACAAGGCAAGTCTTACCGAAAGATTCTACAAGATCGCAAATCTCTTGTGAGTGGTGGATGCGCGCGTTGTCTAGCAGTAGAACACTCTGCGGTGCAGGGAATGGATTCATTACAGGAAGCTGTCAATGCATCAGAAGGGTCTGCTGGGGCCAATAGAACTCACCAGGTCGTGCCGAAGAAAGTCGATGAACGTCTCGCGGTCGAATGATCCTTCTACAACACGCGATGCAATTGCCTACGGCAACAAGCCCGCCTTGTTAGAACAGCGTAGGCAGACTGGTTACGAGTCTAAATTTATATAACCCTTGCTCGATCGTATACATGTTAGATCCATAGGGGCTCAATATATTTGTTTCTGACCATGTCTGCTCCTGTCCCCCGTGTCTTTGAGGTGCTTTTGCCAGGCCATTCACGACCTGGACAACCCCGACAGACCACCTAGCAGTGAAACCGAGGAGGATCTCGAAGCCGAAAGTGAAACACTCCCAGATGATGGTGTGACTCCAAGCTCTTCCTCCAGTTTCAGCCTGAAGTTCTGCGTGAATATTCCCTCCCATAGAATTTTAATGCAAGATTGGATGACTGCATAAAATAGCGTTCAGGAGGGACAGATAGATTAAACCTGGTGGGTTAAGCAGGTTTAATGCCGATGACGGGGAGGAGTGCAATAAAGCAGGTACTCGTGATCGGACAAAGTGTTGCCGCCTGCGGCTCTCGGTCTTCAGGCCCTCAAAAAACAGAATTAGTTGGTAGCACACCTATTTGTATGTCTGAACGCGGACCACTCGTTGACGTAAACTCTGCCGAACTTTTCCCATGTCAGGGTCCTTATCCCCCACTCTCTCCACCGAGACATGGGCAGCACTCCAGATCGTCCATTCAAGCGCAAGAGGACGGATTTGGTAGGCCCGTTCAGTGCCCATCCAGTTCAAGACGACCAGTTCTATTACTCATCCGGCGACTGCATCTTCCGCACGGAAGACACCATTTTCAAAGTAATCCATGATAATTGTCCGTCCTCGACTCTTCTGACTCTCTTTTTTACATATAGATTCATCGATTCATGATTGTTCGAGACTCCCCGATATTCTCCTCGCTGTTTGCTCTTCCTCAGGGCAGTTTGGCAGTCGAGGGTTTGTCCGAAGCTCTCCCTATAAATCTCCCAGACGATACGGCGGACGACATTCGGTCCTTGCTCAAATATCTTTATGCACCGTACGTTTACAATTAACTCTCCATTGTTTCGCCTAAGTCGAGGCAATCAGAGCGTATCAGGTCCAAGCACAAGAGATTCCTGTTACGTTGTTGTACACTGACCGCACCGGCAAACAACGGTATGAGAGAGACGAAATTTGGAACGTCAGGGTGAGCATTTGCTTCATTAATCTTCTGGGGTCAGGCTGGGGGCCCTCTGTACTTATTTATGGCGTAGAACAAATTTTGATATTGCGATTGATTTGTTAGTTCAACTTAGTTGACTATAGCGGCTGGAAAGTGCTGTGAAAACACTTCACGACGCTCCTGGAACGACAATATTCAGATCAGAACTGACTGAGAAAGAGGCTGGACAAGAGCGCACCTTAGGAAAGGCTGTTGACCAGATCATGGGACCGAGAGGAGAGAGTGGTACGGTTAGTTAGAGGCCGGAAATCGTGTTCGAACTCGCGTACTTTGACCAGATTCGGAGCAGAAATGAGTGAGAAACGAGCATTTCAAGATCAGATGTAGCAGACCGGGAGCCGAATAAGGTCGAAAATAAAAATTTACAATTACTATTCTTGATCCACCTTTGCAAAAGTGTGTACCTTTGCAAACTTTTGATCTAATTCCCTCAATCCGTGCCGGATTGGCTTCAAATATATGTGGGAGACCCAAAGAGAGTATATTGCATGTCCCTTCACGCTACTAGGTGATACGATGAGAAATGAACTCAGAATAAAATCGAGGCTCGATTTGTGATGGCGTTGATCGCCCGCCAAATTTCTCGAGTAATTGTTTTGCAAAGGTACACACCGCCTCGGAAGCTTCAGTGCGGCCTCGTTTCTGCCTCAAAAATTCAAAGGCCTCAGAGGCAAGATATGTTGGAAATACAAGCTTGACCCACACGTACTTCCGATCATTTGAATATCGCAATTTCACCATTGTTGCTGCGCCGTAGTTTATTTCAACTTCTGACCCACATATTTCATATTCCACATACATGTGATATCTTCATTGTCTATAAAGCTAGGATACTTGTTGTAGATACCCCACTGGTTTGTAAACCCTTGGATTCTCTTTGCATCCTCCTTGCCTGGAAGTCCTCCCCTGAGCCAAATTCTACAAGATATTGATATGTCCAGCATCCAGTATGTCGATGCCGAGACCATTCCGTTCAGAGGCACAAAAGTACCACGCCCAGCGAAATGCCATGAAATCATGTTTGCAAACGTGGATCAACGATATTAGGCCCTAATCGGCGACCGTTACTTCACGTGAATCTTGAATTTTTGTCACACTATTGTCACGCCACTTCTTCTTCGCTTCCTCCACCTCTGTCCGTGCGTCAGTTGCAGCCCCATCGTACGACGCGCCATGGCATCTCGTGGTGCGTCCCCCGACCACTCCGGCGACGACTCCGACAGCCCCAGCATCCCCACCAACGCCGGAAACTCCTTGGGAGGACCCGCTTGGCCGGATAGGACTCCGCATGTGTGAACCACCTTGTACAATGATACACCAGAGATAAAAAAATTTGGATTCCAGAGAAGGCCTCTCAGTAAATCGTCGGCAAATAAACTACGATAACCAAGGTATTGCACGTGGATTCGTGCCGCAAGTATCACAGACGATTCATTATCATGCCAAATGCTGAATGAGGGTGACTGTTACAATCTATTGATGATATGGGATTCAAACGCCATAATACGGAGATGGAAATGAGTAGCTGACCAAGTTGAACCACGCGCTTTTATCGTCGTTGCAACAGCACCAGCACGGTTTTGCAAGTTGTAAGCAGGGTGTTGCACTTAGTAGCAAGCCAATGTGCCTAAGGTACGCTGTTACACATTACTTCTGTCTGTATGCGCACCGCCGGGGCCCCCGTCATCCGAGCTTTACTTGGCAGCCGCCAAGCATTCTGGTATCCCCAGGACCCCACCCGTGGTTTCTCGAGAAGGACACTCAGAGTCGATCTCTTGCCCTTGGGTGTTTCCATGTTCTCCAGGACCGCCTTCAATTCAATATCTGTGGCCTCGAAAACTCCCATGCTCTGAATTCAGAAGTCCTAGAACTGCCCAAACGTAAAGAACAATGCATAACACCAGATCTGTCTTATGCGAGTCGATTCTGGGCAAATCACTTACAGAATACCGGATCTGACGATAAGATCCGTGCGAAATTGCGGAATTTTATGGAAACGGCTTTTCTCTATTGGCTGGAGGTTCTTAGTTTGCTTGATCAAGTCAGTATTGGGATCGAAATTTTGGAACTTGCGCGGGAATACGCAAAGGTGAGCGAGCGATCACGGTTATGGCCTAAATTTAATCTCTTGTGGTTTTCTTTCAGCCAAAGGACCAGGACTTGGAACTCCAGCTGTATGATGCACAAAGATTCCTGAACGGATTTGCACCCGTGATTGCTCAAAGTGTCCCCCACATCTACATCTCCGCTCTACCTCTTGCACCACAACGATCAAAAGTCCGAGAGAGTTTCTCCTCGAAATTCCCTAGAGCTTTACGTTATGCCGGACCTTTGGCTCCCTCGACCGCACCGTGCGCATCTGGGACTTGGAAACCGGCGCCGCGCTCGGACAGCCATCGACGGGGCACACGGACTGCGTCTGGTCGGTCGCCTTCTCTCCCGATGGGAAGCGGATCGCGTCCGGCTCGCACGACAGAACCGTGCGCATCTGGGACTCGGAACCCGGTGCCGCGCTCGGACAGCCATTGAAGGGGCACATGGACTACGTCTCGTCGGTCGCCTTCTTTCCCGATGGGAAGCGGATCGCGTCCGGTTCGCACGACAGCACCGTGCACATCTGGGACTCGGAAACCGGCGCTGCGCTCGGACAGCCATTGACGGGGCACACGGACTCCGCCAGGTCGGTCGCCTTCTCTCCCGATGGGAAGCGGATCGTGTCCGGCTCGCACGACAGCACTGTGCGCATCTGGGACTCGGAAACTGGCGCCGCGCCCGGACAGCCATTGACGGGGCACATGGACTCCGTCAGGTCGGTCGCCTTCTCTCCAGATGGGAAGTGGATCGCGTCGGGCTCACACGACAGCACCGTGGCCATTCGGGAGGTCCTGAATACAATTGGATTCACAGGAAAGGTATGATGAGGGCCTCCTCCAATTACCCTGCGCTCGTCTCATTTTCCCCAGGATCTAGCTCCGGGATTGCACTCCGGACATCATTCCCATCTCGAGGACTGTTGGGTGATTGATTCTTTGGCTCATCGTATTGTCTGGGTTCCACCTTGGCTTCGTGACGACTCCTGTCTTCCTTGGAACTCACTTGTGCTTGGTCCCGTTGGCGTGGTAACGCTGGATCTGACATACTTTGTTCATGGCACTGAGTGGGAGAAGTGCATCGATCCGAAATTCAGATAAATAGCGTAGTGTATACTTGCTAGTTCCGCCTTCTTTTGTATATAATTAATCCCTCATGAAATTCAGCGTAACCAGATAAGTAGCGTAGTGTCGGTGTGTCTGCATTTCATGCGAGAACAGCGAGAAGAAGCCGCAGCGGGCCCTACGGCGCACACGAAGGGCGGGAAGGAAGCAAAACGGAAGTCTCCAGATCGATATTGTATACTGACCTTAGGTGCGTCCGGCCCTGTTCCCCTCACGCTTTGTTTCTAAGGACGTGGTGCACACTCTTCAACTCGCGGTCACGGCGGCCTCGGGACTCGCCCGCAAACTCAGACTTGTCGAACGAAACTCGACAAATTTATGAATGCATCCAGAGTGTAGAAACTAGACACGAATGATTTCAGTCAGCGACTCAATATATACCTCAGTCAGAGTGCGAAGCAACGACTGAGAGGCCACTGTGATATAGTGGGGAACGAGAGGGCAGACGAACTGGCGAGAGCGGGTGTGGAGCTGGCGACAACCGCAAAGGGCTCGCTCTCGCACGCATTACGGAAGTCGAAGGAGAAGATTCAGAAATCCTGGGTAAAGGAGTGGAAGGCATCGCCAAAAACGGGGCGATATGCGATGGCGAACCGCTTTCCGCCATCGCTGAAGCCTACAGCACACTTCAAGTCACTCAAACGTGAAATCTTTGGACGAGTTACTCAATGCCGGACTGGGCACTGTTTCACAGGCGAGTATTATAGCAGATTCTCGCCATCCGGGGACGTTGAGGTGTTCCAGACGCGTGAGCACCTGCTACGCGAGTGCCCTCTGTACGAGGACCAACGGCACATCCTGGAAGAGGTCTCAAGGGATTTTTCCCTGCCCGAAATACTGGGCACAAAAGCAGCACGATTCTAAGCAAAACTGTCTCTTCATATTTCCCGTTGCTGTTGGGCCAGAGCCCTGAAACCTCTTCATACTCGAGGGTGGCGGTGCTGTGAAGACCGGACCGAATCAATAACTCGCAATACGCGATTGCGGAGGAAGCTGGTTTCAAACTCCGTTAGCGCTCTCAGCACTTCCGACAGGGAGAGAGCCAGGGAAGCCTGCATTTCGTGCATCGATCGAGCAGGCGCGACGTGGAGCATAGAAGAGAGGACCCCAATTTTCCTCCGAACATCGCTCCTCCCTGATGACTGCAGATTGGCTGTAGGTACCGAACTGATTACGTACAGTGATAAAGCAGGTAGGGCCAACGAGCGGCACAGCTGCAGGCTGCCCGCTACCGGGTTATATTCCTTGGCCACGCCTCAAGAACTCATGCTGTGTGCAGCAGCGGCGCCTGATTATTCCAGAGTAAATAATTAAAAATATAGTCGGTCCCCTCTGTGCCGCTCGTCGCCGAATGAGCTACATGTAGGGGAATTGAGTTGAATTGAATAGCACGGAATTCCGAACATGGCTCTGTGGTGCTAAATCCAGCAAGTCTATTGACGTACCCCAGTCACCGCCAGTCACAGCTGTGGACTGCCACGCACAGATACTCCCGAGCTTGATGGTCTCCAGAGTACAGCAGTAATTTGATCAGAATTGGATTCCTTGATACATATGAGCCATGACATATCTTCACCCATATAACAACGTCATGCCCTTGGGAATAGTTTCATAGGTTTCAAAATCAAAATTTCAACCAATGGAGTATTCGATAAATATTCTATGTTCATATTTACCTCTAACGAGAACACGAGAATCTATTCCTCCCCATCAGTTGCATTGTATGCAACATAGTTAACCCACATCGCCTTCGCAATGGCGTCTCGACGGGCAGAGGCTCGGGCCCGTTCCTCTGCTGTAATTTGGATGCCGAGCTCCTCCGGCGCGATCTCTCGAGGTGAGACCGGGTCGGAAGTGAAGTTGTGGAGGCTGCTGCCAGAAGCTTCACGATGCGGTGAGTTGCCGCGGAGGTCGCGGGCCTCGTCTCCTGCATCATGAATGCGAATGAAGTTGTGGAGGGCTCCGACGGCCGGGATAAGCATGGCCTGCGTTGCGATCGGATACTCGGGCGCAGCATCGAAAATGGCAAATCGGCGCTTCGCTATGCCAAGGATCCGTTCGATGATGTTTCGAGCCTGTGAATGGCGTAGATTGAAGAGCTCCTCCGGAGTTTTTGGCCTTGAGATACTCCATTAGAGTGATAGAAGAATGAAAAGAAGAGGCTCACTTTTGCTGTACAGTTCCCCATTCTTTGAGATGATATCGGACACCACGATAAGGAGTGAGGAGTACATCACACAAGGGAAACCCGGCATCCGCGAGATAAAATTTGCCCTTTGGAACAGCAAAGTCGTGCTCGCGGGCGTACTCGAAAATCGCCGAGTCCGATGCACTGCCTTCCCACCCACTCAAAATGTAGACAAAAAGCATCGCAAAGTTGCATGCTGCGAGAACATTTTGCCCAATGAAGCCTTTCCTGTTACGGTAGGCCGCCATTTGGTTCACCAGAACCCAGGCATGGAAATGAGAGCCGTCGATGGCCCCACGGCAGTTGCGGAAATAGGGGTAGAGTTTGGGGTTGTCCTTAATTTCGGGCGGAGTTTCGTCGGCGGGAAGATGGACATGTTTCTTGTAAAATGGGCCAACAAGACGATGAAGAATTGAGTAGATGGATCTTCAATTGATTTAAGCTCCGAACGATGCGAGGATGAAAAGAAAAAGAAAAAAAAGCACATACTTGTGAATGGTGTCAGGACTCCTTTGGAAACGCTCCTGCAACATTCGGCTGTTGCAGCCTATACGGACCCAATGCAGGAAGGTTGCAAGCTTCTCCGCAGCTGATACATATTTTGTGTCCACCAGGCCGGAGTAAGCATGTAGCTCAAACAGGAGCCGAAGGAAGACATGCTTCGCCATTCCAAGCTGATCCCGGAGCCGATCAGGGTGTCCATTGAGAAGTTCCGAGAGCCAGCCGTGACCTGTGAGGATAGAGGTATGCATGGGGATTGGGTCCGGCGCGTTCAGACACAAGGATGCCATAAATGCCGCGACCGTACACGACAGCGCTGCGGCGAGTCTAATTTTGCGCTGCCGTTCCCGTTTCTGGCGTTTCTTGTCAAGGAGACGCGCAGAATACGTGTGTCGTGCTATAAGTCGCGTCATTTGGCCGCTGTTTGGTGCCATGGTGCTCAGACGATGCGGGAAATGGACAAGGGAGGCAGATTTGCATTTGTTTACACTACGTGACATTTGTGACAGGACGCGTAAACCGTGTGGGTGTCGGACCGAAGCGTAAGCGGAAGCGTGGCCGTTCCGTGGCACCCGATCAGGCCCTAAGCGATGAGTCTCATGGCCCAGCAATTCAAGACCTCAAGCTTCGAGTCTCAAGGCGCGTCAGATCTAAGACCTCGGTGGAACATTACGCAAGACTCGAGCTCTCAAGACCGTCAAGCCTAGAGGCTCAAGATGCGCCTCTTCTCCAAAGCCTCAAGATGCACTTCGACTAGTCAACTATCGTTGCGCAAACACTTCTGGGTACTCCTTCCTTGTTTACGCTCCAAGGTTATCCAACAGATGGCCACGCTGCAACAGTTGACAAGCGTATGTTGTCTGCCCTTCCATGGGTCTTCTCTTCTTGCGAATGTTGCGGTTTTCGTTGGGGCTAGTGAGTAGTACGGTCATGTCTGTAGATAGATGTGTTCAATGCAATGGTTTTCGAGCTCTTTTGTTTGGAATTTCGAGCAATCAGATGGAACAATGGAAGGTAAACGCCAATAATAGTCTGTTTGCGATGCAGCCATTCGAGCCATCTGATGGCTGTTTAGCGTTGCGCAAACTGATGGCTCGAATGGCTCGAATGGCTAAGAAAAAACAGTCAGTGTATCCTGTGTTCTGCTAGAAAGAGTGCCAATGAGGATGTTATCATGTGTGGAGCTTAAGAAATTGGCATAAATTGCATGAAACCTCCAGATTCAACAACATTAGCTATTTTGGGTCTGCGATCTGGCCATTATATTTGTAAGTGGGACTCAACACCCCTGAAATGAGCTGAACGAGCAGAAGGCAACTAAATCACTCTAAAAACATGGGCAAGTGTCAAAGCCATTCGAGCCATTAGCCATCAATTTGCGCAACGCCAAACAGCCATCAGATGGCTCGAATGGCTGCATCGCAAACTCTCTAATGACTTGCCAAACCCCGCTAATCTGCCCCAAATTTGCGAACTTTTTAATTTATTTTAAAGGTCCAAATCTTGCCAACGTTCCTAACCGAAGTAATTTGGCCGAATTGTACCACTTTCGGCAACAATCTGGCCTTATTTCCAAAGGAGGTCTTTCCTGACTGGCAGTATGATGACGTGTCCAACCGTGCGACGGCTCATTGAGCGCTTTACGTTGACACCAGGAATCTTTCCAACTCGAACGAGAAGGTTGAAGAACTATCCAGAAAGATGAGTAAGAACATTAATCAATTGGGTGTTCGGTGATTTTGGTCATGTGATCGTGTTCAACTTCAAGCATATTTTGCTTTGTCGTCACTCAGAAGTGGAATGGGTCCGGATTTCTGGTTGTAATCAGGTTCGTGGGCATGGAATGAGTGCTCAGGGAAACCCACACAAAATTTAACCACTGGCGAAATCAAGTCGTGCAATTTTCTGTGTCTCCATCGACAAGGCCGCATTGTCCCTTCTGTCTACGAAAGGTTGAAATCCTAAGTTTAGGAAACAGTGAGGAACCAGAAAACCACCAGTTTTCCCCAAGAATTTATTCGCTAGTTTTCAACATCCCGGTCATTTTTCAGGCAGAGAAACTCGAACCAGACTGTCCTACGCATACTCGTCATGGCACAAAGTGATGGACGGTGGTGGTTCTCAGGATTTAGGCCGCCGAATTACCCCAAATAAGTTATGAACCGAAAATATGAGCGAATAGAAGAGATTTGGGCATTTGGGTGTACTGAAAGACTTCCAAAAAAGGAAATTGTGGAAGATATAGCACATTTTTGCTCAGAGTGTGAAATCAACTTTTTTTAGCGCCACTCTGAGTAAAAAATTGTTTGGATAGGCTGAAAGTACTCGTTAAGTAGTGCAGAATACCATTTTGGATCATATCAATAGCTGGTGATTTGAGCTCACAATCGCCCTCACAAGATGGTCATTTTTGCCTTTTTTTCGCCCAAATTTAGCATTTTTTTGCTGAAAATGACCATCTTGTGAGGGCGATTGTGAGCTCAAATCACCAGCTATTGATATGATTCAAAATAGTATTCTGCACTACTTAACGAGTACTTTTTGACTATCCAAGCAGTTCTTACTCAGAGTGGTGCCAACAAAAGTTGGTTTTACACTCTGAGCAAAAATGTGTTATATCTACCACAATTTCCTTTTTTGGAAGTCTGTCAATACACCCAAATCTCTTCCATTCGCTCATATTTTCGGTCCATTTAATGTAGTTGCTGTAGTTCGTCGGTACGCTACCAAAAAAAAAAATCATAAAAAAAATCCCGGGACCTTCTACCGTCCCTTCTCGGCACGCTACTCGGAACACGCCGCCCCCCCTCTCCTCATAAATTCGAAAACTGTACCCACCAAACACACCCCCCATTTCCTCGCTCCCAATGCTCATTTTCTGTCTACCTACGTAGTTGTTTACAATGTTTGTGGATATTTTTGCGCGGGAAGGGTATTCTGAGTGTCGGGGCCGTCGGTCTCAAGGATGGCCGGCTTTGAATATAAACTCACCTCGCTCATAACTCGCTATTAGCGTTGACTGGATCAACCTTTTTCACATAATTATATTTCCCTCGCCATGTCAATCACAGTGAGTGTAATTGAGCAGCCAGATCGTAGAAATTCACAACCCCCGGACAGCAAAAGGAAATGAAGAAGATGGAAGCGAAATTTATTCGCAGGCTCGAAAAAGTATATCAGGAGCTCGACTCTATGAACGAGGACATGATGGCCTTTTTCCTCCCTCCCGATATATTGGCGCCGAAAACAAAGAAACAGGTAAAAGCTTCAAATCCAAAGCCTTCAAAGCGCTTGGCGACAGAAGCTTCAAGTTCGAAATCATCAAAGCCTTTGGCAACAAAGGATTCAAACGCTTCAAGTCCAGAGACCTCAAGGCCTTTGGGAAGGAAGGGTGCAGCGGGAGAGACAACGTCTGAGAAGACAAAGTCTGAGAAGACAAAGGCTAAGAAAGAACCGTATGAAACGTTCGTCGCTCACACTATTCAAACGGTCAAGAAGGTCTAATTATTTTGGATGCGTAGAATATTAAAGCACGCGCTTGAAATTCCGCCCATGTTCGATGCTTCAGCCATCAGAAAATTACGCAAACCGGAGCTTCAACATCTCTTGGAAAGGTTGGACGGGCCAATGAATGAACGCAACAACGAGGAACGAGCGGCGGCAATAATTTCAATTCTGGAGGGGAGAAGGGCCGAATTCAAGAAGCAAAACAAGACCGCCACAGGTACAGCAGTGGATCGATCCACGGCATCGGTTTCATTTACGCACTTTTGTGACGACAGACGTGGGAAAAACAACCGGTAAAATGAAATTGACCTCAAAAAACCCCAGTCCCGAAGAAGGTATGAATGCATAGGACACAATGATAACACCCTCAACCCAATTTCAAAGGCCAAAGCATCAGCTCCCGAGTCTTCTATCGTTAATGTGAAGTCGACAAAAAGAACGAAGTCCCCAAACCTTAAGGGTGGAGAGGAGCCCCTTGTTGAGCCTGCGGCAGATGGGGATGAATATGAGCCGGCCAACGCACAAACTTCTTCAGGTCAACAATCAGACCATTACAGGCCGGCCGGAACGGATGATAATGATGATGATTATGAGCCGGCCAACGTTTCAGGTCAACGATCAGACAAGTATAGCCCGCAGGCCGGAACGGATGAGAACAATGATGATAGTACTAGTATGGAGGAGGATGAGGATGATGTGTAGTCATTGTGGTTATGCAATCATTGGGAGCTTGGACCCTTCTATTAGGAAGTTTATTCGGAGCGTAGGAGGTTTCCTTGTGCGCTTCGTCACCCTCTTTATGTTTCTCTATCTGTCTGTCCGAAGCCCTTTCAAACTCTGCCATCTCCCCCACCTGGGCGATCATCCTCACAACCAGACCATGCAATCAGACCGAACCAGACGTGCAATTTCACCCGCATGGGCCAGTCTGAGGCCCTGTTTGGGTTGCACCGCCACCTCGCCTCAGTGTTTTGAACGCACGCAGTCCCCACGGCGGTCCAACAACGTTCCAAGCTATGGATTTCCTCCAGAACAAATCACCTGCATCGCTGGGTGCTATGATCGTCCACTCGGAAAATGGCCGAGCGTTGAGAGCCAACCTTGATCTCCCTCAATCCTGGAGAAAGCTCAAAACCGCCCAGGCGGCCGGTGAGGGAAATGGATGTTCTTTAGAACGCATTTGAGGCGCTGTTAGCGGCCCTGGAAAAGGATTATGACGTCAATTCATCGCTCCCTTGAAATTGTCCCTTCGTACATATTGGTAACTTACAAAACATGTCTTGTGATTTCGCTGCAAAGTGGCCTCACATGCGAATTGTCGGCATCTGAAGAATTGCAAATCTCAATAGAATCAAGCAGTCCATGGGGAGGCACAAGCCAGTAATTTCCGTGGAGTAGCACGGGCAAAGGCGAAATGCTAATATTTCGAAATGAATATATATAAACTGGATCCTGGTTCTTTCGATCATCTGTGCGTACGCTTTGACCTCTTGATGAAACCGTGTCCATTGAGCTTCGCGGATAAGTGGTTCCATCCTCGGCCCCGACCACCAGCCGTCAGTGTATAAAAGAACCCTTAGGCAACAGTAATCTGCTGCAAGCCTCGCCGAAGGGGATCAGATCTCAATGGCGTCCATATTCAAATTTCTTTTCCGTCCCCCGTATATTCGGCCTGACGTTTTAAAACTTGGCAACAGTGGAGATCTTTTAGCATGTGGTGGAATAGATGGTCATCTGAACGTCTTCTCCCTTGTGCGTGGCATACATCTGATGACCATGGTATTCCCGGCCCCAATTTCGGCCTTGACGTGGGAACCAACAACTTTCGTTGATATGAGGGACGGAAGCCTCAATAGTATATCGATTGCTGTGGGAGAAGGTGCACAGGATACTTCCTGAAACCGGCGTTCCTAAGCGGGACCGTGGCGTATAATTCTGCCTACCTACCTACCTACCTACCTACCTACCCAGCGGCAGGTATATTACTCGAAAATCCTCCAGTTATTCAGTAGGTTCGGATGACGGCAGGGCGAGTACTACAGGTAAATTATGTCTGCAAGATGCCAACGGAGCATACATTCATTCCAGGGGGGGTGAGCATACAAGACGCTCAGCAACTGTGGACTGGCCGGCCATGAATGGGCCGGACCACCGGTTAAAACCCGTAGGAACTGACCCCCAGCAGGATAGCCAGCATGCGGGAGAGGTTCTCCCCTCCCAGGTATAAATCCCCGGTGTCCACCAGTGCACAAGAGGCTTGTCGTAGATCTTCTGCAAGTCATTGTCGTCGCCGTATCGCACCTGCAGGAGTCGAATTATGGTGTTGAGTTGCATCATGTCACCCCTGTTCTCGTTGACCTCCACGAGCTTCGCCCACACTCGGTGAGCAGGCGGATCAGTCGGTATTTAAGGCCGAGCTTTGCATTCCGGACATCAGTGCTATTGAATCGATTGTATTTCATTGGACTGGGTTAAATTTTCTGTAGCTCGCCGAGAAGATTCGTGGTACACAGACGTATTATTTCACCGCCTGTGAAAAATTGTGGAATTTGTGTGGAGTTCAGAATCGTTTGCACAACATTGGTATTGTTGCCGTTTTGGGTCAGCCAGAACCGTTCGTCGCGAGAGATGTTCTGGGTTAAATTTTCTGTGATTCGTGGAGAAGCTTCGTGGGACACCCATGTATTGTTTTACCGCCTGTGAAAAATCGTGGAATTTGTGTGGCGTTCAGAATTGTTTGCACAACATTGATATTGTTGCCGTTTTGAGTCAGCCAAAACTGTTCGTCGCGTTCCCAGAGATTTTCTGGGTGAAGTTTTCTGTGAGTCGTCGAGAAGCGTCGTGGGATACCCACGTATTATTTCAGAGCCTGTGAAATTTGTGGAATTTGTGTGGCGTTCAGAATCGTTCGCACAACAGCCATTGTCTGAAAACGCTCCACGCGGTCACTTTTCTTCATTAAATTGAATCATGACCATTGAATCATGACAAGATCGGGAGGGACCACATGAGGCGGACAAAGCCTACCGGTTTTATGGTCCCAGTGGCAAGATAAATGGGGAGGCCATCCTGGCGAAATTTCAACTATAAAAATTACGATGAGAAGGCTGTTGCTTGATCGTCGCGTAATTTCACCTACCGATGATATTTCTGTGTCCATCACATTCATTTTAATTGGCTCAATATTTGGATCCTTCATGGTTCTCATCTTGCTTCCCCTCTTCTTCTTCTCAACGAGGGAGACCCGCAAGCGCCCGGTGTTCTATCTCAGTATAGCCTCTTTGATTCTCGGAATTATTGAAGGATTTATGCTTGCCCATCTTTATCAGAAATCTAAGAGCGCGATAGCGCGATACTATGGACATGCAAGTAATATAGTGAAAGAAACAAAGCCAATACATACCCCTCAGTCGTCGTAAGTGACAAGACTGAGGGACATTAGGCACAATAGGGCGCGATTATATAGAGACAAGGCCTGGACCGGAGGCCGGTGGTCGTTTCTACCCTTCACTTTCTGACACCCCACTCGACCCTGGCTGTAGTCCCATGGCCCGGCAGAATTTTGAATGCTTCTCGTGGGGAAGGGCCTTGGTGAAGATGTCTGCAACCATTTCGTCCGTGGGATACCACAGAACAATGGCCTCTCCGGTAGCAACAAGGCCGTCACGAACGTTGTGGTACTTTCGTTGAATGTGTTTTGTGTGCGCACGGAATTGAGGATCCTTCGTGAGGATAATGGCCGCGCGATTGTCGCACATGAGTTCCGTAGCCTCTTTTTGAGGTTGTCCGATTTCCTCAAAAAAGGAACGCAACCAGGCTAGGTGCTGTCCAGCATTGGCTAGACCAATGTACTCGCTCTCCGTTGACGATAGTGCGACCATCGATTGGCGGCGACTGGACCAGGAGATTGCCCCGTGGTTGGAGATAAAGACGTACCCCGAGGTAGACCGGGATGTATCGGAATCTCCGCCCCAGTCAGCGTCGGTGTATCCGTGGAAGTTCATATCCATGTCGATGGCCGACCCATCGTATATAAGAGCCCAATCACGCGTGCCTTTTAGGTATTGTATGACACATTTCAGGAGATCCCAATGGCTACGCTTGGGATTTGCGCTGTATCGGCCGACTACACCCGTAACATAGGCAAGATCAGGTCGAGTCCTGAGCATTGCCCACATTAGCATGCCGACAACACTTTGGTAGGACAGAACTGGTCCTCCAGCACGAAGAGCCATGTGGGTAAGAGTAGTGTTGTCCTGTGGGTCGTCTGCGCTGACTGCAGCATTGGTGGCCATCGGGGTGAAAACTGCATTGCAGTCACTCATCCCACAACGGTTGAGAACAGAGTCGATATGGTGGCGCTGGGACAGTGCGATCGTTCTCCGTTTGCGATCACGTCGAATGTCCAGGCCAAGGATGAGGCTTGCGGGGCCGAGGTCACGCATTTTATAGGCGTGGCGCAGCTTGTCCTTTATGCTGTTCATAAAGTCACGAGTGGTGCCCGCTAGCAGCAGATCACCCACATAGACAACTAGAAAGCGCAGTTTTTTGCCTTCCTTATAGACGTAGAGGCAGGTCTCGGAGGAGAGACGAGTGAATCCGAGCTCTCGAAGTTTTTTGTCGAGCGTATGGTTCCACGTACGACCTGCCTGTTTGAGGCCATAGAGAGACCGCTTGAGCCGCCAGCAATGTCCAGGCGCAATGCCAACACATTCAGGAGGCATCATATACAGCTCCTCCTCAAGTTCACCATTGAGGTATGCCGTTGAAACGTCGAGCTGGTCGAGTTCGAGGTCGTACTTAGCGGCAAGAGCACAGATGATGCGAATGGACTCCAGGTTTGCTACGGGTGCAAAAACCTCTTGATAGTCAACACCAGCACGTTGTGTGAATCCGCGCGCCGTTCAAATACCCGTGTGACTGAACTTACCTCTAGAAGGTTGTGCAACGTACGGATGGGGTCGCCTCATTCGTAGCCAAGTACGGCCTGACGACAGAGGCTGTCAAGCACATACTGCATGAGCAGCACATGTCTGATGAGGAGTCGGGACCAGAAGATGCTGACAAAACCAGTCAGGCGGTGTGGAGGACTAAGATGATATACGAGACCGGCTATACGGGTAATTCTGACGATGTACTGAACAAGATCGAATTTGTGGAGGTCGTGAGTACCCCGTGGCGCTCGGAAGAGGTGAGCTCCCAGCACTCTATCGAGTCAGCGAATGACTCAGTGTGCTCTCAGATGTTGCAGGCTTTACACGAACTGTCCGAGATGGCGTTGAAGCTCCCCATTCGCAACAAGAAGAAGATTCACTATGTGCGTGTCCGCACCGGCCGAGTGTCGGCCCGCATCCCCAACGAAGCGCCGTTCAACTTCGGGATCAACCAGCTGTGGCTCGACGCCAACAAAAATCATCCGAATCATTATCATCCTCTCAGCGACTGGGGAACGTATCCGGATCCCGAGGGTTTCGGAACAAACAAGCGTAGCACGGAAGAGACTGTTCTCGAGCACGTCGGAGGCAACTTGGATTTGGAGGAGCAGATTACATAGTTATGTTTGTCAGAAAATTACTGTGTCTATCTTGATCTATCCAGAGTCATGAAATTTCTTGGTCCACCACCGAGCCCGATTCCATGGAGTGAAGTTGGATACTGCCAAAGATATTATTCAGTCCCCCTATATCAATGTAGTAAATGACGTTGAATTTACCCGGTCCATCGTGGTTGTTATCCACATTGGGGGGTCGGCGTGTTCAAGTGTGCCCCGAGAAATTGAACAGCTGCCAGCGGAATAATGAGGGGCAGGGAGTGAGCGTCAGTCGGATCTTCAAACTCGTTGTACTCCCAAGTGTTTACATCTAGCTCCGGACTGGTGGGAAGGAGTCAGACAAAACCGGATATGATTTGCGAGACACACAATTCGTTCCACACATATCCCGCATTCCCGCCATCCAGAGGAGAGTCTTCCGACTCTTTCATCCACGCAACCATGATCAAGGGTGTCTCCTCAGCACTTGGAATTTCGGGCTGCCGGTGCAACAATATTGCACGTACTTCCCCTGCACATGTCCGACCATCTCCAAACCTGACCTGAATGAGAGAGGAGCCCGCCGTATTCCGGCGGGAACGATCGGTAGGCGTAATTCTCCGGGCGTCAAGTAATGCACTCTCGTGGATATCAGCAAATGAAAGAAGTGGAGGTAGTGTGTCCGAGTTGTCTGGGCCAACTTGGGGGTGGTCTGGATTCCGATTATAGTAGCTATAAAATGCACCGAGCATGGTTTTATCGTCTATTTTTTTCCTCTTCGTCACGAGTTCGCCAAGTTGGACACGGGATTGTCTTCGCTCTAATAGAATAGCATCACAGATATTCTGTTGAGAGGTATTTCCAACTCACCACTGCGTAAATGCATCCTGTACGGTTCCCAATGCTTCCACGTTAGTATCTTGCCCCACAAGGATTTTGATGAATTCGGATTCCAGTTCTGTTGAGCCGGCTGATTTGACGGACAAACGAAGTAGCTGACAAGCTGGTGAGTTATTTGGTGTGTGCTATTAGCTAGTAGACAATGTGCATACCGCGGAATCAACTGCTCCTTTGCGATGAAACTCTCTCATCATCGATACTTCAAGTTGGCCGCCACCCCAGTTGTTGCTATTGAGATTTTTGAGGATTTTGTTCAATCGTTCGGTTAAAAATGCCCAGAAATTATATACTGGGCCGTAATCAGTCAGTTTATCGGGAACATGAACAGCCCAGTGATGGTTGGGCAGTATCTGTGACTCCCCATAAATCTAGCACAATATGTCAGAGGCACACTGAAATCAGTGTTAGAGCACATACCGCTCGAAAGTCAAGCAGATAGGCCATCACCACACAATGTGCCGAGGTTTTGCACCAAAACAGTATTTTGGCCACTGTGCAATCATTTCAAGCCGGATTTTGACGGGGTCGTGCTGGGAGGATAGCCAGCAAAATTCCAGTTCAGACTGTCTCTTCAGATTTATTTTGACGGCCCTGGTGCTTTTGAAAAGGAGCTCAGGGCTCTCCATGCCAATCCAAACAAATGCAGGCCATCACCACACAATGTGCCGAGGTTTTGCACCAAAACAGTGTTTTGGCCACTGTGCAATCATTTCGAGCCGGATTTTGACGGGGTTGTGCTGGGAGGATAGCCAGCAAAATTCCAGTTCAGACTATCTATTCAGATTTTTTTTGACGGCCCAGCACGACCCCGTCAAAATCCGGCTTGAAATGATTGCACAGTGGCCAAAATACTGTTTTGGTGCAAAACCTCGGCACATTGTGTGGTGATGGCCTGCATTTGTTTGGATTGGCATGGAGAGCCCTGAGCTCCTTTTCAAAAGCACCAGGGCCGTCAAAATAAATCTGAAGAGACAGTCTGAACTGGAATTTTGCTGGCTATCCTCCCAGCATGACCCCGTCAAAATCCGGCTTGAAATGATTGCACAGTGGCCAAAATACTGTTTTGGTGCAAAACCTCGGCACATTGTGTGGTGATGGCCTGCATTTGTTTGGATTGGCATGGAGAGCCCTGAGCTTCTTTTCAAAAGCACCAGACATGCATAACGAGTGCCGGTGGTGTACGGTACACGCGGCATGTGCCTCAATCAAAACAGGTTTATCCGTTGTCGAGCTGAGGGTTCGACTAAACCTCGGCGCAGGCTTGGGTCGAGAAGCCATCAAAATGCAGTGTTTCTGATCCCCACGACGGATTTGCCCATATCTCAATGAGCTCTGCACAGATTGAGATGAGACATAGCTAGATAATTTAGGGTAATTCGCGCGCAATTACATAATGATATAAAAGTTTCGAAAATATTTTATAGTCGGTGAGATGGGTAGGGGTGATTTTGGGGTCAATTCAGTCGTGTACGTGGCTGAGCAGACGTGACAAGGAAAATGCGGAAATATTATGTAATGCCATCATTAACCGTTAGTTAACCCTTAGGACAAGCAAGAGTTGAAGCTAAGGGTTAAAGTTAACCCCAAGTTAACCCTTAAGCCAAGTTAACATTTAAGGGTTAATGCCAACACTGTTCCTGGCCGCGGGGGAAGGCATAAACTTGAACACCATTGCCCCCCTGTTTCCGTAGTCAAGTTGCTGCGGCACTTTACGGCAAGGTTACCGCTGCAGCACAGTTTCAGCCCATGTTCTCTCTGTGAGTTCGAGTACAGCTTCTATCCGATGAATTGCCATCGTCCACACTCCTGGGCGCCTGGGGAAAGCACATACACCATTGCGCACGCGACATAACCGCGACCTCTTCTATCCAGTTGCGTGATGGGGTAATGTGCGTTGGCCGGGTTGAATCTTGAATCTTGAGGCCAATGCACTGAATTACGATAATCCTTGGCCAGAAAGTTCCCATGCCGAGGTTGGTCGGTTGTTCTTCCTTGTTTGCGGTTGTTTCTTGGCTGTTCAACTTGACACTGAGCAAGTTCTCACGTCTGGCCCGTCCTCGACGGTTCCCTCCCATTCATGAATCTAAGTTTAAATGAGGAGGTAATTGTTTAAACCATCCCGACATCAATAAAAGCAAGAAATCGAGTGTGTTATAAGACTGCTTGAACAGAAAAGGGATTGCAGCATACCATGCACTCCAGCATTGGTTCCCTGGTATTCAAAAGTTTGAGGCACAGATCACCAGTAATCAAAATCAACGGAGCCCACCGCGCACTCTGTCTCTTTGACTATCTCCAAATTCGGTGAAACCCCTTCAATTCACTGCTAAAAACGAATTAAAAGCATTCTTCTAATAAATAGTTGAATAGTTACGGTAGCTAGTTGAATAACTACGGCGAAGTCAAATAAGCAGTAGATATATATAAGTACCATAATGGAACATATAAACCGAAGCGTAAGTTGTAAGACAATCAATAGCATTTGACATTGTTTTCCGACTGAATACCTGTCATCTAATCAGACTCGGCACACCAACAAAGTTGATGCACATAAAATCCTGGGGGAACACAAGGTAAGTCAAATGAATGGGGAGGTCTACTTTTTATCTTGCAAAATACACAGAGGAATGTGCCTCTGCTAATTAGCTCTTCCTCCACATTTTTGTCGCAAACAGTGGCGACCGGAAAGGCAGAAATTTGAGAATAATATATTGGATCCAAACTTTTTTATCTTCTAAGATCTGCCAGCAAAATAAGCCGCATAGCGAAAACGACACATAAGAAGGGCAAATTCAAACTCCGAAGATTATGTAACAAGCTTCTACTCCCATCGGAACCCCCCGCTTAATAACAGACTTCAACAAATCGAGGAACGAGATCAAAATTGTTTGAAGTGTCTGTCTACGAGAGACTAGTGACAGCCGTGCATTGGGCCTCATCCGCTCTCGACTCTCGACACACCTCATCACCAAATATGATGTGTATAAGACGTCGAAAGCGTTGTGGGATGCGTTGATGTTTGACTTCTCCACAACAAACAAGACAGAACTGGCCTTCGCTGCCCTCAAATCCCTTCACGAGCGGAGGGCGCAAGTGGTCCCATGCCAGGGGCAGAAGATGAGTGGGGGTTTCTTTCGCAGCACAACAAGCGACCGGCCCGAGTCCGTAACACTCAAAATGTCCTACTACCAACTTACTACTAGTCACTAGTGGGGTTGGGCACTTGCTGATCTATATAAAACTAAAAAATTTCGACTGTCTTAATTTTTAGTTTTATTCGAGTCTGACATTGGGTGACCCGATTATAATATTGAGGTGCATTTTCAAAGACTTCAATTCCATTTTCGAGTGTTTTGGGTGGTTTGGACGAGGAAAAGGCAGCACTTGATGGATTTAAGCTTTGCAGGCATCAAACCATCGGATTGAAGGCAGGGCACACAAAAATGGCCATGTATACATTGTCTGGATGATTCACCAGCGAATATTTGCCGGGCAGCAGCTTGGATAGGACGCCGAGACGTGCATGACAACAAATTCCGCTGTATAAGCACATTTTGGGCCGTTTCTCAAATCCGAGTCGCCCAGGTGATAGCCAGCGCAATTTCAAGCAAAACTGTCTCTTGGGATTTGTTTCCTTTGCCTTCCTCATTGCAGCCGGAGCTGTGAAACGATAAGTTGTCAACCAAACAGTTGAAATGTCAAACTCGGCGTGTTAACGTCGCTCGAGGTGCTAGACACCTCGTTCCAAAACGAGTTCGGGGCGGCAAGTCTATTCCGTGGGTCACCGCTGGGCGTGGCACGCTCGCTGGAGCGGTCCGAAGCGCGGGCGGCAAGGATTTACTGCTGGGAACGTCACGTTCGTCACAATCCTCGAGGCTGGGTCTGTTTTCCATTTTCTACCTCTTCGCGATTCGTTCATTCACACATTTCAGGCATATGGTCCCGTTCGATCAACCCGAGGCGGCATTGGTAATTATTGATATTCTTCTTTGTTAATTGAGATACTGATGCTCTGATTCAGGACATGTTCAGCAGATGGATCTCCAACACCCCTCTATCGCTCCAGTAGACTTTTGAGATTGGTAACCGTTTTCTATAATAAAGGAACTTGTATTGTATTTCATTGACATTCACGATATTGTAGAAGATCGTAAGGAGCTTCATCTGCAATAGTCCGATGTAATAGGCTGAAGAATGCCAGGAAGGAACAAGCGATCGCATAAATTCCGGCTGAATCACCTATTGACAATTTGACCGTCGGCGGCTGGGTGTAAACAAGTGCAAACCTTTACACTTGTTTGGCATCAGCATCTTGCCAACACTTTTGTCAAGGGTTTTGTCGGGTGGTTCATCAGGAAAAAGTCCTGTGCTCATAGTTGGCCGGTTAATTATGTAGTACTTTGTAGGTGTTGTAGTTGGGGTAGCTTGGCCGACGTATATATAGTGCCTGTAGTCAATATAGCTCTCTGCAGAACTATATCTGACTACATAGCACGGTGCGGAAAGTACATAGTGCTATGTGGTTCCCCACGGCGTCTATGTATGGCTATGACGAGCGCTAGCATGAGAAGCCGGCCCTAAACAAGGACGATGGAGACTCCGTCGAGAGCTTACTCATCTCGACGGAGTCTCCATCGTCCTCGAAGCCCTTGGCAAATAAATGCAACTAAACGTCATCCTCAAGAGGGCAGTGTTGGCCCTAAGGTCTAAGGCCTTAGGAGTAACCTAAGGCCTAAGGCCTTAATTAAGGCCTTAGTCCAGGCCTTAGATCAGAGCCCCGAAATTCAATGTTTCATTTAAGGCCTTAGGTGCTCAGAGCATGTGATTGGTATGTGACCCAAAACGTGACCGCGCACAAATTTTCTTCTCCCGTCGCCGAATATGACCGGCAGTGACAAGGGCCCAATGTGGGCTTACTTCCACGAGCTTCCCAGTGTCAATCAAAAGCATCTGCGTGCTTGCTGCCGTGCCTGTGTCAAGCATACCCTCAAGAACCCTCCTGCCGCATGGAACGAGGCTCATCCGCCTATCGACCCTACCCCAGAGGAAAGAGCGGATCGACTTAAGCGTGGTACGTACTTCTCTGGGTTTGTATCCTCGTATACCGTAATTCACCCCGGTGTCCCCCAGCCTATCAATATGTCGGTGACGTAAATGGTGTCGCTTCCTCGATGGCTGCCCATATCCTAGGCTACAAGGGCCATGCTGCGTGCCCCAATGCGTCTGAGCAGGCCGTGGCCGACGCTAAACTGGTGCAGGAGAAAGCCCGTCTCAAAAAGCAGGCTGACAAGGACGGCGAATCCACGCCTTCGGCTTCTACAAGTGGAAAGCGTTCCCGCGGTGAGCCCGGAACTGCGGCAGCCACAGAGCCGATCCGTCCACAAAAGAAGCAGCGGAACGGCACGTTTGTCGTCATCTCGGCCAAAGACTCGGAGTACGAGCCCGGGGAGGAGGCTGCAATTCGGAAGCAGGCCGCCCGAGCCATTATTTCCACCGGCTCCGCCTTCGCGCTATTTGAAGATCCTGAAGTCCGAAAGATGCTCGACATGATTCGGCCTGGGACTTCTGCGATTCTCCCCTCCAGAAAGGCAACTAGCGGGAGCCTGCTCGATCAATGTGCGACCGACGTCGAGCAGCGTCTTCACGAAGTGTTCGATAAGCGCGAGATTGGTGTGACGTACGTCAATCAGCTCTCAAGCTCGGCCAAGCGTAATTTTTTACTTGCAGGGACGACGGCTGGAAGGGACAAAATCGGGAGTCCATTAATGGAGTTTGCGGCAACGTGGACTTCAAATCCTACCCCCTCCAGCTCATCCACGCTACAGCGCTTGCGAAGGATGGGCCCGAGCAGTGTAAACAGTTCGCCGACATCATCGATGCCATCGAAAAGAAGTACAATTGTAAAGTCATATATTTCATCACAGATGCCGACGGCGGAAGCCTGAAGGGGCGCAAGCTACTCCTGGTAGAGCGCCCCTATTTGTTTTTACTGTCGTGCATGGCCCACCAGGTAAGCCTCGAGATCTCGTAAGTGCCGTGTTTAATCTTTGAGGTAGTTTCAGCTCGTCCTGGGTCATTATTTCAAGTCTTGGGACTACGCTCAACATATCGCCGAGCAGGCGACTGCAATTATCATTTGGATCAACAATCACAGCAAAGTTCGTGTCATCTTCGACGACGCGCAGAAGGAACTCGGGAGAAAAACGGCTCTGGCATATCTTACAGCTTGCATAACACGGTGAGAGACTTGTTACATGATATCCCACACGCTTACCCCTTTGACAGCTGGACGACTCATTTCACAGCTTTTGCTCGGCTGTTTGAGTTGAAAGCTCCGATCACGAAAGCGGTCGCTTGGAAGCAGGCGGACATCGTGAAGGCCCAGGTCGGCGCAGCCAAATCGACTGAGAAGACACGCCTCGAAAACAACGCAAACCTTCACTGTGATATCATCAACACCTCGACATTCTGGTCGGGCCTCGAGCAGGTCCTGGGCGACATCGAGGTGATATGTTACGCAACCAATCTCGCCCAGAAGGACTTGACACGCGCTGATCAGGCTCTTTTGGGCCTGGTTGGAATCTATCTCCGCTTTTCCGAACATCCGGAGCCGGCGGGTGAAGGCTGAAATGGTAAAGCGAATTGAGAAGCGGTGGAGCACCTATGACCAGCAGTTCTTTTTGCTATCGCTGGTTCTTAATCCTTGGGAGCAGCTTTCGTGTTTCAGTAACGGCGCCAATTTTGACCATTTTAGGCTCATTGAAATGGCGACTCAAGTTCGATTCCTTTTCCTTTCCTTGGTTGTATGTGACGTTTTTTCAGATGTATCGGCGGCTCGCGTTGCGTCCGAAGTCCGGCGCCACCCCAGAGGCTGAGAAAGCGATCGGCAAGGCGATGGGAAATTATCTCGCCGGCGGTGGCTGTTTCCAAGCATGGAACGACCATATTCGGGAAGGGAATATACTCACAGTGGACGAGGTTCGTTCTCTCTGTCCATGGTGATCTGAGTTAACCGTATTCATTCAGGAGCGCGATCCGGTCGCATTTTGGAATGGGTACCTCAAGACCGATGCACGAGACCTAGCTCTCATGAGCATCACACTATTCAATGTTGTTGTTAATCAAGCTGGCGTGGAGCGGGTTTTTTCGTTCCTGAAGAATACCACAAAAGATCATTGTAATCGGCTCGGACTCGACAAGATGGAAAAAATATTGAAGGTGGGTATCTATTGAGCTCGAGTGTGAATTTTATACTGAATCGGGATCAGGTTCATTCTCACATTCGTTCTGAGCAACGCGAAGCCGGCGTTCTCAAGAACCGAAAGGCTCGGCAGAACCACAAGAATGTGTCGAAATTACTTGACATCGCGCGCTACGGGAACTTGCTTCAGGATCAAGCGGACGAAGATCAGTCTGAGCGCGGACGAGCTCTTGTCAGCTCGCCCGAAGGCTGGCGTTTGGAAATGGCCCGCTGGATTTCAGCTGCCCGGGAAGCCGCCGCGGAGGAAGAAGAAGCGCCGGCTGTGGTTCCGGCTGACGTCTTGGAGGAGGACACAATTCCTCTCAGTCGACTACGTCGCCCGCGCAAATGGCAGCCAATGACTTTGGAGAGGCTGTTCGGGACGGGTGTGAAGCCATCTCTTCGCACTCGTATCTCACGCCGTATGCAAGAGGAGGAGGAGACTTACATGCTTGTTATGGCCGAGCTGGATGCTGATGACGATGACCCTGATGCTGGAGCAATCGAAATTGACGATGACGAGGTGTACAGGGAGTAATTGACTGTAAAACTCAATTAACATAACTTTTTGCGGCACGAAATGCAGTTTCCTTTTTGGGATCTAAGGTCTGGGTAAGCCCTCGAATGAGCCTAAGGCCTAAGGCCTGAAATGAGCTTAAGGCCTTAGAAATCCGGGAGGCTCTCATTTAAGGCCTTAGGGCCATCACTGCAAGAGGGAAGAGACAAAGAGAATTATGATATTTTCTGTCGAGTGAAGGTATCTACATGTACATAGGGATTGACGTAGAACATTTTCGCTTCTTCTAGAACATTAGATGAAGTCCATTTCCGGTCAATGGTGTTACCGCACTTCGCCATTAAATGGCAAGCACGTACAATGTGCTCTACAGAAATGACCGCGGAGTTACGGATATGATTTCGGGTGGACCGGTGCGTGGTGAACATGCCGGAGACAGGGTCAGGTTTGTTGAGAGGGGTGAACCACTCTATGTATGCGAGCGGGTGCGAGTAGGTGCCGAATTGAGGTGGAAGCTTGAAGATGACTCGAATTTGTGCGGGATGAAGACCTGGTAACAATCAGTTCACGAGGAATAGACTGCGCCAGAGCAAATCTTACCGGTCATCCCAGATGAAGGGACATAGTGGGAAGGGTCTTCAATAACTAGCGCGGTGTCAAAGACAGCAGGCTTGGCAGCGGAGCGGTTTTTAGCGGGAATAGAAGGAATGGCGCGGATACGGCTAGACCGCGGTTGGTCGCTGAGGTAACGATTTCGGGGCAAGAGAAGGGAGATCTGGGTGAAGATATCAAAGCGGTCATAGATTCCGGGTGCGGGTGAAGACTTGAAGTGGAGTTTGAGGAAGTTGGCCAGAGCTGGGATAATGTTCTGGGCGCCATGAGCAGTCTGTAGATACACCACAGTCACATTTTCGATAGCGGGGGATTTTGCAATTTTGTATGCGGTAGCTGGGAGTTTGGTAGGAGGTAGGCGGACGATGACTTCGGGCTTGCCAGAAGGGCGACCCGTGTCGTCTTCGGAATCAGAGGAGTCAGCATCAGACTCGTCCGATGCTGAATTCTGCTGGTCATGGAACCACCGAAGGTATGCGGAGCGGAGCGCGATAGCTTCTTGGCGCTGCAGCCACAGCGCCATTTGCTCCGTATAATCGCGACGATTGCTTGCGCGGTACGCCTTCTTGGCAAAGTCGATGTGCAGTCGCTCCGGCGACTCGGTATTGTATCCATCAGCGCTGCCGAGACGACGGATCCCATCCACGTAGTGTTGTAACGAGTGAAATTTGGGTATATTGAAATGCTTCCGGATTTTCAGATCCACGAAGACTTGTTTGTGGGCGTGAAAGGTATCGAGGGCAGCCTGCATTGCGTCAAGCGTCCGGGCGGTGTGGGATTGAAGTTGAGCGTAATAAATAAAATCGATCAACGACTTCACGACAGTGAGAACTTTCGCGCTAACGGCACCTGCCAGCACGCCGAGGAAGACACGCTGCATCTCTTTATGCTCTCTGCCCGTCCACTGCGAAACGGTGGAGATCCCCTTCTTGAAGTGCCGCAACCCCGCAAATGCATTCATAGCTTTAAAGCGTCTGTCGAGCTCCTCTGCCCCCACAATTCTGGTGCACCAACTGACGAGATGGTCCTTGAAGACACCCTTGTGTAATTGGTGCAGGAGGTCGGGCGTGAAGGAGGCGAAGATGTCGGTGTGGGGAAGAGCTGCCCAGAAGGGCTTATACACCGCGCGCAGCCCGTCCTCCTCGAAGGCAGGTGTATCCCGCCTATTCCTATGATCGTCCAATGTGGCTAATGTCGAGGCTTCATTGCGCAACAGACAATGAAGTATATTATCTCCTCGGTTGAGGCGACCGACTAGACAACGTGGGCAGCGGTTTTCTTTGCAGCACGCAACCAGGCATTGCTCAGGAAAATCGGCGACATAGGTGGCGAGAATGGGGAAGACGCGGCGGACGAATCCATCTGCACACACCATGTCCACGCCCTCCTTGCCGGCTGCAATCAGGGGCTCGAGAAGGAGGGACATGCAGTGGTGGAATAGACGATAGCCGGCGAGGGATCGAGTGTCGTCGGTGAAGCAAGTGAGCTTCGACACCGGTAAGTACCCAATCAAGACCGTTGCGTGAGCAGACGGCTGACGGCAGATGTCCTTAGATATATTTCCTATCGTCAGATACACCGGCCACGCTGTTTTGTCGCCCGAGAACTGCGATAATTTTGTTTTGTCTGATGACAGGATTATTCCGCTGATACAAGCGCCAGGAGGTAACATTTCCTAGTTCGCGATTAGATTCATATTCACGCGCTTGAATACAGTCAATCCTTACTTGGAGCTTCCACCACCACTCTGCCGTCCACATTTCATCGAAAATACGGCTCTCCTCGCGGCCGTCTTTCGCCCCATAGACGCGTTCAGGTGCGTACGCCATGTGCTCACGGAAAGCAGGGTTACTAATCAACTCCTTTATACACTCGACAGGGTTGCGCATCCACAACTCCAGGTCCTCGGACATCAACTCATCGTTCTCGTCGACCCGGTTTCCCGCAGCTGTCACCATCTTGCACGTCCAGTCCGGTCCCGTAGGAAGCTGATCCACCTTCTTGAGGAAGGCTCGGTTGTTGTGGAAAGACAGGTTGGCCTTTTTATTCTGGCTCATGGCGGTGAGTGCAGGTATCATTAAACTGACAGCTTTCACTCACAATTGGCAGTGCGAGATATTCGTCTGTCCCCGTCTGGGTCACATTCTTCGTCAGCCACCGAGCCAGATCCCACTCCTCCTCGTCGCGGAAAGGCAAGAAAGGCGAGAACTCTCTGGTACCGCACTCCTGCTCTTGGCGTGTGTGCATCCGATGAAACAATGTGTCCCCAGCCTTCAACAACGTCTCGTTAGGTTTCAACGGTCTTCCCGGCAGAGAACGCCCAAGTTCCTCGTCCTCGAAGGGCTCAATAAACCGGCTATAGTTCTGTGGGTCGCCATCGTCTGGCACTTCCTCGACTGTGGCTCGCCGCGAACGCGGAATCGGCTCCGGCGGTGGGGTTTCCTCGTGGACAGGATAAGTAAAATCGTCCGCCACACCCATGGGGTCATCGTCGTCTTCATTCGAAGGCACCGGGGATGGTGTGCGAGGAATCGCATCCTCGGGAGGTTCAGCCTCGTCATGGTCTACAGTGAAGGTCTCCCTAGCAAGGCTATCCTGCCATTTTCTGCGGCACGCTGGAGACTTAGATACATGATGGTTGACGCCGCCAGCAGTTTTCAGCTTTTTTGAGCAGTACGGGCAGCGGAGCTGGGGCATTGTAACTGGGGGGGATCACGGTGTGTAATTTCTGTTTCGGATTTGACCCCCAAAATTCCAATAACATGTGTTTCAGCGCCGCCGCATCCTGACGAATCTTGGCGGCACCGCCGACTCGGACTCCCGTGACTCCAGGTTTGTTGACCAACAACACGTCTTTTCTCTCTCCAACCACCACCACACAGACGCGTTGTTGTTCAACAACCCAGGAGTATAAAAGCAGATGGCCACAAAGTTGAGATTCACCACCTGCCCTACTTTACAGTCGCACTAAAGCTACCCGCTTCCCAGACCGGCAAACCTATATCATCACAATGACCCAGCAATCTCTTCGTAAATCGATCTCTACCTACGCCTCTGTGACGGCCCATGGGCACTCCACGGCCACCAACGTCACTGCACGCTCCTCAGCCACCAACGTCACCAACTCCGTTGCCGAGAAAGAAAATTTGAATAGTCAAAGTACGTGCAACGCTTCCTCTTCCTCCCCACTATCTTACTTTCGCCCTCAGTCCCTGCTCGTCAAAGCCACAGCACCAAGGCTTATGCACGTAAGTCTCGCACGTATACACGCCTGCCGCCTCTCACCGTCGTTCCTAGCTACCCCAAAGCGCTCTATGGTCCAAGGCAGCATCGAGGAGAGCGACAATGATGACGAGCACGGTAAGCCTCGCTCCTCTTTTTCGTGGCTTGGCATAGTAACTAACTTAATGTAGAAGCTGATGGTGACTATGCTCCTCCTGCCGATGACTCCATGCGCGACCACGGGAACGACGACGACAACGACACTGATGAAGAGGAGGATGAAGTCAGTCCTGTCCGAGGCCGCACTCGCCGCATGAGCGAGAAACAGGCCCAGCTTCGTAAGTCCTTCAGTCGCCACTAACTCGCCAGCACTCCATTGATACTTACTTACCATTTTACAGTTGAGGAGCAGCGCCAAGCAGAAGATCGCAAGCATGAGAAGGCCCTCAAGGCAGCCAAGGCCGCAAAGAAGAAGGCTGGCGTCATTGAGCCTGACACACGGGGGCCCATTCAAGACGCCTCGGTATGTATTTCCTTTTTGGGACAGGGTGAAGCTAACGGTTTGTAGTTCACCTCGCGCACACTCATTAATACCCGTCCCATGGCCACTAAAAACCTCACCCAGCGCAACAGCCGTGTCCCCGTGCCCGCCAAGTTTCCGAGTCCCGACTGGCACGAGGATACTCGCCGTGACAGCCACTACACCGCAGTAAACGGCCTCGACGACGACACTCGCCGTGTTCGCTCAAATCCTGAAGAACCACGGCACACCTTCCGTGGACGGAGTCCTCTACCCGAGCCTCGTGAAACTCGGGCTCCAGTGCGTATTATACCTCTAAATTTGGGATTCGCTGATGCATATCTCAAAGCTTCGCAATATTAACGGAGGAGTTGTTCCAGGCCGGGTTGTTCTCCAGACCGGGTTTGCCTCCACCCCCGTCTCCGAACCACGCGAGCTACCCCGCCCTCGCGAACATCAGGCTCAGGTGCGTCTTGTGTGCTTAAATCCCGAGACGAGCTGATACTTATCCCCAAATAGCCTCGCAACTCCCTTCAATCGGCCTCGGCGCCGCTGCGCCAGCCCCGCCACACCTCCTGCCATCCGCGCTCTGATTCGCCCCGATCCCATTCCCCCGACATTGGGGACAAGCGCCGGCGATCGACCTCGGCCGATTCAGATGACCTACGTCCAACACAGACGGCCAAGACCACCATCTCCAGCGGCCGTCCCAGGGCTAAAGACCTGGATGACCAAGCCAAGGAGTACACCATCTGCGCAATCGACCGCTATCGGTGCTCCATCAGCGCCACGCAGTTTTTTACCGACCACACGACTGAACCTGTGCTCGTTCATCGTGCCTGGGATGAGACGTGCGAGGAGTTGGGCGAGCGGCTTCCCTTGACACCGGTCATTTATAAGCTGGTATGTTGCGCGCGCTGTATTTAAACATTACCTGATTATTTCTAGATCGCGATTCGTGGCCCTCAGTGTCGCGGCGAGCTCAAGACCAAGGTCCGGCCCCTCACGGAAATCATGTATGGGTTCAAGAGCGGCCACAACAAGAAAGATATCAGCTTCAATCGCACACACGCCGAGAATCTCAAAGAGGGAGCTTCGTTTGCTTTCAAGGTGCGCGCTCCCACATACTGCATTGCAGTGCTGATGCTTTATAGGACCCCGAGAATAAGAAGGGCCTCTTCAAGCATCCGATTCTCCAGAAGGCCTGCAACGCCATGTGGTTCGCTAACCGTCGTGACGAGGGCCCAACCCACCCCGAAATCTTCAATCCCTTGCCTGAGGAGGCTCTCGCCGCTCTCCTCACTGTCGTATGTGTTTCATCTTCTTGACTGTTCTCTGCTAATATCTTTCAGACCAAGAACACAATCGACGAGTACTTGACCGGGATCCGGACCGACGTCCCCTTCACGGCGAATGAATACCGATCCGTCTACGACACTCACCTCCGGTCCCTGCGAGAGTTTAGGGAACATACCACCAAATACAACCTTCTCGATAAAATCCTGACTCGCATGCACAATGTTGGACGGTAAGCATTACTACGCCCACAAGATGATATCATCTGACATTATTTTCAGCTTCCACTCTGGCGCGCAGCCAATAACCACTGCCCCGACCTCCGTTCTGAGCAAGGACGTGCTCGATGCTGCCCTGAAGGAATGGGAGGAGGACTTGGAAACTGAGACCGAGGGCGAGGACGGGGAGCACTCTGAGTAGTTTACCTTTTATAGTTTACTGAGGACCCAATAATTTTTTTTTCTCTCGGACCATGAATCGCGACCCCGATATATTGTACTACATATGGATACGTAGCCTATGGCACTATGAGAATACGTAACTATATTGGAACAAGTGCTAGCTATGGCGAACTACATAGCACTATATATTTCTTGCTGGACGCTACAGTGAACTATGTACCTGTCGCGGGGAACTACAGTGAACTATATAATGGGGGGTTAACGACAGGACTACACCTACTACATCTACTACATCGCACTACGTAGACAACCGGTTTTTTCCTGATGTTGTCGGGGCTCTGGATGTGACGTCCATCCCACGACTAGGCTCAAAAGCACAACGGGGCTTGTGTCTGTCGGGGCTCTGGATGTGACGTCCATCCCACGACCAGGCTCAATTTGCAAAGAACCTGAGGAACAGCGGGTTTTGGTCTTTCAGGATTTTGTCGGGGCTCTGGATGTGACGTCCATCCCACGACTATTTTCTCCAGTTCGTGGGCTTGTCTCTGTCGGGGCTCTGGATGTGCCGTCCATCCCGCGACTATTTTCTCTATCAAACGCCCTGGGTACCATCTCTCCAGGTCAGTGATGTCTTGTCATATTCTACACTTCGCCCTTTCTTTCTCTCCCTTGCTTCCCGATATCCTCGCGTGTTGTCTCAATTCTTAGCTGACATTCATTCCCCTTACCAGGTTCTCCCTTGACGAGGATGACGTTCCACAAGTGGCCCTCAAGCCGGCGACCAGGGAGCGCCCAAAGAGCATGCCACCGGTGTCGAGCGCTCCGCAGGCGTCGCCTGGCCTCAGGGGATCGTCCACGATGCCGACGATGACGGACATGCTAGCGAGCAAGCGCGGGTGGACGGCGAAGCTGCGCGACCTCGAGCACGCAACGTTTGGCGGCCCCAGCGGATGAAACACGCCCGCACAGACGCCGTCGTCGGCGACGGATAACCACGATTGAATCAACGAGAAGTGGCTGCACGAGCAGGAGCACCGCGGGGAGAAGCGCCGGAAACACAAGGTGGAGGTCTACGTACGCGTTCCTTCTTTTCCTCCCGTCGCTTTCATTTTCTTATTTCTATTGATTTCGCAGATTATGCGACCCGTCGTACAGATCATCCAGCCGCAGGTGTTCATCCTGAAGCTGACCGTTCGGCAAGATCGCGGTCGCCACGGTCGCCAAGCTCTTCAGTTTCCTCTCTGCGGCCCTGGCCTCGACCGGTTCTGCTATTTCGGTGTCGCATCCAACTCCGTCGTCCTCATTCTCCCTGTAAGCACCTCCTCTTTTCCCTCCCACCGTTTTACTTACCCCCGGCGACAGGGCTTCATCGTCCTCTGGATCCCTCGCGATCATGTCACGCAATATCATCTCGGGGTCGCTGCGCATGTACTGCGGGGTCGTGTACTTGCTCTTCATCGGGTTCGGGCTGGCGATCGGCGCGGAGGCGTACGAGAAGATCACGTCGTAGACGATTATCGGGAGTACACACTATGCGTGCAGCGTGAGCCACGATGCGAACGGGCCATGGTGGCCGCGGACGAAGAGCTTGTATTGGGGTGAGTATTGCGCTTTCCTTCGTTGCGCTGCGGAATGCAACACTGATTGCTTCTTTTCCGCGACAGCGTTCTTGACGGTGCCGATATACTCGCTGTTCTTGAGTATGCGGAACCAGGTGCCGGGGTGGAACAAGGAGATGGTGCTCCTCCTCCTTCTCTCCCCCGTGCTTGGGCTGACGACTCGCCACAGATCCTGAAAAAGGTCACCGCCGAGTTTTGCGTCGGCTCGACGCTCAAGCACCCCAACATCATTGCCACCATCGACATTGTCTCGGACCCCGCCGCGCGTCCGCAAGCCCGAGCACAAGCCCAAGCGCGGCGCGACCATGCCCGCCGGCTCGGTCCTCGACCCGCCGCGGGCCGTGCGCGCGCGTGCAGCCAGCACGAGCTCGCCGCACCTCGACGACCCAGCGAGCACGTGCAACTCGTCCGAGACGACGTCCATCCTCAGCTACACCGATCGCGACTCGGGCTCGACGTCCATCACTGACCCGCCGTCGCGCATCACGACGCACGGCGGCGGGTCCGCGGGTGCGCTCGCCGACGAGCTGGGGAGCCCGCGCTGCCTGCAGATCCAGAACGCGCAGCCCGTGTTCAAGAACACCGTCACGCTCCCCGTCATGGGCCTGCTCACGACCGACAGCCCCACTGAGGCCGAGATGGACCGTCCGTGCTGACGTTTGCGCGCCCAGGCAACTCTACCGAGTTGCTCCCCCTCAGCCCGCGCGAGCCGTACACGGACCTCACGTTCCCGTCGACGCCGTCGTCGCATACGGACGACCTGCCGACGCCGCGCGTGGGGACGATGCCGCTCGCCGTCCCGATGTCGCCGCCACGCACACGCGTCGCGACGTTCAACGCGTTCCACACCGTACACGTCAAGCAGGCCGCAGACTAGGCTACGACCGCCGTCGCCGCCGCCAGCGAGCAGCCCGCGCCCGAGCCGCATCCCGCCCCCCCGTAGAACCGCCAGAGCCCAGTAAAGCAACGCGAAGAAGCGGCAACGCACGGACAACGTGACGACGTTTCATGGTGGAGGCGCCGAGTCGATCTTCTGTCATGGATATCCCATGATTACTTCCCATGTGTTCGCAACGCTATTTCATTTTCTCTATTTTCCAATTCCTATCTCTAATCCTTAATTCCTTCCTTCTTCCTTACCTACCATCGCCCATCTTCATCGTTACTACGTTTCATCCGTAGTATTTCGTATGTTTCAGTATTAGTATTTCATACTATGTTACAGTATATAAACTACGGCTAAAGGAAATACACACTACCTTTTTTACCCGTAACTCTTCGTCCTGAACGCACCCTCTGTCTAGCTTAACTCGCTACGACCCGTTTCCAACGTCAGTTAAAGTCTAGCACTAACTGACCTTGGAACACCTCATTGACTCGCGGTAACGAACCTTGGTTCGTGTGCTTGTCATAGTCGCTGACTCGCGGTAACGAACCTGCGGTTCGTGTGCTTGTCAAGCGGCCTGCACTTAGTTTGGAAAGCTTACGGTTCTTGTGAACCTATAAAGATATCGCCTAATCTTTAACATCTTCCGTTAGTACGCATACTACTACTACTCCTACGCATTCACGCACGCACGCACGCACACACACACCTATGGAACGCACGCCCCACACACGCACCGGATTGGAAACGGAACGGGAACAGATACGTCTTTTCTTTAAATGTGGAAGGACACTGGCTGGATTTCTCTCTTTTTTTTTTCGTCTCCCCCTCCCCGCCCGTTTCCGTCCTCGCCGCCTTCTATCCTTATTCATCTCGCTGCCAGCTTCATTTATTATATACATGCGTACCCCATCTTTCCTTTCGATTTATTTTACATACTACTATACCTTACACCGACCCCCCGCGGCGCACACCTTTAATCGTGCGTCGCGGTCCTTGTTCCGAGCCCCGGACCAAAAGTTCACGCGTACATATTTCTTTTCCTACCCTTCTTTCCCTTACATTTTCTATCTATTATATACCGCTTAGACACAGTGCTCTGTAATTTTGTACGTATGCACCCTTGGTAAACGAAACAACGACGACGATGATAAAATATTTTCGCGAATCACATCCGCCCCGCCACCATCAAGGAGAAATGTATAAAATACATCAAGCTAGCTGTCTACAAGAGCTCGTCGACCTCGCGGCGCCGGTCAGCTGTATCATTCGCATCGTGCTTCTCCTCCCCATTTTTCTTTTTCTTCTTGCTGCTGCTAGTCGACGCCCCATGAATGCTGCTAATACATATTAGAGCGAGGAGAAGCGCAAAAAAAAGACACCCACTTGTGTGCCGTTTTGCTCTTGTCCTTGTGCGCTCTGCGTACTTGCGCTTTGAGACGTTTAGCTTCTCGGCGCTCATCGGGATTTGAATCGGGGATGCGTCTTTCTCCCCAGGTAATTCCTTCGAGTTTATGCTCTGCAATATCTCAATTCTTCTTTCAGGACCGGTGCTTCCAGAGTGGGAGAGTATTGACCCCAACTGGTGACAAGACAGGAAAATATCTCTCAAGAACTCAACTGCCGCTGACCCTTGCGTGGGCAATTACAATTCACAAAAGCCAGGGTCTGACTTTGAAGAGGGTGGTCATTGACCTTGGACAAAAGGATTTTTCAGCTGGGCTTTCTTTCGTGGCCATATCACGAGTTAAAAATTGGATGGCATCGCTTTCCGAACATCGTTCCCGTGGAGTCGATTGCAGCGGCCTAATGTGACTGAGCCAATGAAAATGTTGGAGGAGGACACGAGTCGACGTGCGCAGCTTGGTTTCAAATTAGATACTTATGGAATGGACCTCAGTCAGTATGTATTCGATGATTAATTAATAGTACAAAGTGACGGCAACTCGGAATCCGGCAAGCTCCCCCCTTTCGTACGCCGGGCACCGGCATACAAGACATATTATTCACTGGGAACGAGTCTTCATGTTCTTTCCTATACTGAATGTTCAACGAATCGACAAAGAGTAGCCCAAATAAAATTCGCATATTTTAAACTGTCCACGAGGCCGCGAGGAGTCAACTGGAGGTTGACGACGAGCGGCGTCTTCAGCAGCGCTATTCAGACAAATCTTAGATTTGAGGTACATGCTGTTGAGTTGTGAGTAAGCAGGTCTTTTCCGTAGCGTAGCACGGGCACACTGCTAGTGTTGAAATAATGAATGTATGAATGATTTATGCATCTTCTGATGGTCAACAGACAGAATTGTGTAGTAACATCACCTATAAGCCTATTCCCAGTGCTGATGGTGTTCAGAAAGAAGTCAAGAAATATATTTTATGATACTAGGTGACCTGGAATGATGACTGTTGTTTGACCTAGTAATTCATGCCCTGTTTCTAGCCAGACAAATTTGTTCCCAGTATAAAATATGTTCCTAGTATACCAAAATGCTCAGCTAAATATATATCCTGCCAAGGGTAGGGATTTTTGGAGGGTTGGGATTCTTCTACCCTTACCCCTGAGTCACTCCGAGTGACTTCGCTTGGGTCAAGTCAAGTCAAGTTACGTAAACTTGAAATCAGGTCGAGTCGCAGCTCGACTTTTCGAGTCGTACCAACATTAATTTAGTGTATCGTCAGTCTTTTCCAGCTTCCTCGCTCCTTACACCGCTTTCCTATGTTCTCCGACTGACTACAAGGTATTAAGAAAATGTCTTGCATGTAGGGCGCGGAGCGTTGAGGACAAAAAAAGGGGGGATTTGGACTAGCCGCTATCGATTGGCATACTTAGAATCTGGGAGGACCAGTGGTCTTGCACGAAAAGGTCAACGGGTACTTCCGGCTACACTTCACCCGCTGCTCGACGGCCGATACTTTCCCATCGTCATCCGTCATCACATACTCCGGGTTGAACGCCTCACACGCATCGCGCTGCCGCTGAATCGTACGCTTGAGCTTGGGGAAAGGGAGTGTCAGCATTTGCTCAATCGTTTCCAACTCTTTGGCGATTTCAGACGTCTGCGGCTGCAGTTCATGCGCGAGCTTGATGTCTATTGTGTGTGGAAGCAGCGGCAAGAATATATGGGTGGACCTGCTCACCCGCCAGCGCAACCTGCAGAAATCGCCCTTCGTGACTGAGAAGCCGGTTGGCAACCGCCCGGCGGTAGAGGGCCTTCGCTTTTGTAGTCGGCGAGAGTATGTTCTCCATGTCAAGCGCAAGGGTGCAGAAATGCTCGGCTGTTCCCCACCTGGCGACCTTGGATCAGATGTCGCTTGTACAACGTGAATGGGAACTCACATCTTCTGTCGAAACATTTGTGAGAGTCATGGCTTAGAGACTGTTCGGATGCGAGATCCAGATGCGCGGATTGTTGACAATTCCCTTATATGGTGGTCGTGGGAGGATGCAGGTCTTCGCACCTGGTCACATCAAATTGACATGGAACCGTGTTCGTCATCTGCCGCCCTCACCGACGAGGTGTCGGGGTGTGTCGGGATCACCGCCGTGACCCCGCCCAACCAACAACACCTCAGAGAATGCACAACAAGATGTTGAAATATGTAGGGATACAAAACATGTTAATATGATTCACCAATTGTGTTGAAAAATAAATAGTACAATGTCTGGTCATCGCCCAGGACAATGAGCAACTAGAAGGCGGCGGGGGACAATAGTGAGCCCAAATGTGCTCATTTTCTGATGTGACGAGGCGCCGAGACCTGCATCCTCCCACGACCACCATATAAGGGAATTGCCAACAATCCGCGCATCTGGATCTCGCATCCGAACAGTCTCTTAGATTACTATAAAGTAATTTTAAATGAAAGAAAGAATAACATTGTTGGGAAAATAGATGTATTCCAGGATACTTCGATTATTATCTCAGCTTTTACTACAGCTTATGCTTTAATAGGTAAAATTAGAAGTATTTGTGAAACGAAGCGCGCACACGAACATAGAGAACAAAGAGATAAGAGTTATGTAATGTGACAAATTTGTATTACGAGACATATAATCCAACACACCCCCACGTGCGAAGTCCGAATAAGAAACCACAATGTACAATTATCCCCAAACTGTCTCCATAACCTCGATGTCTACGTCGAGTTTTCTTCCTTGCTGTGTGCACCCCCTCGAGTTGAGAACAGAAAGACGATGATGGGCGGAACATCGGCGTAATAGGACATCGCCAGAGCGGCCACAGCGATGGCAGATACCTTGCTCCTCCTCATTCCTTAAGCACCCCAATCAAAATCACCTTTCACCCCCTTCCGACCATCACCGCATTATTAATTCCCTCGTAATCGTCTGCAACTCCACTTGGCACAGAGTGAATGAAAGAGAATGGTGAGAATAAAGGGTAGCGGCGAAGGAGGATGAGGATGAGGATGACGTCGGCAAGGTCTTCATCTTTCGGTTCATATCCAGGGGAGCAACGGCACAGACAGCCTCCATACAGACCAACGAGCTCATCTGCGTCCAACGGCTTCTTCTTCCATCGACAGCGTCCCAAATTTCTTCGGGTTGGAAGAAGACATGGATGTCCTTGCTACACTCCATGGCGCCGCTGAACACAATGATACGTGCACGAGAAATAGATTGTTGGTGGTTGACATAATGAGTGGCGGGAATCGAAGGAGCGAGCAGCGAAGGAATGAGCGGTATTAGTTTGAAATGATATACAGTGGAAATCCACACTGGGCTCGACGGTCAGAAGGAGCAGCTAGCGTCTACGACCTAGTGGGGTGCCAGGGAGCCAAACTGCGCTCAGGCTTCTAAAGAGGGAGCTGCTAGCGAGGAAATGGGTGGCAATAGATGAAGGGGTATATGTTGGGGAGCCAAACTGCGCTAGACTTCGGTGAAGGAGCAGCTAGCGGCTCGAGCCAAACTGCGCTCAAGACTTCAGGGAAGGAGCAGCTAGCGGCAGAAAGCCAAACTGCGCTCAGGCTTCCAAGAAGGAGCAGCTAGCGGCTACGAGCTCAACTGCGCTCAGGCTTCGGAAAGGAAGCAGCTAGCGTCTCAACCCGATGGAGGTGGGAGGCTCTGCTGTGCTCAAGCGGACTAAGGTAGCACAGCAGCACAATCCCGAGTTTCGGAGTAGCACCAAAACGACACAAATGAGACAAAGAAGCGCAGATATGGAGGCCGGGGCCCTATAACCTGTGAAACGAAGCGCGCACACGAACGTAGAGAACAAAGAGATAAGAGTTATGTAATGTGACAAATTTGTATTACGAGACATATATTCCAACAGTATTAAGTTAGTAGAGCGAAACCGCCGCACAGTTCAAAAAAGTGCTGGGGAGTGGCATCAAGGTGAGCGTCCCATAATACATCGCCTGCAAATGAATTGAATGGCGTATGACCGCCAAGGATGAAACTGTCGACGCACCAAGGCGCGTCCGAGCTTCCCCTGCCGGAAGTATTCGTTTCCCTACAGTGGCATGGTCAAACAAAGTTCTACGTTGCCAGCGGCAAGCCGTCTCACCCGTTGCTTCCCGGCTTCAGCCGACAAGTATGCGTCGAAGTCGTTGGCGAGCCCCATTGTGTTGAGGCACATTCGGCGATCCTTGCGTAGAAAAATCGGTCATTCCAAGGGCCGGATTTTGCCGGAAATGGCCTCTGATTGCCCAGGGTTGTGGCACTCGGCACGTTCGGTTTTAATCGGTCCTTCTGACCGATTTGCCATCACCCTGGGAATGGCGGGGTTGCCCGGATGGGGACGAGCCTTTGCTTCCAAATTTAAAATCACGTGACTGGTGGCTGAGCAAACATGGCGCTACAGCTACAAACACACTAACATCACTTTTTCGTCCACATGTCTGACCTTTATTTCCTCGATATCCCTGATGACGCCTTGCCCAACTGGAAGGCCCTTTTTGTCTATGCGGACGCGTACATGAGCTCGCCTAAGGGTCTTCTGGGCCGCTCAAAATCTGTCGTACGCAAGGGCAACCCCGCCATTCCCAGGGTGATGGCAAATCGGTCAGAAGGACCGATTAAAACCGAACGTGCCGAGTGCCACAACCCTGGGCAATCAGAGGCCATTTCCGGCAAAATCCGGCCCTTGGAATGACCGATTTTTCGATGACCTGTGTCAAGAATGGTCTCACGTGCCCAGAAATATGTCACGCTTTTGGCAGGTGGACCTGTCAATCTTGGTCGGATCACCAGAATTTTCGCGAAGATGGCGGCCGTGAGTGTGAATATTCATTAGAAAAATTGGCGAGGTCGCTGGTGCCCGTATTAATGCACAAGCAATGAGAAGGAAAGTGATTTATGATGTCATCAGCCGTGAGCCCCTCCAAAGGACCTGCTGTTTAGGCACCAAAGCTTCACCGAGCCTGAAGTTTATTCCAGAGATGGGGCCAAAGTGCATAGCTCACCCTACGAAGAAAAATTGACCTGGGAAGGCACTGGGCAGCTCTGAAAAAAAAAAATTACCCAAGGATGTCTCACTATCCAAGGAACCCTACTATACTGTACGTCAGGGGAGAAATTCACATTGCAAACATCCCGCTCCGTTACAATTACTTCCGTGAGGCATGGAAAGCCCCCAGTTCAGACTTTCCTTTCTGCTTCTGGACACTCAAAGTGGGTATTGTGGAGGGGGGAAGATGTTGCCCGATAGTGACGGATGACCAGCTCGACAAGAAGACTGCCGGACCCCGCCCAATTGTGGGACCATGACATCGACGATGCTGATTCTGAGAAATCTGATGGGAGCAACCACGAGGAACACAATGATATCGAGGTCGAGGACGAGGAGGACCTTCAGGATGTCCCAGCAGATGTTTTGTCACGGACGTTCGCGCAAGAGGTGAGCATCACGATGATCTGACTTCATATTGATTGACACTTCACTGACTTTGATTGGCACTTGACAGCAGGCGCACTGGCAGAATGATGATGGCCTCGATGCTGAACGACAAGATATGCAGCAGAAACCCACTGTCCATCATTGTGATTGTAAGTAAATAACTCGAAATTCGCTCATTCTATTTTTAAGGTATGGATATAATTTTGAAAGTGTGCAAAAAATTGATTGTGTCTGTTGCCCTTGCTCGCCAAATCCGGAATGCAGTAAATACATCAAGTGCTACCTTATCCCTGCTGAACCCAGCCGAAATACGTTATAATGCACTGGGTGGTGGGTTTTATTGTGAGGCATGGGGTTCAAAATGCCATTGTGGGGCACCTGGTTCAAAATGGTACCCTTACACTGCCGTTTGGGAGAGACGTTTCCCACATGATTTTGACGTGATGTCCGCAAATAGATGGCCAAACATCACAAAGACATTGCCGTAACGTTGCTGAAACAAAATAATCGCCACCTTCGAAAAGACAGAAATTAGGCAAGCTCCCCCCGGGTCACTGGGATACCCCAAAAATACATCTTCTGTCGGCTTGCCGGGACTCGATGATGATGATGAATCCTATGTTACGCTGTATGTGTCCTAATATGCAGCAGTACCTACTGCAGTAGAGGGTATAGTTTCAATCCCGGTCATCTGTCGGTTTGACGGAATTCATCCCGGATGACTATACTGTACAATTTCGTTCAATTCGGCGGTCACGCGTCACGCACCCCCTGTGCCGCGATGAATTTCGGTCTCGGTCACGGGTCACGGCGCCCAGTGCCGAATGTAAACTGTGTGACATTGGGGCCAAATCTCCCTTGGAGGTACAAAAAAGGCAGAATTTTCGTAAATTTTCGTCTTGAATGCCAAATTTTTGGAGGTGTCACGCCGAAATTCGTTGGTTGCCGAAGTGCCGAATCGGCTTTTTGGGTCACGGGTCACAACCCGTGCCGAATTGAACGAAATTGTACAGTACATCCATGTGCTCTACAGAGGTGCGATGGGGGTGTATAAGGGTTATATGTAAAGTATATTTAGTGGTATGGCTCATTCATGACACCTATTGAATGATTTGGGGAACTTGTTTGGTTTCATTACTGTATCCCATTGTATCGGTCTCTTCGTAGTCGATCCCGTGCACTTGGGTGAAGCCCTTACCACGATCTAAAGAGCGAATCTGTTTGATGGCGACTTTACGGGGCTGGGGTCTGTGCAGCGCAGCCACGACAGTCCCATAGGCTCCCTCCTCGATGGGATAAAGGTCTGATAGTTGTTCGCTAGGATGAACATCGTCAACACCAGCTGAGTTCGTGAGAAATGCAAGTCACCGATCTCGGACGGCCAGTCCTGGGACTCCTGGAGGCTCATTCAATTTATTATTCAACTCTGGGGCTGGCCAGTGGACATTCACGTCTGGAAATGCGGTCTGTATATACTCGCTATCACAAAAAGTGACCGGTGGGTAGTGCTCGGTAAATGGGTTATATTTATTGCACGTGATTTTGCGTCAGATGGCCAAGAATGTTCCAACATGCAGTCACTTAAAAGTATAAACTTGGTGGAGATCTCGAGGGCAAATCTTGGGGATGCCCTACACATTCTAAAACCTACATATAAGGCCGGGAAGCTGATAGCCCCTTGCTCTGCCATTATTCCGCAAATTTCCCTTCAGTCCACAGCCACCGCTGGCATTAGGGACAGTCAGACTTGGCGATTCAGACGCGATTCAGGTCGGCGATTCACATGCGATTCATGATTTATTTAAAGCATGGGAGAATCTCCGAAAACATGAATCACCTATGAATCGCTGAATCGCCTCCAGAGGCGCTTCACCGCTATTTTAAATGCGACAAGCGGTGGCCGGCGCCCACTTTATAACTAAGTGATGCCTGTCAGCTGAGGTTTACAAATGGAGATACGGCTTCGGACGGACAGAGGGACTTAATTTTATAAAGAGAGTGATTCAGAAACGATTCAAAACGTTTTATTCGTCTCTTAAGGACCCTACAAACTAGAAAGCTAACCAATCCTATTTTGAATTCTCCTCGCCGTCCCTTCATCGATATAGGTCACCGTTCAACCCTTGAGACAGAAAATCTCACTGACAGTGAGTGATATTCAGACCAAGCAGAACTGTGCTGTGGGACCAAGAATTAAATCCCACCTTCATTCTTCTGCATCGTCTGTACGCTTGCGCTTCTTTGCCGCCGGGTTATCCTCCTTCGCAATCTCCGTTGCCCCCTCGTTCCCCCGCAAGAAAGGGTTTACTTCTTCATCGCCATCACGAGTTTTTCTCTTTGATGACGAGCCTGCGGTGGACTTTGGTTTCAAGGTTGGCGAGAAACCGGCAGGCGCGCCTTGGGAGCTTCCGCTGCCGAATAAACTAGAGCATCCGCCGCCGCTCATTTCTGCCATCATCTGGAAAGAACGTCAGAATGGGGGCGGTATTTAAGTAAAATGTTACTGACCTTCGCGAAGTCCATCCCGCCCATCCCAGGGCTTGCTATCCTCGAAGAAGGGGGCATGCTCCAGAATTCAAAATCGTCGTCATCCTGGGCGTCGAGTGTTTGATCCTCAGAGTCAACCCATTTGCTGAAGTCCGTCTTGATCTGGCCGTTTTTGTCTTTCTCCCTCGTCAGGCGTGGCCAGTATTCGATCTGCCGCTCTTTCTTGTGGAGGACCAGGGACAGCGAACGTTCCGTCAGTGCTTTAGACGATTTCTGCGACAAACATGAAAACGATATGTTTAAAATGGATACTACGAACCTCCGAGATGACTTCCGCGAACAAGTTTAGGCTGAAGGTGTAGTCCTTGACATACCCTGTCGTGGCGCTGCAAAGAAAGTTGAAGAAATGCTTGGAAGGAGAGTCGTTAATGACATACTTTCCAGACGTGGCCTTGAAAAAGATTTTTGTGGGCTCAAGACTGTAGTTCATGGTGTTCACTTGGATGTCAGGAAGGTTCACAGTGAGGTAGACGACATTCTTTGGATCATGACGCGTAAGTGGGAATACCGCAAGCCGAAAGTAGGAAGGAGAACCATTGTCTCGTCGGACTCTGAGCTCCGCTGCGCCCACAAGAGCTCGGGGTGTAATAGGGTCATTGTGGATTGTGTTACAGAGGAGTGGATTATAACATAACATAATTGGCCGACGCACTGTTCCCATTCCAGCAGGAACGGCAGAAGGTTCCAGAGAATTGAATTTGTTCCCCCGAAGAGCCCACGCGTTCGAGAACCTTATATAAAAATAAAAATCAATTTGATTAGCTCACTCCCTGGCAACCAGCCTTCCAAGTGGCATTCTCGAGGCATTCTGCTACCCTGAAGCATGTGGATCGATGGGCTTGCTTCCCAGCATCGGAAGAGCGGAGACCTGCACACTAACAAGCCCACACGTTCGGGAATCTTAGGTAAAAATAAAAATAAATTCGATCAAGTAGCTCATGGCAACCGGCCTTCCAAGTGGCATTTTCGAGGCATTCTGTTACTTTGGAGCATGTGGGTCGATGTGAAAAAATGCGTCCGGCATCGCAGCTTTCAATATCGAAAGAGCGGAGACCCGCAAGCTAACCCGCCCGGATGACTCTCTTTATGGAAATGCAGCGAGGAGCTACCGTCGACGGAGATCATCGGAATCCAGCACTTCGGCTAATGTCTCCTTCTACCTCTCACGCAGACAGATATAGTAACCAATGGCAAAACGATGCATGCGTTCTCTGGGCTCAGCCACATTACGCTCCCTTGTATCGAACCCAGTTAGACCGATGACCGTCTTTCTATGAATTCTGTCGATAGTCGATAGACAGACCGGCATAACCAGTGCGGCGGTTCTTTTTTTTTTGCCGCCACTGTATAATACTGGGTTTCACCTCAAATTTGGACGGAACAACGGCTACATGATGTGAGTGTTTTTATTTCAAAGAAAGAAGTGTTCGCTCTCACGCACGCAGATATAGTAACCAATGGCAAAACGACGCATGTACGAGCCGGTAAATGTTACACCTATGACACCTATGAATATACACCAATAGCTAAAAGAACGCGGTCATCGAAGCACCGCATAAGCTGGTGACCTTCTTTGGTCTACAGCGTTTCTCTGATGAGATCAATTGGGACAAAAAATCCAGGAGACATATAAAGATTTGGTCCCATCCTATCGGAACGGGAACAAACGCGTCAACTAGGTCAAAAACCTTGCAGAATATTCGTATTTCGCCGAGTGTTTTTGTACGCGAGCTTCTGGGCGGATGTGTGAGAATTCGCGTTCTCCACCTATGCCCAGACGTGCGAATTCGGCCTCAGTAGATCAGGGTTGGCAGATGCCGCGCTGATCGACGGATAAACCCCGCGGAGTCGAACATGGAAAGTCTTGATGAATTTCGAACTCTGCACTCCTTTGTCTCACCCATATCAGCAGCTTCTACAAGTACCATGCCAATGTTGACCGGGGTTTCCGAGAGACTTTGTCCCATGCGTCCGCCTCTGGAATTAGCAATATTTAATGTGGGATCTTGCCAATTCTCGAGGTCCATTCGAGATAAATGTCCAACAGCGCCCGTTGCTGAAGTCTCGGGATACTCGGGAACGTAATCCAGAGGGTGTTCGTAGAGAATCTCGAGGGTTATTATGCGATTTATCGCGACGTTACAGTAAATCGTTTTATCGGGTTTGCCGCAAGTTCACTCTCGGAACATTAAAATTGGGAGGTAAACTCAAAGAGCTTGCTCCCGACGGTCCCGATTGATCTAGCACGCTCTCAAGACAATCTAAAGCCCTATCCAACTGCTCTTGGACAATAGGGATGGGATTTATCCCTCATGGTTCCATTTGTTCCAGTGACCACAAGATGGGATGACAGAACTGGAAAGTCGCTCTCAAGGACCCAACTACCACTTATTGGCTGGGGCAATCACAATTCACAAGAGCCAAGGGATCACTTTGGAGAAGGTGACAATTGATATTGGCAACAAGGACTTTTCTTCAAGCCTTTCTTTTGTAGCTCTGGTATCTTAGGGCATATTGAATGTCAGCTATGGAAAAGGCAAGTCGGATAGGGAACTGTCGACGCTTCATGGAAAAAGGAGGCTACTCTGCCGAAGGAGTGATGGAAATGAGGGGAATGACCTCGCCGGCGGCGTCTCTGCTGGACGCAGGTCCGGTCCATACCATCGACGAGGCCCATGCATTTTTCGGTGGGCATTTCCGTACCGCTCCGCTCGGTCTCGTCGAGGAGCCTGGTGCCGTAAAATAGCACATGATCCAGAATAATTCCGCTATTGACAACGCTGGTGATTCCACCAATTCTTGGGTCAACGCCACGGACATTTCTGTTCGCTGGCACACTTGCGCCGCGATGGCTGATATTGTGAGTTTTATTTCCTTCCATATTACAGTCGTTTCGACGTTATTACGCGCCCATTTGCCGTTTTGTTCCCCGCCCATTGGCGCTTTATTCCACGTCCATTTGACGTTTATTTGCCGATTTGGCTCATTCCTTGATTCATCAGATTGCGAAAGCTCCGCCTGGGACCCAAGTCACTGGGCATGATCAAGCTCATGCGTTCTACTTCTCGCCTGTAGTTGCAAAACACAAGTGGGCGCTTCCAGTTCTTTGGCAGGGTTCTATTTGGCCCGATCACACCTTCCCTTTCGGTCTCCGCACTTCTGGAAATGTGCAGAGGACTGTAGCCGATGCCTTCGTCGATATTCTTGAGAAATCTCGCCTGTCCCCAAAGCTTTTCAAGTACTTTCAGGCTAGTATCACCACTTTTGCATGTGGCACGAAATCACAGAGTCGATTTTATCAAAATTCCCAAATTATTTGATTGAGGGATAACTACACAGGCGTGCTATGGGTTAAACAATGCCTAAAATCTACAATTGCTCAATCTTTATGCCAAGATTTCATTTGAAGTCATTCGGCCCACAATCATACTAGACGAGCGCATGCAGAACTTTTCATCAATAATACACAACTTGAGTCGCCGGGGGTTGAATTTTCCATGGGTCGCTCAGAGCACTCAGTGCAATATTGTCCGGGCCAAACGTGTACAATGATCCTGCCACTTACGATGCAGGCATTTCCACGCATGGCAGTGGTCTCAGCACAAATTTTCCATTTGATTGACATAGTATCCGGCGAGCGCAAATATAAATATTGGATTACGGGTCCGATGATGAAGAGGAATTGATTCGGCAGCCTTCATCCTAGCAGCTTGGGCGATTTGTTTTTAGATAGGATGAAGCCTATATGGGAAATCTACGTATACAAAAGTCAAGACTCACAAGTTACAGCCAAATATGAATACAATACACCAAATAGCGTATCGTATTCATATCTATATCATATTAACAAGGAATTTGGACTCACACCAGAAAGTTTGTCACACATCTGACAGGTGATGCAGAGTGCCCCGTGTTTGGTTTTCCAATAGTTGTGTTTGGTTTTGGAATAGAATGCCCGTGTTTGGCTTTGAAATAGTTGTGTTTGGTTTTCTAATAGATGGGTTTGGTTTTGAAATAGAGTGCCCCATGTTTGGTTGTCTAATAGATGTGTTTGGTTTTGGAATAGGGTGGGAAACAGTCCCATCAGGGCTCTCCATGCCAATCCAAACAAATACAGGCCATCACCAAACAGTGTGCCGAGATTTTGCATCAAAACAGTATTTTGGCCACTGTGCAATCATTTCAAGCCGGATTTTGACGGGGTCTTGCTGGGAGGATAGCCAGCGAAATTCCGGTTCAGACTGTCTCTTCAGATTTCTTTTGACGGCCCTGGTGCTTTTGAAAAGGAGCTCAGGGCTCTCTATGTCAATCCAAACAAATACAGGCTGTCACCAAACAAATGCAGTCCGTCACCAAACAATGTGCCGAGATTTTGCATCAAAACAGTATTTTGGCCACTGTGCAATCATTTCAAGCCAGATTTTGACAGGGTCTTGCTGGGAGGATAGCCAGCGAAATTCCGGTTCAGACTGTCTCTTCAGATTTCTTTTGACGGCCCTGGTGCTTTTGAAAAGGAGCTCAGGGCTCTCCATGCCAATCCAAACAAATGCAGGCCATCACCAAACAGTGTGCTTGAAAAGGAGCTCAGGGCTCTCCATGCCAATCCAAACAAATGCAGGCCATCACCAAACAGTGTGCTGAGATTTTGCATCAAAAACAGTATTTTGGCCACTGTGCAATCATTTCAAGCCGGATTTTGACGGGGTCTTGCCGGGAGGATAGCCAGCGAAATTCCGGTTCAGACTGTCTCTTCAGATTTCTTTTGACGGCCCTGGTGCTTTTGAAAAGGAGCTCAGGGCTCTCCATGCCAATCCAAACAAATGCAGGCCAATACCAAACAGTATCTAGTTTTTTCGGCCATCCAAACATATCTTACTAAACAAAAGTGATTATATAGCCTAAAAAGTAGATAGGCAGATGCGGGGTTTCTTTCTGGTTCAAACGGTGGCAGAAACACCGCAATATGTGAAGGTTTGCGTGAGCTATGAGGGATACAGTCTCGCTCAAGTGCGCTCCACATGTGTGTGGTGACGTCGCAATTCTCACGAGTTATGCAAATAATTGTAATGTATACATCTACTGTACACCAGAAACCGTGGTTTGGTTGGACTCCACGTTACGTTGCGATGCTGGATTCTTGCATCTTGCTCCACCGTGATGTCTATCTTTACTTCTTGCCTTCAGCTCATCAAAATGCGAATTAAACCATTCAATAGTGAAGCACTGGGTCCAAAATGGCAGCATGGAGCATGTGATTCAAAATGGCATTCAGTGCCATGGGGGTCAAAATGCGAAGCACTGGGTACAAAATGGCAGCACGGAGCATGTGATTCAAAATGGCATTCGGTGCCATGGGGGTCAAAATGCGAATTAAACCATTCAATAGTGAAGCACTGGGTACAAAATGGCAGTACAGAGCATGTGACTCAAAATGGCATTCAAACCTTAATATGTTAACTGCTCCCTTATCCCTCCTGCTCTCGGCTGAATTAAATCATTGAATAGTGAGGCACAGGGTTCAAAATGGCAGTACGGAGCTGGGATTCAAAACGGCATTCAGAATTTTCAGCGCAATTGTGGATACATACTCTCCACCAACATGAAACGGACTTGAACTGGACTTGAATATGGATACTTCTTTTATCCTAGCCTGGGTGCTTGGTATAGCAGGAAATACCAGGAAATACCAGGCACAATAGCAAAGGCTTGGTTGGTCTAGTGGTAATGCTCTATGGCAGCTCTTTGTTCTTCCCTTCACAAGGTCTTGCGTTTGATCCCTGTTGCTGGTTGTTCTTTTGCCACTTAGACCAAGAAAATCAATCTTCGTGAAATTAAATCTTGTCAGGCACATCAATGTGCAATTTAATCTCTCAGTCGCCATTGTGCATAGCCCAATGTGCGAAAATTAAATTTCTTTGCCAATGCTGTACAGACAAATGGCCTACTACGCGAAACATGGTGATATGGAGTTCGCCGCATTTAAGGCATTCATTGGATTACTCACTGGAGATCCTGTGTTGCCCATTATGTGGAACCTTTTTCTGGCCGATCTCGTGATGATGCCTGACAAGGACAATGTATTTCTCGCCGCAGTCTGCATCTCACTGCTTGCCCAGGCCGACGATCTACTTCTTTTCTCCGTATCTGCTCGTGGTCTTCAAACGAAGATTGTTACACTGGAGGATTGGTGTGCCCGCAACTTTATCCTGATTAACCTGGTCGAAACTATTATCTTGATCTTTAGAAAAGTTCCGCAACCCACTCCCTGTCTTCATGCTCGGGGCCAACACTCTGGAAATCAAGGGGTTACCTTCAGAACAGACACGCGGAATATTCTCGCTGCCCACTACCAAGCTAAGGCACGAGCGGCCCGATATTGCGGACATCGAATCATGGCGATAGAAGACATGACTGGTTGATTAACACCGAAAGAGCTCAAAGAGTTGTACATGCTTGAGTGGACTGCCATCTAATTCGTGGATGCGAAATCTCCCCTGATAGCGAGGATGTCCACATCAAGCAACTCAGTAAAGTTCAAATACGGTTTTCTACGCCAGATGTTGAATCTCCACTCTCGTTCTGTAATCGCACCGCTGTTCACAGAAACTGGGATAATTCCTCTTCGAGCCTGACACCTCCTGCTCGTCTTGAATCACTTAATATATTTCCTTGGGCTAAACAAGAAGGACTATGCTCGCGCTGCTCTCGACAGTTCTGTAGAACTCTGTGCGATAGGTAAAACCTCTTGGGCCAAAGACTTAATTAAGGCTGCATCAAGACTACCATTCCGATACCCCATGCTTGTTCTAATAGACACAACCTCAATCGAGGATGTCAAGAACTACGCCAAAATGGTGAACATGCTGATGAAGGAATGGCTACAGGAGTCAATCGACTCGAATGACAAACTCTACTTGCTTCACGGACGCCTTGAACCTCAGAAGGACAAACCACCAGCACAGATTACTTCTCAAATGCGGCACTACCTAGTCATGGTGAAGACCCGGGTGCATCGAGAGGCACTGACCTCTCTACTGCTCTCCACTCACCGATTGGCCCTCGGAGTTTTACGCTACGTGGATCACACACATCAGCTTGTGCCCAGGTTGGAACGATTTTGTAGGTTCTGCAAGATGGAAGTTGAAAGCCCAGAACATGTGTTAATCACTTGCCAATCCTCGGATGCTTTAATTGAACTGCGCGCCGCATTTCTGATTCAACTATTCCACAATGCACCGTACCTTCAAGATTTCATGGCGCAACTCTCTAACACAGAGTTTCTGAAGGCCATAATTTATTCCCGACCGAACATTGCACTGGTAGCCAAATTTGCGTTTGATGTCCTTGAATTGTTCTATGCGGTTCCGGTTTTCCGTGCTTGAGTTTGTTTCGAGGTTCTCTTTTTCACTGACTACTTTTCTATTTTCTCTTTAGTTCTACAGCGGCGAGTCGAGAGACCGCGGCCGTGAGCTCGGCTACGGGGATTATGGAGAAGTCCAGGAACCGTAGTGTACATTAGTGCCATGTACACTCAGTTACTTCCTGGGCCCCGGCGTTCCTAAGCGGGACCGTGCCGTGTAATTTTCCTTCCTTCCTTCCTTCCTTTACGCCAAACGAAAATGTGGGGAAATTTAATTTGGATGATATACGATTTCGTGGCAAATTTAATCACAGCCGCTGCAACCGTTGGGCAACCATGATGCCGAAATTACAAACCAGATTGAATGATTATTGCTATTTGCAAAATAGTTGGCGGTCACGCGTTTGTTGATCACAAACCGCCACTTTTGAACACCGAACTCGCGGGCGCGATAATTCGCGAACGGCAGCTCGGATTCACTAGGTCTAAAGACAGAAAATGATCTACTCATCGAGGGCTAGGGTGCCCCACGGTTTTCGAGGGTATTTGCTTTGATAATTGTAAAGTATTTATTCAATTCAACCAATTGAAATCCGGAAAAGGAAACAGCTTTTGTTCAACTTCAACTACAACATCTAATATCTTCTCTGCCTAACTACTGCCATGACACGAGTCAAACCACTCTGCGATGATCTTCGGGCTGTGATTCTCAACATGGGAATGTGTGACGGATGCGCGAGGAAGCGAGATCCGCCACACGAGAGATTGGGAAAATCGCACAAAGATGACTGTTGTAAGTGTAAATTCGCCCCCAAAGAACGGTAAATTAGGCTCGTAACCAGCCTGCCTATGGCGTTCTAACAAGGCGAGCTTGTTGCCGTAGGCAGGCTGGTACTTCTCGGGCTGTGTGAAAGGGCTGAGGCGGAGTTTGAAATCAAGTTAGTGAGGCCGATGACGCGATGACGCAATGAGCTGCGGCAATTCCGGAGATCACGGTCCGAAGTTGATCGCCACTAAAACTACCCTCAGGTTTTACGGTGTTCTGTCCCACAAATACAAAATGTAAGGAGGCAAAATTGGAGGGATACAATTTTCATTCATTTTCTCCGCTTCAACCAAAAAATAAGCTTCAAAATTGAGCACAAAATGAGGAAGATTTTTAAAAGGTCACTTGAATTTCAAACTCCGCGACAGCCCTTTTGGCGGCTCCGAGAAGTACCAGCCTGCCTACGGCAACAAGCTCGCCTTGTTAGAACGCCGTAGGCAGGCTGGTTACGAGCCTAACGGTAAATACGACACAGGTTTATATACGAGTAGGGGTTGGCAGTGCTAATAGTGATCACATCATATACCGGGCCGCCACGAACGGAAACTGAGTTGAATGAGTGTTGAGACGCAATGAACGGCGTGAAAGAAAACTAGAGGTAAAAAGGAACATGGTGAGTCGGAAATAACAGAAAAGAAAATAATATGTGAGGCAGGGACGGCGTGACTGCCACATCCGTTACAGAATGACGCTGGACATATGAAATTTACCAATGTCAAACACCGAACAATTGAGCGGATATTCCAAGACTATCGGAACAAGGGAACCGTAATGCGAGAGCACATGTACAAGGAGCTCCGTGGACGGAAGCATAGCCTGACTGTGGCTGATACAAACGTGAGGGAGGACTTATTCCTGAACATGGACTCTCAACTGTTTTGCCGCAGTTTCTGTGTGGACTTGTCCGCCACAGTCCTGATTTATATCTTGCAGAGCTCCAGGAGATCCTAGAGGATAGACTGGGCATTGAGGTCAATGAATCAACCATCTGGAGATCCCTTCGTAGGTGTGGATTTACGATGAAAAAGGTATTGCCATTTGCAATAATGATTGCGGGACATTCAACTCAGTTCTATTTCTTCAGTTGACCAAGTTGGCTCTGGAACGAAGCGAGGCGAAGCGCACAGCCTGTCGCTACGAATACGGCACCCAGTACACGGCGGAGCAGACGGTATTCGTCGACGAGAGCTCTTTTGACAGGCGGACATCAATCCGCGGCAAAGCATGGGCACTCTCCGGAGAACGAGCCCAACGTAAGTGCTTCTTTGTTCGGGGACGACGGTGCGTGAACCCCATGGCCTCATTCTCATATTTTTGATTATGAAACAGATATTCATTACTGCCGGCGCTGGCAATTGACGGAATGATTCACGTCAAAACAGATCTCTTTCTTGAGTTCATTGGAGGACTTCTTGACCATATGCAGCCATTTCCACAACCAAAATCGGTGATTGTCATGGACAATGCTCGCATACACAAGGACCCCGCTATCCGCGAGCTAATAGAAGCTCGGTAAGTTGAAGTTTGATCTCGCTTCCCTCTTCCTGAAACTGGGAATTTATAGTGGTATGCGTGTCATGTACCTCCCTCCTTATTCGCCTGACTTCAACCCCATTGAGTTGGCCTTCTCATCTATCAAGGCCTATGTTCGTCGCACGGGAGAGCTGGCTCGGGAGGATGCTGATCAGGCTATTGACGACACGTATGTTTATGTTCATTTGATTGAAGCTGCCTTTTCCGTGACAAGTGAGGGCGCTGAAGGATATTTTCATCATTGTGGCTATCTGTAGAGTATAATACAGTGAAGAATATATGGTTACTGTAATCGAAATCAATGTTACTTCATTCTACTCGCGCTTGCTTTGAAATGTGACTTGAAAACTGCGAAAAATCCTCCTTTGCGTAAGTAACAAGACGGTTCGCCATCCCAAAGTTCATTTGATCACCCGCCAGAGCTTGAAGCTTTTCAGCCGTCACATTGGCGACATCGCTCAGCTCGAAAAGTCCATTGTCAAGAAGCAGGCCACTATATTGTTGATAATTGAGATTCAGCCGACCTCGGACAGCATCAGAGTCCAGCTGTGTGAGCCAAGACTTGATGTCGGGGCAAATATCAGGCAAGGGCTCTTCGACGGGACGCTTCGTGCCTGCCACTGGCAGGTGCGGGAATTGATTCGAATGTGGAATCGGAGTGTGCAAATCACCGCGTATCATGTGCTGTAGCTGCGGGGGTTCCGGGGCGGCGGCAGATCGGTTGCCGAAAAGACTCCCGATAACTGGGACAATATTTTGTACCTCATACGCGCTCGCAGAAGCATCGGCCAGGTTTTTCTTGGCTTTAACCTGCCGTCTGTGATTGACTGCGAGACCAAGATCGCTCGGGGCATCGCCTATGGTTGCTTTGTGCCGGCACTATGATTGTCAGTGATCAGCAGCGGCCTCGTTCTCCCCTGTCTCCTGGTTACTGTGGGTTACCGTTTTATAGGCTGGTTTGGGTTTCGGCCGTCTGGTTGGTTTCTCGCGAACAAGAGGAATATTTTCCTTCAATTCCTGCGACTTTTTACTTTTTTTGCGAGTTCCTGTATTCCTGGAAGACGCTGGCTGCCTAGAAGCTGCCGTCTTTTATGAAGAATGTGGAAGGCAGTTCGTGGTTGAAGTTCAAGTTGTTGATGGAATAAACAAGTATCAATTTCTGAAGTTGAAACGCTCAAACACAGCTTATCCCAAAATGCTCAACCAAAAAGCCTGTAATAACCCAGATTTAACCTCCGAGAGAGCTTTACTGAGTCTTCTGACTACAACGAATGTACAAGGATTCTTCTAACTTCACATTTTCACATTCACATTTCTTCAATATCGATACCAGGACCACTATCAAAGCAACTACCCTCGAAAACCATGGGGCACCCTAGCACTCGATGAGTAGATCATTTTTTGTTTTTAGACCTAGTGAATCCGAGCTGCCGTTCGTGAGTTATCGCGCACGCGAGTTCGGTGTTCAAAAGTGGCGGTTTGTGATCAACAAACGCGTGACCGCCAACTATTTTGCAAATAGCAATAACACATTTGCAGCATCAAGTGCCTCTAGCTCATTCCAACGCCCACTCATTGATAGTCCGTAAGAGTGTTGAACAATCCATGCAGTGAAGCCGTTCAATTCGTTGCTTCTCATACACTGTCTTGCTCTTGCATACTTCAGTGCAGGGTCTAGTGCTGGCAAAGTTCGGTTCGGGCATCGGCCGAACCTTGAACCTGAACCTGAGTTCAGGTTCAGTTCAGCGTTCGAACGTGTTCGAACCTGAAAAAATCCTCTGACTCCGAAACCAAATTTCTTGGTCATAAAGTGATCTCTATTGCTCAACACTCACCTTGGTACCCCGTAAGGTGCGATAGATGGCTTTCCTAGCTATGAATACGAGCTTTTAATTTGATTCAGCTCGCATCACACATGTGATAGAAAATTGATGACCATTACTTGAAGGAGGGGGTCGCAATGACACATCGGATTGGGTTTAGATTGGACTGAGGACAACTTACGGCTTGTATTCACAAATTTCAAGCCCAATTATGCCCCAGAAACACTCAGAATCCCGGATAAACCAACATTTTCCCTGGATTCCGGTTCACGTTTGGTTCAGGTTCGAACACGGCTCCTGCAGCGTGAACGCCGAACCTGAACCTGGCATCCGGTCCAGTTCGGTTCAGGTTCGAACCGATTTCTGAACCGAACCTTGCCAGCACTAGCAGGGTCCATCGCATGGGGCCTACACATGTGATGGCCTTGGTAAAGGTCGCAAGAATTCTGTCAATTGAAGCTGCAAGACCTTGGGGGGGGTTATATTATACTCCCGCGGTCCACAGGCTGAACAGCGAGTCTACGGAAGACAAACATGTAGTACTGTATGGGTGGTTATCCTTACAGAATTCCACAAGATGCCAACCGAGCACAACCTCATTCCAGGGGGTCGAACGTACAAGACACTAGCAATCCGAGGACTGGCCGGCCGCTTGAATGGCGGGACCACCGGTTACAACCTCGTGGGACCTGGCCACCAATGAAATGACTGGTGTATTGGAGGAGTTCTCTCCTCCCCGGTCCCCGGTGTCCACCAGTCCGCGGAAAGCTGTCGTACGGCTTTCCTTTGCAAAGGCATGCGAACCGCCTGCTAAATCACAGCCCCATTTGCGCCACTCTCGGGGGACGATGCTCTGGCCCCGCTCCTTCCACCTGCGACGTTCAACGGCCAGACTGTGGCTAGAGAGTACGAAGCGTCTTAAAGCACGACGGTGGTCTGCCGTCTTGATTCTCAGATAGTGACGGAAGTCGAGGGTTTTCTTCACAAGTTTACCGCTTTCACTGTCTTGCTCGAGCCTCCCAGTCAGAAGGTCCTTGGTGCGTGAAGACGTCTCTATTTCATGATCAATACATTGCTCCATCAAGGTTTTCACCAGTCGCATTGTTTGCTCAACCGCTGATTTTTCCAGAGGCCCGGAGATGTCGAGTTCCACCGGAATGTAAAGCCACGATAAAATGATCCGTAAGTCATTGATCCAAGAAATCTTCTTGGCCCGCGCAAGTCTGAGAGATTCTTGCAGGGCGTTCCACACGGGTCGATCGTGGTCCAATCCAATCCAATAGCACAAATTTTTGAGAGCGAGGTAGAACACGCCGATACCTGATTGGCCAAATACCGGTCTCAGAGAACAGGACAGCCTTCATAGAGCGAGATCCAACTCCGAGCATGCGCCGCAGAAATTTCAATTGCTTTTCAAGAAGTTTCAAACTCTTTTCCTCAACATCCAGACAGACTTCGCAACCGGCAATCAAGTAAGGATCCACCCGTGCCATATACAGCGTACGGAGATCCCACGCAGGCAAAGTCCCCACGAAACGGTCCAGTCCCAAGATTACATTCGCCGCTTTGGAAGCTTTTTTAGCCTTCTCTCCACATAAATTTGCACCCTGTTTCAAACCAGATGCCAAGATAGCACGCCTTCTGCTCCTGCTTGATGATCTTTCCCGCCATGTGGAACGTTGTTTGCCTACGTCCGAAGATTTGATACAGACATTTGGGGATTGATGTCTCACAGCCATTCCTGTCGGCCCAGGACTGCGACCCATTGAGATGCATTTGGAAGCCTGACGGGCATGCGGAAGCCGTCATCACATCATCCGCATGTTCAACCTGGTTAATGGAGGCAAAACCCGCGCCCGGAACTTTGGTCACACGTGACATCACGCTGTGGCTGTGCTCTGGGGGAATGCTTCCCCCACACCCCCTCGTCCTCGCTAGCGCTGCCCTTTCTGCTGGCGCGGTGCCTTTTCAGACAATTTTTTTAATTTTTTCCTCAAATTCTGAACTGACCCACTCCATTCACATCTCAATTGACGCCCCATCAATTTCGGTAACCAGGAACAACCACGGGTTACGTATTCCAACATTGAATTACGCTGTCCTCAGTGCACGCAATGGCTCTCTTCGATTGGTCCAGCAGCAGTGCAATTCAAGCAAGTTTAATCTCGATTTGTGTACAGTTCTATTTTCTTTCTTCCCTCTGTTCGACGCGAGAAGAATATAGCCCATCCTGATGTCAAGATGGTCCATATGAGGGCCTTTTTGGAAGCCTGCTTTGACAACAAAATCATAGAGCTGGGAGTGGATGAGGACAATTAGGAGTGAGATAGATTACTGTAACCTTGTTCACCCATGCAAATTTCGCTTTTTTGGTCTGATTTAAATCACCCTGGCCTTTGACAAGTCTCAGTACCTGCTACAAGGCTTTAACATCCATTTTTGACCTGATTATTCCCTATGAACATCTTTAGGCCGTGAACAAGCTTTTGTGTTGAGTGAGTGTTTGGTCTTGGATGAGCTTGGTTAGTTTGTTTACTTTAAGCCTTGAACAAGCTTGAGTGTTGAGTCTTGGATGAGCTTGGTTAGTGTGTTTACTTTAAGCTTTGAACAAGCTTGAAGTGAGTGTTGAGTCTTGGATAAGCTTACAGCTAATTGCAGTACCGAAGGCGCGAACCAAAAATTTCCGTTTTGGGATATTTTCAAAGAATTCCCGATATCTCAGTCAGTTCTTCACCGATTCACACGGAAACTGGATAGATCTGCTCAGCTAATTCGCGCGCAATTATAAGAATTCGTGAAAATATTATGTATTAGGTATTTTCTGGTTTCGGGTTGTTTTCGCACCGAAAGCTGTCTAGCATGCCAAATACATAATACATAATATTTTCACAAATTCTTATCATTGCGCGCGAATTAGCTGAGCAGATCTGTCCAGTTTTCATGTGAATCGGTGAAGAACTGACTAAGATATTGGGAATTCTTTGAAAATATCCTAAAACGGATAATTTTGGTTCGCGCCTACGGTACTGCAATTAGCTGTAAAGGATTTTTTTAATTGAGTGGGTGTTGAAATTTTTGTTGAGAGAGTGTTGAACGAGCTTCCCTTAAACGACATTCACTACGTCCCTGGGAACCGAACCTGAACCCAAACTTAACCGCCCACGCAAAGTGGATACAGAGTCCTGTGGTTCAAAGTGGATACAACGCTTCTACCACTGGCAACCCAAAAAACTATGCGGAATTCAGGGAACTGTGGACGCCCTGGGAGGAGAAGATGATAGCCATTCTGGACAGCCTCCATTGTACTTAAGGGCCTTCACGGAAGCGCATACCTGAATCCCGCACTGAATCCAGAAGAACAGGTTTATGAGATTGAAATACAAAATGTGCATTCAGGCCGACGTGGTTACTCATGCAAAATGTGCCATGCGGGGCCCTTGATGGCACCATCTGGTCCAGTTATTGGGAATTGGTCGAGATAGCGAAAACGCTCTTCATCTTTAAATAAATCACCCTTGTATCCTCCACTCCTATTATGTACACATTCTTCATTATTGGAGGATTTCCTATTGTTGAGCTTGAACACAGGTCGAGATGGCCGAGATCCCCGAAAGAAATTCAACAAGTCCAACACTGTGGTGGCTGTGAAGCGGAATATATATTTGTGCTTCTTGATAAGATCGTCCACAAGAATCTTGGTGGCAGCCGCGTCGAGATGTGCGAAACGGTATTGGCCGGGTACGATCATGACCGAGCGACGGTCGCGCGGTACTAAGCCGGTCCGTGGGCTGAGTGAAGTCAGAAAAGAACTACACCGCAAACGAAAGGACTTACAATGTTACATACCCACGGGGCCAATCTAGGATCAGCTTTGAGCCGATCCACAATGTGGACGGCCTCCGGCTTGCTTCGCGCAACCTTGAGCATCGCGGTCTTTGCCATCCCCGGGTCGGAGGATAAAAAACGTGGAGATCCCAAGACAAATGGGAATTGTGAATTAGTTAATCGGGTTTAAAGTGATATTTACTCAAGTCTAATTGGAGAGGTGAGTCAAAGCGTCTTACTCTCCCTCTTCCTCTGCCGTTCGAAAACCTTACCCGAGCGTTCCCGCCCATCGGGTCGCAAGCGGAACGCGGGACAATATCAACCCCTCGGGTCGCAACTGATATTGTCTTTCCGGGCAAGTACTGCTTTGTCTCCCAGACAAAGCAATCTGACCTTCGCCCCAGTGGCCGTGAGCAAGGTCGGACACAAGGCAATGGGCCGTCGCCGGAGGCCTATTTAACCTGGCGAGACAGAGCTGTCGTTGGAATTGAGAGCACCAGCCTGCTTGTGTCGAAATATAACACGGATTTCTCCCACATGCGGCTCCCCATTGAGATGAATCTCTGTCAACTTTAGCTTTACGCTCCGCCGGAGTATCTTGATTGTCCGGGCGCGTTGTAATCCGTACATACATCTGTAAACAAATCAGGTCAACAAAATGAAGACGAAGGGATATCACAATGAGAGACGAACCACGACCACCAGGTCTAGGCAATTAAAATGATTAATGCCTGCCTGGGGACCAAAACATGAAAGGATTTCGAACGGATTGAGAATTAAACAAAGCAGAAAAAGTGCTTGATCACTCAAAGTCATGCTTTTCTTATATTACGAAGGAAAACGGTTGAGAATTGAGCTCAGGGTAGCTGTTCTCGTGAAAACTTGCCAAAACAGAAAAAAACGGACTGCGCTTGTTGTACCGCAAACGGCAGTAAATTTTCTGTTTGCATGCAGGCAGATGAATCACCCAGCCAGACTATGAATCAACCGGAAAATTCAACTCCTGCACCGGGAAAGGATAAAATATGTGCACAGCCACAAAACTCAAAAAATATTCCATAACGTGTTTCACGGGGGGTTAAATTTTCTGTTTGTATGCTGGCAGATGCATTCACTCAGCTGGATGATGAATCAACCAGAAAATGAACACTTATTCCACTTCTGCTCCAGGGAGAAATAAAATATGTGCACAGCCACAGAATTAAAAAAATATTCCAGGACGAGGTGGAAATAGGACGAGTACGCCTCTGAGGTCACCGTACATTCTGACGGGGTGGGTCAACGGCTTGAATGTGGAGGAGGCCTCGCTGCCCCAGCACCTTCTTGCTCTCTTCCAAGTTTATACCGCAGAGATGGCGGGTTGCAGTCTGTACTCGACGTTTGTGGGTCACGGTGTGCGATCGGACGGCCTTCCCAATTTGATTTCGGGGGGTCCCGGTTCTCGGGAAGTTCATTTCGTTGTTATAGGGGTCAGAGTTCGGCAAGAGCTCGGGGGCGCCTGAGGACGAATTTCACACGGATGACACTTCCATTCCAATTTGTATTGTGGGCGCAGGCTGGATGTCCGTCGCAATTTGAATGAGCTAAGACTCAAGAGTACTTGACAGAAGTGCTGCCATACTTACAGCTGTTTGCAGAGTTAATGGCACTAACGATCATTTTGCAAACAAAGAAAAAGAAAAAAGAAAAGCTTCCCGTCTCGACGAGCTCGTTCTGAGCTCAATTCTTGACCAAATTCTTTGGGAATATAAATATTTGGATGTACCAATCTGCCGAGTCCCACTGGGTACGAGTTCCACTGGCAGCCTTTAGTCCGAGTCCCACTGTTGGCCCTTAGCCGAGGGTTAGCAGAGTCCCACTGGCCATCAGTTTCATCCTTTTGGTCATTCGTCTACCAAAGTTTTGGTTCGGGAAGCAGGGCTCGCATCAGTTCCGTTTTGCCATAATACATAAATGGCCCATGGGCCATGGATCTGACCTCCTCCCACCTCATGCTCCAAAATTTGCCACCCGAGCTGATTACCGCAATCTTTGAAGATTTACCCCAGTCAGATGTAGCATCGTCCGCCACGGTATCACAAGTCATTGGCTATGTTGCGGAGAGAACACTGTACTCCAACATAGTTGTGGATCACCAAACAGTCGAGGCACTGGCTGAAAGCTTCAGGACAGCGCGTCCCGAGCGTGCTGCCTTTGTGACATGTTTGCAGGTCACTGACAAGTTAAAAGGCTTGGACATTGGTGACGCCACTGTGGGGTACGTGGTTCAGAAGAGTTCCTCGTCCTTGTCATATGTTCATCCTGAACGTAGGGAATCTTTTGGGAAGACTTTATGCTTCATCCTGGATTCCACCCGGAATATAGTCCATCTCTCCCTCCTTTTCACCATCCCAAACAAAGCGCTGCCTCTTTTCCATACCTGGGGGGAAATTCTGTCACAGAGCCTGAAGAACTTGCGACTCAGCACGTTCAAAATCTGCAGAAGTCTCAACACGCAGAACAGAATCCCGCATTTTCTCAGCGCACATCCAGAGTTGACTAGTGTCGAACTACGATTCCCCGAAATTCTCGAGCCACAAGTACCTGCCATGGTGCTTATGAGCCCCATATACCTCCCCGCTATGCGGAACTTTGAGGGAGATTTGGCAGTACTGTTGGCTTGTGTGCATCACTCACCAGGGCTCGTCAATGTGAGAGCCGATGTGAGGACGGTGCAACTGGGAAACACCACTGTCTTTCACACTCTGGCAAATCATATGAACAACATTCAGCGTCTCGGATTCCTCACAAATTGGCCAGTAGGGGAGCTTCTCTCAGTAATACGCTCGTGTTTCCCAAACATCAGAGCCCTTCGAATTTCCAAGTGGGCTGTAAGCAACAATGACGTGGGCACCCGTTCTATAATCCCGAGTTGCATGCTAACAGTGTTTATAAGGTTGAGCAGCTGCGAATTTCAAGTGCCCTGCTTTCACGGTTGAAAAATCTGGAAGAGCTCGCTCTAGATGGCCCAGGCGACTTGCATATAAACAGTGCTTCCATTGCAAAACTGTTGGGGGCGAACTGCCCGACTCTGAAAGAGTTGAAGTTAAGTAAGTCAAATAAAGCGCTGCCGATGAAGTCATGTACACAGAGCTAATAAAGACGACAGACAGCAGCATCTGGACTGTTGTCCCCACTGGTACCTCCTCGGAGGAGCGATGGAGGCCCGAATTGGAACCGCGAAAGTACAGGATGGGAGAGTTTCCATTGCAATGGTTTTGAGGAAGTGAATCGTGCTGGGCATCTATATTTGCGAGCAAAGCGAGCAATTCTACTTAAATGCAGGTGATGGGGTGGAGGGCGGGCACACGCCGCCCGCGACTTGTCTTGATGAGGTGAGGCACGGGGACAGGTAGCGGTAACGTTTTACTGCTGAGCCTGTAGTACGTAGCTGACGGCATGGGCACGGGGAAAGGGATATAATCGGAGGTCGTACGGGGAGTAGGTGTGCGGGCGGCGGGCGGGAAGGCGGCGGTCTCGGAGGAAGGTAATGCCACTGAGAACTGCTCCCGCTCATACGCCGCGCGGCCGTAGGGGAGGTTTGGTGTCTCGGACGCGGCCTTGAGGGGGCCATTTGTGCTCGTCCGCACTGAGCTGAGTTCCGTGATGACGCGGAGCGCGTCCGCCGCGCTGCCTGTGTTCCTGTGATTCGCCGCCTTCGCTCTCCCCCTACCCCTCAAGAGCTTCAGCGGCCCGTCTGCTCCCGTCAGCTCCTGCTTCACGCGACGTCTCTTGGAGTTTGAGCGCCCAGGAACGAATTTGCCGCTGTCGTCCGCGTCAAACTCGCTCTCCGACTCTGAGTGCGTGCCGGAGCCGCGCGACTTGGCGTCCTCAACCTCGGTGCCACCCTGACTGGTGTTGGGGAAGGGCGGGGTTCCGGTGAGGTCCGCGAGAGAGACGTACCGTGCGGAGGCCGCATCGACGTCACCCTCGAGGTACTGCAGCTCAATGGGCGGAGGCGCCGGAAGAACGGTGTACGTGTTGAGAGTGCGTGCAGGCGAGAGCGGGGACATCGCGGCACCTGGCTTGCGCATAGTGGGTGGAGCCAACGGCTCAGAGTCATACTCGCCGGCGGTATTATGATCTTCATCGACGAGGGGGTGTTCTCTGCCCACGAGGTACCCCCGGCGTCCAACATTTCCTGCGTATCAGGATTCCACCTCCATTCGCAGCTCAGACCAGTATTTAGCATCGTCGGCTCCCGATTCAATAGCGAAGGCCCAAAGGATACGGGGATGGCAGAAATATCGAGAATTGCGTTCATCTTGCTGTCCTCGGAGCCAGCGGATGTTGTAGAACATCGAGGATAGCCTCGATAGGCGATACTAGGAGGTCCCCCTCTCTGCTGCTTCTGGCGAGGCTGGAAAATAGCACGGCTCCATTCGGGGCCCAGGGGCGAAGACCGAAGCTAGCTGAAGGCGATACACTTTGACCAGGGTAGCCCTGGTCCTCCTCATGCAAGAGCGAGCCGTATGGCCCGTGTAGCAGAGGGCTCTCCATGGTGGTAAATGATATGACTGGAGTGATCAACGAAAGGGCCAAATACACAGATTGGGCGGATCCCACGGTTGAACCGTGAGATAACCCGGGCGGCGCCGCTTTCTTCTTACAGCGAATCATGAATCCAAGAGATACCCGTCGGAGAAGGCCGAGACATCGACTAATAGGGTAGAGTAGTCTGTTGTTAAGCGCGGGGTCCCGATTGGAGTAAGCGCTTGTTATATAATCAGCACAGCCACACTGTTCTTTCAAAGGCGACCGCGAAACTAGCAACAACATTTTCAAGAAATTTCAGCATACATAATGTCTTATTCACTGTCTGAAAGCTCCTCCAATTTATTTGAACTTTTAGAGTGCTGTTTGAGGCTCGAAGTACAACACAAGTGACAGTCACATGTCATGCTTCAGCGCTTCATCCACCTGGATTCTGAGCTCTAGATAAAAAATCTAAGTAGGCAGGAACATCCAGTGTACTAATATAGATCCATTTGCACCAAAAATGAGTTCAAGTATCTATCTTGTAGGCACAAAACATCGAAATTCGGCGGCGTGGCTGTGCAGATTATGTAACAAAGTTTTACCCTGATCGGACCCCCGCGCTTACCAACAGACTTCAATATATCGAGGTACGAGATCAGGTAATATTGAAGTGTCTGTCTGCGAGAGACTAAGGGTAGAGCATGATTGCGGACGACCGTTCACACTTGCATCTCTGATGTGACTGGCATCCCGTTCGAGTCGGTAGACAATTCGAGATATTTCGACCTCTTCAATGCTTCTATGTACTCTGAGTCAGCACTATCAAGGTGACCCTGTTGCAACTAAGGTTCTAGATGATGCCTTTCACTTTATGGACCGCCTTCTCCGTCTGCTGTCTAAAAAGCACTCAGTCTTTGCTCACCACCCTGCTAAATAATCTTTTGAGCCTCGAAAAGGGGTACGGCATTGATTGAGAACTGTACATAGAGAGTATAGAGATTATTTAACACCATCCAACTCTACATGCAAGCCATATGAGGTGTTGAAATAGCCGTCGTCGAAATGGGCGGAAAGGCTGGAAATTAGTTCTCCGACCAACGAAGCGTCTAACGAGAGATAAAACCCCGCGGCAGCCCGAAGTAAGGTTCAGTTAGATTAATAGGAAGGTTCGAGCCGTAGGGGAGTGGCAAAGCGCCTCGTGACCTCGGCAAGTGCCGACCAGCCTTCGACACGCCACACCCGTGCCTTTGGCTCGCTGCGCTCGCGCGACCCGTGGGAGCCGGTATCAACATCTCGACAGCCCTCAAATAGGGTCTGAGTGGTAGTTTTTTTTGAGAAAATGTCCCAATGGACGCGGTTGTTTCAGAAAAAAACCAAAAGAAAAGTCGAAAAAATATTCGCGTCTCCCATCAAAAGTGCCATAACTTCTCAACCACTGCTCTGAAAAATCTAGAAAAATCTGAATTCGATCCCCCGTCCCCATTTAAGGTTAAAATTTGACCCCATGTACAAAATTCGAATCCCGATTCCATCTTGTAAGATGTGATGTTTTCAAGTGGACACCGACCCGATCAGATCACAGTTATAATCGATGGCGGGTGCAAGAACGCTGGAATGCACATTGCTACAGTGGGAACGGGTGTTTATCTTGGTCATAACTCACCAAAGAATATGTCGATGCGAACCTGGGGAAATCAGAACAATATCCGTGCAGACCTGACGTCGCCACAAAATTGTCCCCGTTGAGACGAACCGTGCAGTTATGCACTCGATATGAATATGCCGTCTGCTCAACGAGATACTATGCAGCCCATCACGCCGCCCGCGGATGGAAATGCGCGAATGGAGACGTACTGAAAATTATCATCCAGTGCATCTCGTTCACGTCAACGAGGAAATCAATTAAGTATCACCAGCACGGCTCCACATAACTGCTTCTCCTTGCTGTGCGGTATTCCGAGCTGATCCCAGAGCTGCAACACTGCGACCTGCTCCGACGGCATCATCCGCTCGTACTGGATTTTTTCCCTCAAATCGACAGTCACGCGACACGCACCCCTGTGTCGATCCCGAAATTTGGTCCCGGTCACGCGTCACGCGGGCCTCCCGAGCGTCACACTGAGCCCAAAATTGCCTGAAAGACGCAAAAAAGAGAAAATTTCAGTGGGAAATGTCGAAATTCGGCCGGTGTCGAATAGATAAAACCGGTCACGCGTCACACCCCCGGTCGATTTGAACGAAAAAATCCAGTACCTTGAATACCAGCGAAAGTTCCATTCCTCATCCCGAAAAGGTCGTCGACATACGCGAAGATGTCTAGAATCAGCTTAACATGAATCGCAACCCACAGGACTAAGCCCATGAGGGAGCTCCAGGGACGGGGGGGAACCACGGCTGCTGAAGCAGGACCGTCAATTGACGCGGCGAACAAGTGGCCCACGATCAATACCTGTGTCGGCGTCTGGTAGTTGGTGGTAACGACCTGCTTGATCTGCCAAAGCGAGTGAGATGGGATGAGGCGGAACGCGCCCTTGACATCAGACTTGAAAGCAACTAGACGTTTGTCTGGGTTACTTCGTCGATACGAGAGTAGCACCGCGATGAAGCCGTGTAATGTATCCAGGCGAGCACCCTTCGTTTCTCTGCGGTCCATCATGCTGTTCTGACAAAATTCTCCAGCGCTCATATGAGAGCAGAGCCGGAGGTTGTCTGAGTGAGGTTTGGGGACGGCAAGCACTGGAGTGCTGTACATCCCAGGGAGTAAGTCGGGCCCAAACACTGGTGAGTGCCGACCCAGCTCCTCCTCCTCTTTACTTTGCGCTTCCAGAAACTCACCCTCCCGATCCGATTTAGGAAGGATACGAGAGTTGACGTATGTGATGGGGAAACCATTAGCATGCCTGGTATCTGCGAACGGCCATGCACCTTCAACGAGTGTGGCGATGACGGATTTGACGAACACAGGATTGGGATGAGTTTGAAGTAGTGCATGAAGACGGTCTGCGCGGATCTCTGGGGAGACGCTGAAGAGGTGAGGGTTATCTCGAATAGTGTTCATCACGACAATGTTTTGATATGCTCGCAGGTGGACGAGGTAACGCCGAATCAACTTCGGTGCAATGCGCAGTATGACTCGACGTTGGCGAGCGCGCGTTCCAGCCAAAGCCGCGGATGCATCGTGGAAGGAATGTGTCTGAAGGAGTAGCTTGCTCCTCCAGGAGTCTGGTGAACCGTCGTCGTACAACCATCCGCCTGTGGACGACTGAAAAGGGTAAAATCGATAGGCCCAGCAGGAAGCCGAGGCCTGCCAACCGTCCCCCGTCCGCCCTCCTGGCCTAGCAGGAAGCCGAGGATCACTTGGAAGAGTCCGGACAATCGTTCTTTCGGTGTTTGCCGTTGCATTTGGAGCAGAGGTGGATGCGGGGACAACTCCCGTCATCGGTACAGTTGCCGAAATTCCACCTCTTTGTCTTCCCAGTCGACGCTCCTTTCTCACTGCGGGCTATGTCTTCAAAGGCGTCTCCGCCACAGCTGCAAAGCTTTGCGATGGGATCAAGAAACACATATTCACTCCATTCAACGCCAAATTGGATTTTGAACATTTGCAATCCCTGCCACAACCGCAATTTGTTCCTCAAAGACCTCGGAAAACTCTAGTCTCTTATAAACAGACGCTATAACATTACTTACCTCGTACCTCTAGGAAAACTCTTCTCTTGCTGATCTCGATCACAGGAACTCAGTGTCGTTTCCGCCATATCTAACTTCTTTGGACAGTCGAATCTGGGAACTGCGCAGCCAGCAACCGAACGTGAACATCAAGGTATAAATTCCGAAATGAAATCCGCCTCGGAAACGTGTTTGGGAACGACAGACGTGTCAAGTGTGTCATCAGAACTAGGGCTTTAACCCGGCCGTTTTTGGACTGTACTCGTCACGTTACCCGTTTTCGGCATTATCGGAGCCATTTCCGGGTCATTTTGCGACATTTTGGGCCAAGAGGTGGGCGGGCCGAAAGCTCTTGAAATCAACCTCCGAAATCTAAGTGGTGGCTGTACCCCCTCCCCCCCCCCCTCTAAGCGACGGACCGACTGCCTACGGACCGATCTCCGCAGCCATTTCAGCTTTCCTTCAATCGGCGAATGTCGGGACATCGACTTGCCATCAGTTAACATCGCATGTCCGGTCCGATGTAATTTTTGAATACTGACCCTTGACGACCCCAAAATATTATGAGAACCAGATAGATCTCTTCGGGGGATATGAAAATGGGGGGGTCGCTCAATTATATTTTACGGCTAGGTTCATCTTGCGGTCGTAAAACAGAAGTTGGATCAGATGCCGTTCCAGCCCAAAACACGGTCGGACCGGACTCCGAGCTAAGTCCGAAGGGAGGTCGATTTCACGGACTTTTCGGCCGCCCACCTCTTGTTTTGGGCTGAACCGAACCGTTCGGATCAAAGCTTTTTTCTGGTGCTCTTGATTTAACCCAACACATCCCTGTTCGGGACATTATTGGCCAAAAAGTTCCGAAAATAGACCCGTTTGATACCCGAACGGGCGGACGGGTTATTTTAGTCAGAAAACTCACCATTGTACTCACATGCGTTGTTCAATTCGAAAGCCCGCTGGGAACTACAAAGTAGACCGGGAGGAACTCCGGATGCCTGATTTAGTTTCACAGAAAGTCCTCAGAATAGCTTCAGAAATGGAAAATAAGATTCCCATCAAATTTCGACGGGTTAAAGCCCTAATCAAAACGTGACATCGTGTGGAGGTCGATGTTCTCGGCTCTGGATGCAGGGTGATAGCCAGCACGATGAGGAAGGAAAGAGTGGTCCTAGCGTTGACCTGTGTTTTTGGGTGTTGGAGTGCAGAACACGTCGCAAACCAGCTGTAGTGGTCCCACATCAGTAAACTGCAAATTCGTCTTTGGCATCTTACATCCAGAGGTATCTTTGGTCTCTTTGTCTTGGTCGGAAGATTTTCGTCTTGAAACAGAGAGTGCAGTAGGATTTTGTAAGTGAGGACAGCGCGGAGATGAGGAGAACGGGTGCATCCGGAGTTTCAACATCTTTCTCGGGCTTGTTTCGTTGTCCGGTCCTCGCTTTGTCAATCTGGAATCATACAGAGCCAGAAAACAAAACGCACTTTTCCGCTTGTTCCCGACTGCTGCCACAATCTTCTGACCCGACTCCCGGGCAAGTGCCTTGAGCTTCTCGATCAATCCAAATCCTTTCAAATCGAGATGTGAGAGACCACGCTCATAATCCGACACCTTCTCGAGCTTGTCAAGCAATGCCTCTTCGCGACGTGAATCTAAGCACGTCACGTGATTCGCATCCTGATCCAGCCAAGTCTCGTCTGCATCCGAGATTGATTCGATTGTTGTTGAAGAAACAGTTGACGTCCGGCCTTCTGAGGAAAATATTTACAAGGAGCGCAAAGCAGATGGGGAGTACAGTACGAGAGCATGGAGGATTGGAATGGCGAGACGGCCGAATGCGTGGCCTTAACGGGGGTGGAATTGCTTGCGATTGGCCCCGCGAAGCAAGTCCATTATCGCAGTTTTGGAAGCTTGACCATGGCTGATCTGTCTTGCGAGACACGGACTGCCAGTGATCCAACGACGAGTCGGGAGGGGACAGGAGATGGGGGAGTGGTGAAGGAAATGGAGAGTGCGAATTCAGCGGAGCGAGTGGCAGAGCGAGTGGCCCTAACGGGGGTGGAGTCGTTCGCGATCACCCCCGCGAGGCGAGTCCCATATAAAGGTTGTGCGAGTGAGCTAGCAGCTAACCCGTTTGACGAAGCACAACCGACGTCCGTGTCCATGGAGCAGCGAGGAGAGGGAGGACCGCCCACATAAAATTTCAGAGGCATACTTAGCTGTCTTCTAGCCTGCACAATGAACCGAAAGATGAAGACATGCCAGCTAAATTGATATCACAACTGGCAAAAATGATGGCCACGTCAATGCCGCCTGTTGACCATCCGGGGGATGCCTTAGATTCTGCTTCATGGATATCATACTACTCATTGAAAAGCTCCACTCCGTGCGATTTGGGTGCGCCTCGACCGCAAGGGGGTCAGACACGAGGCCGGCAATCCAAATTTGACGCGTTACCTACTACTGTAGACTTTCGACCAAAGGTTCACGGGGTGTCACCCGTCACCTCGATCGTTCACTGGGTTAGATGTTCATTACTCGGCAATCAGCAGAAATTACTATAAAAGGCAGTCCGGCATTTGCCGGACTGAAAATTTTCGCATTTTTTGGCCTATCTAGGTCCCATATCGCAAAGTCACCGTCACCTGGGGCAAAATTGTTCAGTTCACGAAGGTTCTGTCACCCGTCACCTGAACCTTTGGTCGAAAGTCTACAGTACTCGGACACGTGGCAACCTCCGAAAGAATGACGCCGTTTGAGCAATTCTTACCGGCTTCTCATGAGCTAAAATTTGGACCTGGAGTACAGGAGAGATTACGTACGATCTACCTATTCACCTCCAACCAACTGACCATATTGCGAATGCTCATCTCTAACAATTTCCCTTTACGGTTGTAAATATCTTTTCCGTACAAAATGTCCGGATTAATGTGGCGCATAAGTTGAATAAGATCTTCGGAAGGCACGATTGAGGTTGTGATGTAGTCGATCCACTTATAGGCCGTCTCCCTAAGAAATTATGAGCAGGCACTTCAGTCACAAGGAAGAGTCACGCACCAAGCAAGAGGGCTAATTCCGTGTGTCGCTGATGCGTCGTAGACAGAATTGATGGTCAATGCCTTCAGAATGAAACCAGCTAGATCCTTTCGTTGTTGAAAACCACGAACACAAAATACGCCTGACCGCGCAGGATCATCGAGGAAATCGCGGAATGACGCGTGATGCACTACGATGGGATAGGAAGAGACTGCCAGCACTTGCAGGACAGAATGAAGCCCACGGAGAGCCAACCCAACATCGCCCGGCTGTAGATCGAGCAGCTGCTCGACATGGTGAAGACACAGATTGCCAAACGCCATGATTACGGTCAATATTGCGAAAAGACGTCGCTGAGCAGGAACGTAGGAAAGAATCTGAGTATACAAATGGTCGAGGGCCTGAAATGACCTACTCTTGCCCCCCATTTTTTGTTGTGTGGGATAATCTCGACATCCAGATGTGTTTGCACAAAAGAGCTCCTGAAGGAAACACCATCGAGACCCTTGAAAACGATGAAGAACCGCCGGCTTTGTTGGTAGAAGATGGTACAGAAGCTATCGATGGAAATAAGGAGGGAACCACGGGATCTGCGGGCCAGATGATGAAAGCTAAACTGTAACACGTCCATTTAACGCGTCTAAATCCACTTTCCTGCCGCCAAACAGCCCGTTTCGCGTTGTGTAATTAGACCGAGTCGCGTCGGAGAGTAGGCACGTGAGTTCCCAAAGCGGAAGCTTATATAATAAGGTAGAGTACCGGGTATCAGGCGCGGTAACTAATAGACTACAGCAGAGCCTGGGGCCATCAGCGCCCCCATACCTGCGCAGGCTTGGGAGGAGCTCTCCAACCTAGCAAACAAGCAAACACGCATTCTTGCAAGGCATTGTGCGGTGCCATTTAGGCATTCCATCGACATTACACTCAGCACTACATACATGGCGCCGTCTGCTTTATATATTTTCTGAAGCATGTTAGAATATATTTAAGCCGCAATTCAAAGACGCACCTTGATCCAGAAATTGAGATGTTCTTGAACAAGATCAATCTCGACGAATGATTTCACCTTGCCCTGGGGATTTGCTAGCCAGTTTTGAAGAACAATATCTACATAGTGTCGGCTCGTCAGTAAGAACAACCACGAAATAAAGTCGAGACTCACCGAAGCTCCTTCGTCCAAACACAGATCAAGTTGTGCAGCAAATGAAGCATCTCATGTGCATATTTTGTGCGCCCGTTGCCCCGATAGCAAAAGGCCCACATCCGAAGGATAACGAGAACACGTCCGGAGTCGCCGGCCTTGATTGCATCTGCAAACTCCCGGGTCAGCAACGCGTCGCGTAGAAAAATGCCGTTCTCCAGAACCATATCGCCCTTGCCGATGTGGGGCAGATTCGATGTGGAAGGCTCACCCGCCGTTCCCGACTTCTTCGCCGCGTTGGAATCGTACTGAAAATCTGCAGTCAATTGGCTCCTTCATTTTGTGTTCTGCCCCTATAATGAAAATTTTCCACAAAAAACCCTGTTCCCGGCAGGACAGCTGTAGTGCTTATAATACCGCCCCAATCACCCTATTTTTTGGATATGGCATACATCTCTACGATTACTAGTCAACTGTGCCTTTTATACCTGTCATTACTCTCTGTTTCCCATTGGGAGATCTACTTATTGTGGGGGTGCAATATCATTTTCACCATACAACACAATAAATCACAATGGTTGGGTATGTTGCCTATCCTACTACGCCATCAACTAGAAAATATGTAAAGGTGTGCGGGACCAAAAGTCTAGGTCAATTGGGGCAGTACTACCAGCCCTACAGCTGTTCTGCTTGAAACCGGGATTTTTGGGGTGAAATTTTTATCACGGACTCAAAACATAAGATGGACAGCTTTGTTCCCCTGTTCCTCCGCATGTTAGCTTCCACACTCACTTTATGGACTTGGTTTGCACACAGATGAAATGTGGGTTATAGTGCTGGCCAAATATGAATACGATACGTCAAATCGCGTACCGTATTCATATCCGTACATATTCACTGGCGAGGGCCCATATCGTATTCTTAGTGTATCGTATTCATATTCACGCGTGACGAAAGTTCCGGGCGTGTGTTTTGCCTCCCCTGCAGTACGGCAACAGTATCCGCCCTCAGGAGCCCTCTAGTTATTGTTTTTCAGTTGTCAGAATCATCCGAAAGAATCCCCCCGAAATCTAAGTCCCAGTTTGGAATTTAGGCCCAGATACTTCTCTCACTTCTTGGACCCTCATCAGTCTTTTGACATTTTCGTTGTGGTGTTGTACAACACCAAAAAAACACATGCAACAGCCGCAACACCCTGCCAAATCACAAAACATGGCAACGCCAACAATTTTTGGACAACACCGGAACAACTTCGGCTGATAATACCAGAACCGATGGTAATTTCAGCGGCGTTGAACTTCGCATAGGGCCTCCACATCCATCCCAACCACCATATGGAATTTCAGACACATTCATTGGATATACCTCTGCATCCCTCTTCCGCACCTCCGGAATCCGGCGCTCCCGAAGCACCTGTACACGATCAACATCCGCATAGGTGTTGTAAATTTTCTTGGCGTAGGTGACGAGAGTAAATTCGAAGTCAAATTCAAAGGGCAATCCGCTGCTGCACCTGTGTGTCGGAACGCCGACACAAGCCAGAAACTCTTATTTTTTTCGCTGACCTTGCAGACCTCCACCACATACAATAAAAGGCCAAAAACCTCAGAAGGCACTCTGCTGCTGCACCAGTGCGATGCCGCATGCAGCCCGTGCAGCTTATGCGCATCCTATCTATTGGATACAAATAAGAAATAAGTATTGTGAATCTTGGCATGGGTGGAATGTTTCCTGTAGTCTGTATTCTCTCTCACCCCTAGCCGCCAAATCTTTTCCTGGTGCTGCCCTCATGTGGGAACTGTTCCGACACATGGGTGCAGCAGCAGATTGCCTTTCAAATTTTTTGACCCTTCATTGTATATTGTGAAGGTCTGCAAGGTCAGCAAAAAAAAAAAAATGGAAGTGCTGTCCTTCTGTCGGAACCGTTCCGACACACTGGTGCAGCAGCAGACTTCTTTTCAAATTTTCTGACCTGCCATTGTAGAGTGCAGAGGTCTGCAAGGTCAGCAAAAAACCAGAGGTGCTGCCCTTGTGTTAGACTCGTAACCAGTCTCTACGATGAGCAACAAGACTTAGTAGTAGCATGCAAAAATAATTAGGAAAAACGGGCAAAAGCTGAGGGAGAAAAAAAAAGTAGCGGCAGGGTTGCTCGAACGTAGAGACTGGGAGAACTAGTCGAGAAATGTCATGTCAAAGTTGTACGTAACTTAATCAATCCGACTTAGAAAAATTTCCCTTTGCGGAATTTTGAATGCTCGTAGAATGCAATTCTGAGTTGTAGGAAAGTCATATTTTGAATTCTTTGGATGGATTATCACATTGAAAACACTACTATCCCAAGTTTCGTTGTGCGGCGGATAAAACGCTAAATTGGCGGCTGTACCTTCCGGTCCGCAGATACCCGACGGCCGACCATTTCTTTCTTTGTGAAGCGGCCCGAGCAGTTTTAATGACGTACATTTCGACAGATGATTCTTATACCATTCCCGCAACATTGACATGGCTCAAAATTGCATTCTACGAGCATTCAAAATTCCGCAAAGGGAAATTTTTCTAAGTCGGATTGATTAAGTTACGTACAACTTTGATATGACATTTCTCGACTAAGTTCTCCCAGTCTCTACGTTCGAGCAACCCGCCGCTACTTTTTTTTCTCCCTCAGTTTTTGCCCGTTTTTCCTACCTCTTTTTGCATGCTACTACCAAGTCTTGTTGCTCAACGTAGAGACTGGTTACGAGTCTACCCTTGTGTTTGGAACCGTTCCCACACACTGTCGCAGCAGGAGATTGCGTTTTAAATTTTCTGACCCTTCATTGTATATTGTGGAGGTCTGCAGGGTCAGCAAAAAAAAACAGAGGTGCTGTCCTCGAGTCGGAACTGTTCTGACACACTGGTGCAGCAGCAGATTGCCTTTTGAATTTTCTGACCCGTCATTGTATATTGTGGAGGTCCGCAAGGTCAGCGAACAAAAAACAAAGGTGCTGTCCTTGTGCGGAACCGTTCCGACACACTGGTGCAGCAGCAGATTGCCTTTCCAGTTTTTTGAGCCCACATTGTATATTTTTTTGCATTTCATTCCATTTTCCATTAGAGAGTGCACGGGCCCCTTGGGGGCCATGTGGAACTATGCTATGTACATGGAATGGACTAGCTGGCAGGTAAGGTGGGCAGTATCGGTATTGTATCTAGGTGTGGGCCTCTTTGAGTATGCTACAAGGGTGTAGGTGAATATAGGTATATGCTGTGGCGGTATTTGGTTTGATTCGAGTCGATAAGTATAGGAAGAAATTTGTAGTGTAGAGTGGAAAATAAGAAGAGGGAAGGGAAGTGAAGACAGACGATGGGGCAGGGGGGGGAGGTCAAAGGGTGTATGTAGTGCGGGAAGCAGTCGGTGTCACAGACGTACGCGAGGATCGGCTTGTGGTTGTCCTTGGCCGGAAGCAGGCTTTTGAGACTCAGTCGCGCTGTGCCAAGTCGGGCGATAAGTGGGAGGCGCGGGCGGCGGTACGCTGGGCACGACAGTAAAGAGTGTGGGACGGATTCGACGGCTGGGCAGTGGGGGCATGTGGGGGAGGCGGCGCACCGATTCGGTGAAGATGAGCATTGAGACCGATGTGTCCCGTCCACAGCTGGGTGAGGATGCTTCATAGCGGCCGGGTGAGCTCGTTGTACATGCACATCGTCTTCTTGGACGGAATGGTGTCATCAGAGAGTGCGAGGCGGTGTCGTCACAGCGAATATTGTGAAGGTCTGAAAAAGTAGAGGTGGTTTCGCGCTTGTCGGACCTCGGGTGAAGGTGAGTATAGTCTGCTCCTTCTATGATGAAGGATCTGCCAGTGTGTGGGGGGACCAGACGGGCGGGCTCTTTTTCGGAGACCGCCACGTTCGGGCGAGCGGGCGCGCGTTGGGCGAACCCAACCGACGAGCCGAAGGCCCGCCCCCGAGCGCGCGCGCTACGGAAGCCCACACGTGAGCCTCCGGTGAGGAGGAAATTTTTTTATTTTTTTATTTTTAAGGACCACATTGTATTGGGCACGGTGAAAGTGCCGCCATTGCCGCCAGTGCCGCCTTTTGCCGCCAAGGGGCGGCAGTAATGTGCCGCCCTTAATGGGAAAAGTGCCGCCGTCGTATTTTTTTAAGTCTTAGACAAAGCTAAAGTCAGCCATTGAGTCAATATTCACTTCTACCTACTGTGTTATGTGTATGTTGAACCACCCCACGGTGAGTCGGTTCCCAACTTGAACCAAACTTCCACATCAATCATTGGTTAGATGTTCTGATACCAAATATTCCTTGATCTTGTACTGTAGACTTTCGACCAAAGGTTCACTATTTTTAGATTTTTTCTCTTCCGAGAAGACCGAAAATTTTCTTTTGAATTAAGGCGATTTTTGCACACATCAAAAAAAGTTGAGTGTCACCTGTCACTGAACCTTTGGTCGAAAGTCTACAGTACCCTGTGAGAGGTATGTTCAGACTGGTTGCTGGTAGAAAGAAGACAGATAGTAAAGTAGAGAAACGAGCCACCGCAAGTGAGTTCCCGATCAGTGGATCAAGGTTCAGGTTGAATATTGATTGAAGATGTAAACCCGAAAGCAAGCATCGGACAACTGACTCACCCCCAATTCACCTCCAATGGAATCACTGATAGCCTTCAGGTACTCCAGGTTCCATAATTTCAACAATAAAATTCTCATGATTATACCCAGTAATCATGATTGTGAGGTTGGTATTGCTAGTGCGAGCATTGTGCCCCTTCAGAAGTGCACTGAGGCCACAAAAAAGTGCTTGAAACTTGTAACCATTCCATTTAAACTCTCAAGGATGAACAAATTGTGATTGGATGCACAGGCTGTTGTTTTATGCAATGGTTGACTTGCAGTAATCTTGACTTGATTCAGTTTCAGGGATTCAATGGTAATATCTCACCTCCGGCTCCAATTGCTAACCTTCGCCGAATTCAACGTGCTTGCTTCAGTACCCCTACTGCGAAGCAGAGCTACGCTGCCGCGCAAGAAAGGGGTGCAAAGCCTAACTCTGCTCTGCCTTCTTGCGTAGCAGAGCGCACCCCCCCAGTGCAGTACCTAACGAGAGCAGTAAATAAAGTCGAGTTTCAACCACTTCCAACATTGTTTTGAAGCGGTATGCTTGCAATAAGACACTAAAAACATGTCGCATAATTTGCACATTGTGCCGCCCTTCTCTTCTTTGCCGCCATGTGTCACATGAATGGTCACACTGCCGCCCCCTGTCACGTCGTAAACTGCCGCCCCTCGAAATAAAAGTGCCGCCCCCTCAAAAAAAAGTGCCGCCCCACTGCCGCCCCCCTGCCGCCCCTGTGCCGCCCCCTTGCCGCCCCTCACAGGTAAACTGCCGCCCCAGTGCCGCCCCTAAACTACTGAAGTGCCGCCCTTTCCGCCCCTTGGCCGCCCTAAAAGCATAAATTTGATGTATTTTTCGTCTTTTGTGGGGCACCAATGAGCTCAAACACGGTTTAATATTGACATACAGTACACTACTAACTAGTGTTTTAAAGTATGAGCCAGGTACCTCCCCATTTCCGAAGTTCAACATTCAAGTGCCGCCCCTTGGCACAGCCACTGCCGCCTGGCGGCACAAAGGGCGGCAAGGGGCGGCACTTTCACTTGGCCCCATTGTATTTAATATATGTGTTACAAATCTAAAAATTCAGCATGCAATGGTGCTAGAATGTCCAAACGCCGCCAATAAATTAAGAACACATCTGAATTCCATCTGCCCATCGCTTGTACGACGTCCGGATTGACCTGTAGAGCCTTGCGTTGTAGTACTCGTCTCGCGGCCGCCCTCGTTGTCGCGTTACAAGGCATTGTGGCCGTATGTAGTTTGGTCGATTTTCTTCAGCAGATCGGGCAGACGCCGGCTCGCTACTTGAAGCGTAAGCTCCCGGTCGGGGGCGACGGCCTTACGTTTGCGATGCTTCAGCAATTGCAGGTGTACCTCCAATACTGCGACGACCCGTTCAAATCCTTCGAAATTGTGGAGCCTCAACTGCAGCTTTGGCATACGAAATGGACTGATGTTATCCGCATCTTCCAAACGCACTGGGGACGTATCACTGGCAAAAATACCAATCCTGCTTCACTCGGGTTCAGTGCGTCGAGAATTGGGAGAGCAGCACCTTCAAACATGAAGAAAGTCGAGTTTTATCCAGGCACGCAGCTGGTGTATCTGGTTCTGGACGCGAAAGTGATGGATATCTGGCGGTATGTCTATCTGAGATTACTTTCTTATCCCGTCACTCATTCCTTCCGTCAGACTGGCATTTGGAACCGAAGACATCTTCGAGTATTTGAAGGTCTTGAGAAGAGAAAAGCACTCCCAGATTTCGAGACGCTGCTTGCGATGGCGCGGAAACTGTACCGTGCGTACGGCACTGCACGCGGTCGCGATCACGCGATGTATGACACAAGTGATACAAGCGAGTGGGCGCAGACCGTGCCCGCAGGTTCAACATGGATACCACAGGAGATTGAGGACTCGAGCCTCGATGCGAAGAAGAAACGGAAGTCAAAAACAACGGCGCGCAAGACGAAACCGAAGGCAAAACCAAAACCAAAACCGTGCCTAGGCGATTTTGTTTTGGCCCAAAACATCGACTTCATTCGCGATGCCTTGAATTCAAGGAAACTAACGACGGCGATCGCGCGAGGGGGACATAGGAAGGTTGTATGAATGTATCAAGGTCCGTCAGTTGCACTTGTCTGGTCCCGGAGACTCATGCTCCATCAGTATATGCTATTCACGTTCGGCGGCTCCACACATTCAAATTATCTCAACTACGTCCTCGAAACAATCATGAATCTCGAGCTCGAATGCAGTCACGGCCTCAAACTCGCTCTTCTGCGTGGCCTGATATGGAGTTTATCGGATCTTCGGGGACACTACGAAGAAGGCGATTATATTGTTGAATTTTTCAACCGCCTTCTCGAGGATGCCACACAACACAAGAGCGCACAGTTTGACGACATTTTTATTCGCAACATAATATCTAGGAACTTACGACACATCGCAGAGCTCAAGGTTGCGTGGCGGGCTGCGACAGGGATGGACAGGAAGGCACAGAGACATGTGAACCCGCATGAGAAGCCTGAGATGCGCACCCTACTCAAGGTTTACGCCGATACGGAGCTCTCTAGGCGTCGCCCGACTCGTCAAATTGATGACCGGGACACTGACGACTTTGCCAGAGGCGTCAAGAAACTTCGGGATGGCGCTCTCCAGGCTGCAATTGCCAAGACCACCCATAATCGACAAGTGTTTCGCGCGGACGCGGCACCTGCGGCTAATGATGTGGATGCCCCAGACGAAGGTTCAGACTCTGAATCGCAAACGAGCTCATCCGAGGAGTCTGAATCGGAGTCGGAGTCCGACTCTGCCTCTGACTCGGAAACAGAGCCCCAAGATTTTTATGCTACACGCGGATCGGTTTCTATCATCGACGGCGAGTTGGTGTTCGATGAAAGGGATATACTTATGGGGCCAGAAGACGATGAATACGTTGACGAGGGGCACGACGAGCCTGCAAACAGTGAAGACGAGAATTCAACAATAGCCTACTACATTACATACAATCTACTTTTTCGTCCCCTTGTTCTTGAGCTCTCGGAACGTCTCTTTCAGTTCGACCAAGACCTCGAACAACGCCGTGTGATACCCCTCAAGACCTCGAATGCGAGAGATAAATGGCACTAGGTCCTCCACTGTGTTAATCTTTGCGAAGCGATCGAGGAGCTGGGTGATAACGGTGTCGGGAAGGAATTCAGCCAGAGGGATGAGGCTCATGCTCGGGCCCGAAGCCTTCAACGAGAGCGAAATCCGGAACTCCTCCAGTCGAGACCGGCCAGCCTCCTTCATGATTTTTGTTAGCTTTTTCGCGGCAGGGATATCAGCGGAGGCTGATTTCTTCTTCGTCTTTGCCAGTGGCTGGTACAGCTCATGGGTAGCGCTCTCGGGCGTACAACCGCTGCAAGAGCACTGGGAGGGGCGTGAAGCTGGGGGCTGTTTCGTGCACGTCTCGCAGGGACACGGCGAGTCTGCAGGTGGGTTGTCAAACTGGCGATCTTGGTCCGCAGGTTTACATTCTGCCTTCAGGATCTCGGCGGTCGCGCGGGACATGCTCGGTCAGAGCCTTTGGACTTTTTGGCATCTGCATCGTTCTCGGCGTCGGTCTGGCTGACCATTTTCGCAGCGAGCTCCATCCGGGTGTTCGAGATGTAGAAGATCGCGCGGGGATTTGGAACACATGGCCGTGCACGACCCGGCTTTTGAACGTACATCTCGACGCTCTCAGGCTCGCCAATTTGAATGACAGTCTTGATGACCTTGATATCGTTACCCTGCGCCAGCGTGTTGGTTGCAATGATGATTTGACACCTTGGGTCATCCGCAATGTCTTTCATCGTCTGAACTTTGTCGTCGGGCCAGTTCAGCCCAGTGTATGTGCGGATGCGAAAATTGCGATCCGAATCATGGAGAACAAGGCCGTTCAAATAAGCCTTCAGACGGTGGACGAGGGAGATGGTGCTGCCGAAAATGAAAGTCTTGTCCCGGCTGTCGAGTACCCACGCGATTTCGGGGAACACACGTCCGTCGATGCCCGAGTACAGCCGGCGGAACAGGAACTGGATGTCATGCCGTGCATTTGAGCGTCGGATGAGGTGGAATTCTCCGCGGTTAACACCCAGGAGCCCAAAGATGGCACCCTGGACTATAGAGTCGGCGAGGAGACTAGCTGTCAGTCCAATGACTGGGATCCCGGGACGAAGTCTGGCGCGCATAAACCCAATCTGCTGGAATGCCTTGCGAAAAGTGGTGCCCCAATAAACAAGCAAGTGGATCTCATCCACCCCGAGTGCGCAAACACGGTCATAGAATGGCTCGAATGCGAGCAAGTCGCGGAAACCCTTGGAAATGAGCTGTTCCGGCCCCAAAATGAGCATTGCAATCCCGACCTTTTCTCTCTGCCAAAATGTGTCGGCTTGCCCCAGCCGATTCTCTTGCCGCTGATCGCCGATGCCAAACTGATAATCCTGCTGACTGTGTTCTCGGAAGCCAACCGAAAATATGCGCGCTCTCTCCCAACTCTCTCCAAGCTCTCTCTCTCTTCCAGCAAACTGCAATATTTCGTCTCCGCAGCTCTGGCCTCCATGTGTTACCACCTCTCTGAGTTGGCCCTGGCCAACCATTCCGCATACCTGCACAAACTCCAATGTTTCCTCATGTGCATTTGCCTTTAAAATCCACATTTTCTCGTGCTATGAGGCATAGCTGTGTCGGTGATGCGGCCTGAGTGTTGAATTTGCAACCATTATACCGCTAACCTGAACTTGCTGCTCGCTGGAGTGCATCTGATGTCGATTTTCTTCACAAAATATGTCTCTGTCTCCATTCAATTCCTCTTCGCGTTGGGTTCTGCGACTGCGGGTGAGCTGACTTGACCTTGTGTTTTCATGTATAGGATTCATTCAATGTGCTTCAGATTTGCACAGGGTACGGTCCATAAGAAAACCCATGCCATACTTGTGTTCCGTATGCTGGTCAACACCGACTATATTATGTCCCAGAGGTCGTCGAATGGAGCATCATTTCCACTGTTGGATATTCAGTAGCTAGCTGTACCTGTTGTAGAGACATTGTAGATACACGTGCAATATAATGGTTTCAAGTATTTGTGAACTAAATGAGAGGGATAATATGGTCCTAATGCCACCCTAATGCGACGCCCGAGCCTGGAAAGGCGAGGTAAATTGCCCCCCATTGTCCCTAATTTATTGGCAAGGTCCAAAAACAGCTAACATCCCTAACTGAACTAATCGGGCCACGTTGGACCTTTTTTGGGGGGAATCTCGCCGTATTCCCAAGGGAGGTGTTTCCTGATGCACTACCTTAGCAGTCCCCTCCGCGACAGAGTAATGTAAGCAAGTCTCAGGCACGTAATAAACCGCTACACCCAAAGGGAGATAATTGATGAGATATCACTCATCAATTCCGTGCCTATATATGGAGCTCGGGACGCTGTCGTAAGCTGGCAGGCTTACAGCCGCATCAGAAATATCCAAAATTGCCCCATAGACGAAAGGCTAGCTATGGGGGGCTATGGAGGGCTACGAGGGGGAGCAGGCCGAAGCGTTCCGGATCATTGCATCCCATAGTTTGTTGGACTTTTACCGGCTCAGAGGGGGACCCGGGTAGCAACAACCAGAAGAACATTTGGTCTAGTAAGTATGGACAGTGGGGGTACGTAGACAAATGGATAAAGGAGCGTGCTGAGGCGACGCGTAAGCTATACACGATCAGAGGCCACATACACCTCCGTGATCCGTCGGTGACATACGTGAGTGCGCCAAGCTTGGCCACGTAATGCCGTATTCCAACATAGTTTGCAGAATCACCCTGAACAGTTGCGAATGTTGTTTTCTGGACCAGGCGGCACAGAGAAATCCCGCATTATACATGCACTCAGAGATTTTTTCAATTTGCGTGGTGAAAGCCGTCGGCTGCGATTTTCCGCGTATACTGGGGTCTCTGCGCGTAACATCAACTGGATGACTATACACTCAGCACCGTGCATTAATCAGCGTTCTAGCAAATCGTCACAATCTAGAACACGACGAGATCTCACCGCGATGTGGGAAGGTGCTGATTACTTTTTCATTGACGAGGTTTCTATGGTCGGTTGCTCTTTTCTATTGCAAATCCATGAAGCTTTGGTGGAAGCCAAGGGAAGTACTCGCCTTTTTGGTGGTGTCAACATGATTTTCGCGGCCAGTTACCTCCTGTAGGCATGAAGAGTCTGTACGCCAATATTAGCACGGAGAAAGCGAACGCTTCAAATACCAAGGGCCCGTTGTCCCTTCTCCCATACCGATGAGACGCCAATTAAATTAAGAGGAAACTCGATGTATCCAACCAACTTCTGTGCCAAACATTCTGTGGCCACTAATTCGGTTCTTTACCAAGATTCTGCTTGGTGTGGCCAAAGTGTCACCCAATCATATCTGTATATGTGGTTCTGTGGCAGGTATCCTGATACTCCCAAGTCCTCCCTACCGAAATATCAGCTCGATTGGACCTGATTTGGGCGGGCAATCCGAGATATTTGCGCCGGACAGGCTCATTTACTAGCCCCTCGAGAATAAGTGCTTTTCGCTATTTTAGCTCTATCATTACAGCTCTTTGAAGAACTCAGGGCGCGGACATTTTTTTTTTTTGGTAAATTTTCACCAGCACGGCTTTCCTGGGCTCAATTCTCAACCGTTTTCCTTGGGAGTAGGCTCAATCGATTTGCGGAAGAAATGCGGAGGGCATGAAACTTTTGGATCTCATTTGTGGACCTCGAGGCGATTACTTGGGTCAGAATCGGGTATTTGGTAATGTCTCAGGTTGCATCTCGGCTATTCATCATTTTCGTTTTCGTAGACATTGATCTGATGTCCGGACGCTGGCTTAAAGTCTTAAACCCTCGCCCTGTGACTGTAAAATTAACCGACATTGCATCAACTATCTGGGGCCATCACCAGCTCTGCCCTGCCGCTCTAGACATATACATTTTTGTTTTTGTTTCTGATACTCCAGCCGGCTATATTCGGGCACCCCGGGGTCCTGATTACCGCCAGCCGATGGCAATCAGTCATCAAGCCATCGGCAATCGATCTTATCAGCGTGGTGCTCTCGGTTTCCATACTATATCAATATAAAACATTTAATTCCATCGTCTCGCGCCCGATAAGGCATCCTATAATCTCCTTGAGCGCGGGTTTTGATATCCCCGAGATGCCCGAGGTAAGTCGAACACGACATGTCATGCTTTACATAACTGGAGAACAGGTTGCAGTGAGTTTTCCTGGGATTCCTCAACTGTTGGTTTGCTCCAGGCTCAAATGTGCCAGATCCCCGGCTGGCCTCTTGGCCTGGAATATCATTTTAGCTCGACGACAGTGCTTCACTACATATATCATTTAGGTTGAATAATTCCCTTGGCTAGAACACCCTAATTACAATACTACAGATCCTCTACTAATGGACCACCCCTCTCTGTAGGCCTGCAGATCAAATTGGGCAGTACAGCGGGAACATTCACCTTTACAACCGTAAGCAGTGACTTGATGGTTGAACTGATCTTAAAATTCAAGAATGAGAAATAAATGGATGGATGAGGCTCCACACTAATCCAAAGATGAGTATCACAAGCTAAAGCACTTGATGAGAGCTCAAGGAAGCCCAAAAGTCCATCTAGCACTTCGCATCATCCTTTGCGACATCCATGATGCTGTCAAAATCCGAAAAAGCGGGGCTGTGTACCTCCCTTTCAGGTTAAATTTGACACAGTTCTTCAGCCCTCCGTCCCTGGTAGTACTTCGCTTGTGTGAACAACTCTACAACAAAAGCAATTACGCTGGGACGAGTCACGGCACGGCGTCGGCTATCATGCCGAAACTGATAACATCACTTGTTTCAGAGCGTGGTGCTCCGGCTTTCCATACCTTTGCCATTTCTCGCCAATTTCACAAAATTCCTGAAATTTGTTCACATTTTCTTCAAATGTTGACAAATGGCAGATTGTCAAGAAAAGTTAAAATGGAAAGGTCCCTGAAAATGCCGCCATTTTTCGAACATTTCTGAACAAATGGGACCAATTGAAACCAAATAGAACAAGAATGGAATGGAATTGGGTACAATAGGGTGCAATACAGTAAATGAGGGTCGGAACTGCAACGAAAACAAATTGCATTTGCCTACAGATAGTATCTAACAAAGTTCTATCTGTATCTACATAAATCCACTTGCATCTCAACACCTCAAACCAACGCAAGAGAGAACAAGAATGCGGAACATCTATTGAACAGAGCAATATAAGCAAATGAGCGGCAAGCAAATATGGTTGATGTACGAACCTTGCGTCATGGGCCATGGTTGTTGAGGGGCTGCCTGGTAGAACACACCTAGGATTGGAAGTAATGCAATGCAGTCAGTAATATAAGGAAGTTGGGCAAGAAAAATGCATAGCGCTCACGGAGAGGTTCACGGAGAGGTCCACAGAGAAGTCGTGACACTGACAGGACGTCGGGTATAAACGGTGACGTCGGGTGAGTACGCGCAACGTTGGGCGGTGATGCAGGCAAGCGAAGTGATGCGGGTTATGCAGACCTGACGCGAAGTGACAGCGGGAGTGTTGAGGACACGACATACCTTGTGCTCGACCTCTGCAGGGCCACGGGCAATGAAGCAGATGTGGAGCGACAAAGTTCAGGTCGAGAAAATCTGGGAAAGGCCCTCCACAACAGCCAGAGACCATTTGGCATGAACAAAAGCTGAAAAAAAAACTATTTCAGCGAGACTGGCTTGAGAAAAGAAAAGAAAGACTTACCAGCGGTGCGCACACACCTACTACGCAGCAGCACAGTTTTTTGCACACCACACATGTAAATTGGGATGGTGATAGAAATGGGAATGATGAGGGACGTCATTACCCACACCGAATATATGGCTTGCAAGCTCTTTCAGATTTCCTTTTGGATTAGTTCCGTAACCGGGGCCGGGCTTCTGTATATAAGTAGCGGATTGTTCAGAGTCGCATTACAACTTCTCCCTACATCCCAATCATATGCCCAATACCTAATCTCCTGTCTTCGTCATATTCGTAGACGCGCCCAGGTTCTTTGATTAACCTTAAGGCGTTTGGAGAGACAGGCAGGGTTTCCGAGGAAGGATGAAAAAGGGATGGCTCTATATCTCCTCCCACTATGTATCTTCACCCTTCTAAACACTGGAAGGCTGTATGTCAATGGTGAGCAATTTATCCTTGAAAGAAAGCGAGCTGCAGTGCTGATGTAATGTAAGGTGGCTTAGTTCTTTCATGGGGTCCCAAGAAAGCAGTCTCTCAAGCGCCCGACATGGAATTGGGTGAGTGTGAGTTGACCATAATTCATTATCCTCCCGGAGTAATGTCCAGATTGGTGGTGAGTCCATTATCCTTTTGGAGTTAGGTCAAACTTCAGCTTTGTGCTCAGACAGTCTCAAGTAGGCAGGTAAAGCGTGGGACATTCAATTAATTGTAAATCGGTGGGCACCTTCATGTCCGGGATACTGGGAAAAAATCGGGTCATTTGTCCGCTCCGACCGCACGCTCGTGAAAGAGGGACTAATAGTCCCTGTTTGTCCCCCTCGTCGAGCGCACCGAATGTCCATATGCCAACGCAAGGTTGATGCGAAGGGCTCCATAGCACCAGGGTGCCCCGCGTCACCAGCGGAGGTGGATAATATGCATCCGAGCGGTAGAGTTGATGCGGATCGGATAGGCTGGCTTCCTGCAGTCTGTATTCGAGTGCGTCATTCAATTATGTTTCGACCCTGTGAAGCAGTGACTTCAATCAAAGTACGTTATTAACCTTTGTCATTCAGAATCAAGTGACTCCGGGTCCCGTGATCAAGTGGTTTTTGGGTAGTGGTTGATATATTAATATGTGTGACAGATCTGAAGGACGTAGCTAACCCGGATGAGGTTCCCGATGACACTGTTTCCTTTTTCAATCTCTCGTTGCTTTCGTTGGGGAGTAACAAACGTTTTCAAGCAAAATCTGCGACTGGAGGGTTCTATGGAGAGTTCCTCAAGCTATCATTTATCCATTGCACTGGTTGCTGAATTCATGTATGAGGTCCTTGAGGTGTCCTACGCCGTCCCCGTGTTTCGATTAAATGTTTTATTGAGGCTTTCCTGGATCAATGTGTAACTTCCGCTCTCTTGTGTTTGATTTAGTTCTACCGCGGCGACCCACCCGTTCGACCGCAAGCTCGGCTATGAAGATGCAGAAGGGCCCAGGGACGATGGTGTACAGTGGCGGCAAAAAATAACGCCCCTCTTTGTTTGAGCTCATTCCTTGGTCGAATCCATTCAAAAAAAATTGTAGCATGAGCTGTTAAGTAGGTATGATATGGTTTTATTTGTCCAGATGAGCTTATATTAAAATCACTGAATGATCATGCTACAATTGTAGGGCGGAGAACTCCAGCGACTTCATCCAGGAGGGTGTGATTTTTTTCTCGAGGTGCTGTTGATACAAGGTTTTCGCCAGAGGCCCGAGGTCTCGCCCCCGCAGCAGCTGTCTCCAGATGCCAGCAAGAAGTCTCCCGGGGGTCTGGGTCTCAGCCTCGCTGTAGTTCAAATACACGGAAGCTACACGGATACTCATCTTCTCGGATTTGTCTCTGAGATGGTCGGCCCATCATGGTCCACAACCATCGATCTATTTGAAAGCGGCCAATGATCATAGAGTATGCGTATACCAGAACAGTCTTTCCAGCACCAGCTATAAATTTCAGACCGATCAGAGTCAACACGGATGAGGGATACAAGACACGCACGAATTCCGTGACACCATAGCGTCCCCTGCCGAACCTGT